>JAUIMM010000244.1:1272500-1747500 GCA_031769625.1 Taudactylus pleione | reverse complement strand
ATACAGGAACGCAGTAACAACACACAGTAACAGAACACACAATAACACAGCAACACCAAACACAGCACACAGTAAAACAGTAACAGTGGACACAGCAGACAATAACACACTAACACAGCAAACCTGGACACATAACAAAGTAACACAGTAACACTGGGCACAGCACATAGTAACAGCAGTTAATAACACAAAACACAGTAATATAACACATAGAAAACAGTAATACAGCAACACAGTACATTGTAACAGAACACACAACACAGCATACATTATACAGTAAAGGCCCCCATACATCAGCAATTGATTGCAGCAATCGTGCAGTTTGCAATCGATTGTGTATAAAAATCTTTCCCTTTTTCAATCGATTGTGGCAATTCTGCAATCTGCAATCGATTGAAAAAGGGAAAGATTTTTATACACAATCGATTGCTGCAATCAATTGCTGATGTATGGGGGCCTTTACACAACACACACAGTAATACAGCAAAACACTACCAGAACACACAATAACACAGCAACACTGGATGCTAATGCCGCAGCAGTTGAGAGTTGCAGCAGCGGTAATATGCAAATGCTAGCATTAGCCTTCCCCTTGTGTACTAGTGTGCGCCAGACAATGCAAGCCCTGAGACGCCCATTTTCAATGCCCATGGACAGTGCAAATCCGGTGGTGTTTCCGAACACTCCACCATCGGGCGCACCATTGCGTCCACCATCCACTATCGGTACTTGCACCAGGCTAAGGCTGGCACAGTGTCTCCTTCTAAACGCAGACATGCTCGTGACACTCCCATAACACGCCCATAAGAGGGCTTTTGTTTGCGTTCGTCTGAGGCCACCTCCCAGTCACTGTGTTGTCTAGCGATGGATTGTTTTTAACCATAAGTGGTAAACTAAGAATGGCTGATGGCCATCACTAGGAGGGGGCAAAGAAGTAGCAGCATCAGGGCCTGAGATTACTCTTGGTAATGCCTTTGTAGTGCTTGTAGCTGGACATAGTATACTGTATGTTTTTGTCCATGGGCATGTCTCTATGAATGCAAAGTATATTAATAACTAATTAACCTGTACCCACCCACCTTATGCTACTTCTGCACCGTCCGTGTACAATACATACACAATAAATTAATGGGAGGTACTTGCAACACTCTCCATCCCCTTCTTTGGAACCTGGACGTTGCTGAGAGATGCTGGTCTGTGTGCATGGACTGAGAACCATTACCAAGAGGCTCCCAGCCATTAGATTCCAGCATTCTGACTATACTAATATTTTGAAAATACAATATAAATTGCTCATGATAATTAAATGTAGCAATTCACATAAATAAAGGATAATAATAATAATATACTTGACAGACATAATATAAGTTTGCTTGAGAATATTAACTGAGCGTCACTTATTTAGCCTTACAGCTTAAGCTGGCCACACATCTAAAGATTATCTGTCCAACTAGTCGATTGGTTGGAAAGAAAATCTGGTAAGGTATACAATCAGCAATTTGCTCCCAAACGCTGGAAAATTGACCAAAACTGTTGTTTGAACAAATTGTTTGGATCAAACATTTAACAAACTTGTCTGAAAGATCATTTTCATCTGTTTTCTGGCATTTAGGAGCAAATTGCTGATCATCATTTATTCCAATACGTTTCCAGATTTTCATTCCAACCAATCAACAAGTTGGCTGGTTGGATGCAAGTTGGTCTAGTGTGTGACCAGCTTTAATGTAGTAATGTAGTAATACAGGATATATTAAAAGCATTTGCTGCCATCTTGTGGATCAGACGCAAACTGCAAAATCTAACAATAACTGCAATATGAAATCAGGGCCTGATTCAGACCCGGACGCTATTTGCGCTCGCTCGTTCAGAAAAAGGGGCCGGATATTTTAATAGAGCGCTCGCTCTTTGCGGTCTGTTGACGCCTCTATGTCTGAGTGAGCGAATGAAATATGCGCTCGCTATTTTGTAAAGACGCCCCCTGGCGTCTTATTAGATAAATCGAGTACATCGAAAAGCATCTGAACTGCTCGCAGTGCTTGTGGTTGGATTTTCCTACCGCAATCATGCGAACAGTTCAGGCTAAGAGACAACCCAGTGACGTGGCCGATGACGCTGCTTTGTTAATTATGCACACCCTTAAAACGCCCGTTTTGACCGTTTGGCACGCCTGCGTTCGGATCTCCACTCCCCGTTTTCAAGCACCTTCCCCTGTTACCACCCACAAACGCCTCATCCTGTCACTCAAATTAGCAGGCACTCGCTATTTTGCGAACACACGATTTCCGACCGCACTGACTGGTTGGCGCATGCGCATTACGACCCATACGCATGCGCAGATGTGCGAACATCGCTCGGAGCAAACGAGCGGCCGCTTACGAGCGGCTCTGAATCAGGCCCTCAGTCTTTAAAAGTGGATCTACTAACACGCCCCTCTCAAATCTCTCTGCACATTTTACTTCTCCCCATCTGAATTGTAGCATAGTTTGTCCAGGTCCAAAGTTACTTTTTTTCATTTAGCTTTGCTCCCTACTCAGAATCAGCCCCAATGTTATTAATCGTCATATTAATTAAAAATATTAACATTTTTAACTTTAGTTGGCAAATCTTGATCTTATAAGGAGAAAGTGCCATTTATGCTGCTGTGTTTTTTCTTACATCATTATATTGTTTATATTTATAAATAAAATAAAATATTTGATGGAGGGATTTTTCTTGTCACATGTTTAGCAATAGTGCCTCTTGTGCATTCTCAAGCAGCATATAAATCCATTTACATGACACAGTATAATAAGCATATTTATAATGACTGTTTGAGATTTTGAGCTCGATTCAGCACAGATCACAAGTGCAATCGCAGCTGTAATCGCACGCAATGAATCTCTGAAAATATGCTAATGTCTCCCACCACTCAGCCATACTGCCTTGTCACAGCCACAATACCTCGCAGTCCTCCCTAGAAATCAGTAACATCGGAGAACATCGGTCCCTTACGCACAATTACAGCAGGTCTGACCTGTCTCAGAAATTGGAAGTCTTGTCGCACGCACTGAGTACTCAAGCTACGTAGACAATCGCAGGGGCTAATTTATGCACGCGTTCAAAAGCACAGGCACCCCGGTATTTCTGCAACCACTCCCCCGTCACCACCCCCAAACGCTCACCACCTGTCACTCACACTGCGATGGATTCATGTGTACGTGCGAGATCGCCGAGCACACGCGCAGTGCGGTGCATGCGCAGTATGCAACAAGCAGCGGATATGCGTACACAGTTGCAATTGTGATCCGTGCTGAATTAGACCCTTTTTAAGCACGAAGGGCAAATGTATTATTTACATTTTTGGGAAATCCCTGCAAAATGTAAGTATCCCCTGGATGGACGACAGGGGTTTGTGGACAGTTCGCAATAGCAGCCAACATAGGTTTCTATGGGGGCTGCTATAATGTTAAATTGGCCCGTTAGCTAACTCCATCATAAGATGGCAATGGCATTGTAACCTACTGGCTACACATCGCAGAGTTTTCCTGGGAAAGGGATCTTACAGATCCCTACATGGTAACAGGCATTTGCGCATGCACTGTCTGATAGCCGCAGATGCACAGGAGGTTCCGCAGCAACTTTACTTCACACATTGCAGAGACATTATGGGGGTCATTCAGACCCGGTCATTAGTGCCGATGCGCTTGGACCGGGTCGATGGCCCCCCACAGAGCATGCGCACGACGGCGCTGGCGCCGTCGTGCGCATGCGTGAGACCCGCTACGACCGACAGCGCTGGTCGTAGCAGGTCTCGATCCAAAGGGGGCAAGCTGTCGATGTTGATTGACAGCTTGCCCCGTTTGGAAGGCGGGCCGGGGGGGTGGCAGCCCAAACGGAGGCGTTCCCATGGGAACGCCTACCGTTTGGGGGAGGCCCCACTGACATCACTAGTGATGTCAGTGGAGAGCTTCCGGCTCAGACAGAGCCAGAAGCTCTCCGGGGCTTACGACAAGGGAGACCCTACCCTAGGGTCTCGTCGTAAGCCCCGATGGTCGCGATGGTCTCTGACCATCGCGACCATCACCTGAGCGGTCGTTAGGCTGTGGGTTAACACCCACAGCTCTAACGACCGCAACAGAGGCGGGCGGTCAGGATGCAAGTGGCCGCCCAGTTTCTGAGCGACCGCTTGCATCCTCCGACCGCCCCTGAATGAGGCCCTATGCCCCTGGATGTGATTTTTAGTACAACTGGGCGGTAAAGCATTTCGTACTGCCGCAAACAGCAGAAATAAATAATTTGAATTGGTCTAAAACCCGATAATGAATAAATGGACCCCTGAAAGTCTTATAACCTATTTTATTAGCTTATGGGTCACCTACTGTATATGGCAGGGTCCAGAGGAATTTATTTAGTTAAAGTTACATTGGGGGTACAAAACAGCAAATGCAGTCACAGAAGTCAGTGGCACAAAATGGGGCTATATGGCACAATTTGAGCATAGGTGTATTTGGACACTTCTGTACATAAGATGTATTGATGCATTCTTTCCGGTGAGGCTGTATAAACTGGCCTGCAGCGTTCCTCTCCTCGCCGGGATACTGCTGATAAGATTCTAGTATTGCATAATTGCTGTGCGAAAAATACTTTGTACAACTGAGCAACACAACATAACACCAATCCAACTCTAGCTGTGCCTGACTGAGCAGACATCTGCCAACCTGCGCCAGTCTCCTGAGCGGGCACCACGACACACACCGCAGTCATCTGTCATCGCAGGAAGGATCCTTCGAAGGCAAAACACAAAGCCGTCTCCTTGCTGTGTCCTTGTTATATATATTACTGGCATTTTAGTTTTACTTGCTGACTTCATTGCTGACTGTCAGTAAATTTACCCAATATTACAGAATTCCCTCTGATCACTGAGACGCTCTCTGGGAGTTTTTTTTTAATCCAATTTTTGTATTAATAATTGAAGTTAGAACAGCCCAGCATCTATATCCATGTCCAATTACTCACCTGCATCCTGACTGAGGGAATGCACGATCCTCTGACATCCGATGTGTGTGATCACTGTGATTTTGAAAGCGAAGCTCGTTCATTTACTGTAAATGCTATTTCAATATTTCCTCCAAATATTCTGTTAGTGACGTCCTCTTTTAGGTTTGATTTACCTCCAAATACATTTTGTTAAATATGCTGGTTTAAATGCAGGGTATAACAAGGTGTTATAGCCGGGGCTGACATCTTAAATTGTTGGGATTAATACCAATGAGAAAGGCAGGGCCCCCCGATCTTCCTTCTCCCCACCAGCCTCACATATTTCCCTGGCTAATATTGGGCTCCACCCACAACCCCCAACCTATCTCCTCCCCTAACTCTAGCTCCTCAAACCATTGCTGTAAATTGCAACCAGTTTTACTGACATAGAGATTGGGAACATACAGCAGCATGAACGGAAATATGTCATCTCTTATCTATAGCTTCAAAGAAATCACACACGTGTCCAACAAATATATATCTAGCACAGTTATTAGTACATTATCCTCACAGATAGCAGCTCATCAGACCACTCACCTGCCCCTTACATGCTCATCAGACCACCCCACCTGCCCCTTACATTCTCATCAGACCACTCACCTGCCCCTTACATGCTCATCAGACCACCCCACCCCACCTGCCCCTTACATGCTCATCAGACCACCCCCACCTGCCCCTTACATGCTCAGCAAACCACCTCACATGCCCCTTACATGCTCATCAGACCACCCCCACCTGCCCCTTACATGCTCAGCAAACCACCCCACATGCCCCTTACATGCTCATCAGACCACCCCACCTGTTCCTTACATGCTCATCAGACCACCCCACCCCACCTGCCCCTTACATGCTCATCAGATCACCCCACATGCCCCTTACATGCTCATCAGACCACCCCACCTGCCCCTTACATGCTCATCAGACCACCCCACCTGCCCCTTACATGCTCATCAGACCACTCACCTGCCCCTTACATGCTCATCAGACCACCCCACCCCACCTGCCCCTTACATGCTCATCAGACCACCCCACCTGCCCCTTACATGCTCATCAGACCACCCCACGTGCCCCTTACATGCTCATCAGACCACCCACCCCACCTGCCCCTTACATGCTCATCAGACCACCCCACATGCCCCTTAAATGCTCATCAGACCACCCCACCTGCCCTTTACATGCTCATCAGACCACCCACACCACCTGCCCCTTACATGCTCAGCAAACCACCCCACCTGCCCCTTACAGCTCATCAGACCACCCCACCTGCCCCTTACATGCTCATCAGACCACACCACCCCACCTGCCCCTTACATGCTCAGCAGACCACCCCACCTGCCCCTTACATGTTCATCAGACCACCCCACCTGCCCCTTACATGTTCATCAGACCACCCCTGTCATGACTCTGGGAGAACTGGCCTCCTGTGAAGGAGCAGGCCCACAGGCTGAGTCCCTGACAATACTAGTCGTGGTGGTTAAAGATAGGTTTCCCTCATGGGAGGATACTAAGGCACAAAGATGAACGATGAGACGGGCTAAAGATAAACAGGAACTTGATGATTTATTAATGATGTCTAACAATAAACCAAAGTCTGGTAGTTCACTGGTCTGAACCGGATAGTACAGTCAATGAATCACTAGAAGAGTTCAATGATGTATTCAATTATATCCAGAGAACTTTGAGAGTCACTTGACTATATAATCGGTGTGGCACAGGAATATATCCGATGTTAGTACTAAATAGCATTTGACAGTAAAGTTGATGAAGAACTGGAATTGAGGGCCTGATTCAGAGCCAGACCCTCTTTCAGAGCGCTTGCTCTGAATCAGTGCCCGCCTATTGTATTTTTAGAGCGGCCTCCTGGCCGCTCGCATAGCTGTGGGTGACCACCCACAGCTAGTGCGAGTGGCCAGGATGATGGTCGCGATGGTCAAGACCATCGCGACTATCGGGCTTGTGACGAGACCCTTGTGGTAGGGTCTCGTTGCCGCAAACCCTGGAGTGCTTTCGGCTCTATCAGAGCCGAGAGCACTACCACTGACATCACTTGTGATGTCAGTGGGGCCGGCCCCAGACGGTAGGCGGTCCCATGGGAACGCCTCCATCTGGGCAGCCACGCCCCCGGCACGCCCACCAAAGGGGGCGTGCTGTCAATCACCATCAACAGCATGCCCCCTTTGGTGTGAGACCCGGAGCGACGATTTGCCCGTCGCTATCCGGGTCTCGCGCATGCGCACTGCACCAACATCAACCCGCTTGCGAGCGGGTGTGAATCAGGCCCTGAATCCGATGCTTGTACTGAATTAGACTTGAGAGTATAATCAAAGCAATACTGGAATGTATCTGATGTTTGTACTGAACTGAACTTGACAATAGAGTCGATGCAGTACTGGAATGTATCCAATATTTGTACTGGGTTAAACTTGACAATAATCAATGCTGTACTGGAGTGTATCCGACGTTTGTACTGAGCTGAACTTGACAATAATCGATGCTGTATTGGAGTGTATCCGACGTTTGTACTGAGCTGAACTTGACAATAATCGATGCTGTGCTGGTGATTGGGCCGAGGATTGTATACGTGTGTACACAGCGTTGCGTGTGATCAATGCCGGCTTTCCTCACAGCAGAAGAAATGGGCTTTGTGGCTGTCAGCACAGAATTGAGGAGTTGTGTCAGCTCCCCAGTATTTTTGGCTTGTCCACGACAAAGCGAGTAATGGGTAACATGTTTCAAAGGGACTATTGTCTGACATTTTGCTGACAAATGAGTAGTGCATTGGACACCAGAATAGCCTAATACGCCAACATGCTGGTGGTATCTTTGTAGCATCTTCCTTTACCCACAACCCTTTAAATACTTTACCAACCGTTACACTTAACAAAATGCTCCAGAGAACATGTGACCCTGAAAACTACAATACCAAGGCAGGATTCCAGAGCTGCTGCTGAGGAATAGTCTGCCTGGAGCTCAGCGGTGACTTCTGCAGCAAATGAGATACTGTTCAGTCAGGGCCGGTGTAAGATGTCTGGGCACCCTCGGCAACATTTCACCCACCGCCCCTGTTCCCTCCAATTCATACTATGTCACATATTAGTGACTCTAATTTATAATATGTCACATAGCAGAGACCCCAAATCATACTGTGCCTCATAACACTGCCCCCATTTCATAATTTATGTTCCACAATTCTTTATATGCCACACAGCTTTATCCCCAATTCATAATTATATACTTGAGTATAAGTCGACCCGAATATAAGCCGAGGTACCTAATTTTACCACAAAAAACTGGGAAAACTTATTGACTCGAGTATAAGCCTAGGGTGGGAAATGCAGCAGCTACTGGTAGTAATCCCTCCCCTGGTACTGCCCCCAGTAGTAATATTCCCCCTCTGGTAGTGCCCCCAGTAGTAATACCCCCCCTGGTAGTGCCCCCAGTAGTAATATTCCCCCTTTGGTAGTGCCCCCAGTAGCAATATCCCTCCCTGGTAGTGCCCCCAGTATTAATCCCCCCCTGGTACTGCCCCAGTAGTATTCCCCCCCCCTGGTAGTGCCCCCAGTAGTAATACCCCCCCCTGGTTAGTGTCCCCAGTATTAATCCCCCCCCGATACTGCCCCTAGTAGTAATTAGGGATGTGCGCCGGACCATTTTTGTCGGATTTGGATTTGGTTCTAATTCGTCGTCCGGCTTTGGATTTGGATTTGGATTTGCCAAACTGCGGTGACTGTCTTTGGATTTGGATTTGGATTTTTTTACAAAAATTGACAAAAAAAGCTAAAATCACATAAATTGGTCTTTTTTTTCTTCCTAGAGTATTATTAACCTCAATAACATTAATTTCCAGTCAATTTAGACCATATCACAGCTTATAATATTGTTTTCAACATTATTGGCCAAAGGTTGCAGTGAGCTGACTGATTACTAAGCGACAAATCAGCGGCACAACGACAGACACCACAGTATAAAGCACATCTATGACACATTGCCACACAGCAGTGGCAGAAATGAAAAGTAGTGCACCCACCCAGTGGGGTACGGCCAGCAGAATCACAGTACTTGTTTACATAGTGGGCTATGGCCCAAGGAGTCACAGTGCACAATCTTATTCACATTACACCGCACATAGGGCCTGATTCACATTACAACATAAAGTAGTGTCTCTTATTTATTTTATGACACACAGTAGTGCCCCTTTTACAGAATGCCCACAGTAGTGCCCCTTTTACACAATGCCCACAGTAGCGGTGTCCCTTACACAATGGCCCCAGCAGTGGTGCCCCTATGCAGTCCCCTTAGTAGTAGGGTCCCCTATGCAGTGCCCCCAGTAGAATGCCCCCCAGTAGTATGCCCCCCATTAGCAGCCCCCCCCAGTAGTATGCCCCCCATTAGCATGCCACCCAGTAGTATGCCCCCCATTTGCAGGCCCCCCCAGCAGTATGCCCCCCATTAGCAGCCCCCCCCAGTAGTATGGCCCCCCCAGTAGTATGCCCCCCCCAGTAGTAGGCTGCCCCAGTAGTAGCCCCCCTGTAGTATGGCCCCCCCAGTAGTAGTAAGCCCCCCCAGTAGTATGGCCCCCCCAGTAGCAGGCCCCTCAGTAGTATGGCCCCCCCAGTAGCAGACCCCCCTCAGTAGTATAGCCCCCCCAGTAGCAGGCCCCCCCAGTAGTATGGCCCTCCCCGCACCCCCAGTAGCAGACCCCCCCAGTAGCGCTCCCGGCCCTTGCACAAGTAAAAAAAAAACAAATAAAAAACTTACCTGTATCCCCGCTCCCGCGCTGTCCGCTCTGCTGTCACACGCTGAGGAGGGAGCCGGAAGACGGAGCTCATGTGTGAGCTCCAGCCGGCTCCCTCCGTGCAGCAGCCAATGAGAGTCTGTGTGACTCTCATTGGCTGCTGTAACAAACACACAGCTGCCGCTGGCGGCTGTGTGCTTGTGTCTGTGTAGGGCAGAGCGCTATCACAGCGCTCTGCCCTACACAATAGGAGCCCTGATGTCGGATTCTCTAGGGATCCGAGTCTGGCGGCGAACACCCGAACAGGGTTCGGGTGGACTCGGATCCCCAATGTTCGGATTCCACAGAATCCGAACCGCTCATCTCTAGTAGTAATACCCCCCTGGTAGTGCCCCAGTAGTAATACCCCCCCTGGTAGTGCCCCCAGTAGTAATACCCCCCTGGTAGTGCCCCCAGTAGTATTAATCCCCCCCTGGTAGTGCCCCCAGTAGTAATCCCCCCCCTGGTACTGCCCCCAGTAGAGAGATGTAATATATATAAAAAAAACAAACACTTACCTGAAACCCCGCTCTTGGTCCCGACGCTGCTACTGGATCCTCCGGCCGCTTTGCATTATGGGAGAGAGGTCGTCATGACGACGTCTCTCCCATTACCCACTGCGGGAGCTGGAAGATGGCTCCCGCAGTGGGAGCAGCAGCAGCCGATGAGAGTCTGACAGACTCTCATCGGCTGCTGATTACAACAAACACACAGCTGCCGGCGCCGGCGGCTGTGTGTTTGGCAGTGTGTAGTGCTGACCGAACTCCGTCCGAACTCAGTGAGAGTGCTTTGGGATTGTAATTATTGGCACACTTTTGCAGCACTGCTACCGCAATCGCAATAGTGATCCTTGCTGTATCAGGCCCTGAGTCTCTGAATCAGCATGTGAAGTGCTATGATGCAGCGGCCGCAGCTTTTTTCCATCCCAAGTTCCGTTTACAGACTCAGGGCCTGATTCAGACCCGCTCGCAAGCGGGTCGATGGTGGCCCAGTGCGCTCGCCAACCCCCGTGCGCGAGCCCCGTAGCGAGTGAGACCTTCACTCGCTCCGGAGCTCGCAGCAAAATGGGGAGGCTGTCGATGTAGATCGACAGCTCGCCCCGTTTTAAAAGTGGGTAGGGGGGGTGGCTGAACTAACGGAGGCGTTCCCGAAGGAACGCCTGCCGTTTGTGGGCGGCCCTACTGACATCACTCGTGATATCAGTAGTGGACTTCCGGCTCTATTAGAGCTGGAAGACCACTTTGCATTGCGAGTGCTGAGACCCTACCACAAGGGTCTCCACAAAATGCGAAAAATCGCCAGGCCGCTCGCACAAGCTGTGGGTGGTCACCCACAGCTGTGCGAGCGGCCTGGAGGCCGGAATACAAATAATAGGGACGCCCTGATTCTGAGCGAGAGCGCGCGAATAGCGTGCGCCTCTGAATCAGACCCCCAGTCGCACACAGGTATACAAGTGTCACATATCATATTAATCACTACGGCCTCCTGGTCAACGCTAGCAGAATTGCACAGGACCATGTGGTTCATGTCCCGCTGCCTGGTGTATTGAGGATAGATGTAGGACGACGCATCTGTATAAAGTGTAACCATGTATAAAGTGTAACCAGATAGCCCAAACAACATTACACAACAGTATCAATTGCAGTTGTGTCCTCATAGACTGTGGCTTCAGTAGCACCAAACAGACACTCTCGGCGCGCCAGGTCCCGGGGCGACTCAGCCACGCCAATTATCTGTCTCACTCAATGGGCGGTATTCAATTGTGATAGCGCGCCCGATCACACGTCTACAGTGACGGGAGATCATGGGGCGCTATTAAATTGTTGCTGTTTTTTGCGCTGATCGCGCCCAAAGTGGTCGGGTTTAGCCGTGTAAAACAGCTACCCCTGACCAAAGTGGTGGGCGCGATCGCGAAAAGTGATGTTTGGACGCCCAAACGTAATTTTTCACCCATTTCAGCTCGTACCTCCCTGGGACTGCGAGCTGAAATGGTGCGCCGGCAGCTGATCGCGCCCGACAGGAGAAACAATTAAATAGCTCCTGTCTAGCGCGTACAGGGGCGCAACAATTGAATACCGCCCGAAATATGCATCTTATTCACATAAATAAAGCAACAAAACTTATTTGCTAGATTACACTAATCAATTTGTATGTGCAACATTAATACATTAGTGTGCGACAGAGTCTGAATGTGTAAGAAGGGCTACGATGCAGCGACCGCAGCTTTTTCTCACGCCAAGTTCCGTTGTGCTTATCTGCGACTTATGTATGTTTAAAACTAATTCCCGTGCAGTTAAAGTCGCAGCCCAGCATCCGTAGTGCACTGTGAGTGTGTTTTGCTGCATCTGCGAGGCGAATAAGACGCAAAATATAAAGAAAAAAGACGCTACCCTGTATACTCATATAGATGCTGGGTGTATGAGGACACGTAAGCATTTTAGCTGCACCCAATACAGAGATTAGGTCAAAGTTCCCGTTAGAAGCAGAGAACGGAAGTCTTGTCGAGAGAATGTGGGGGATTCCATGTAATCATAGGGATGGCCACCGGCTATCAATGGTTAGTAACCATCAATGGTTTACTCCATATGGGGGGGGGTGTCCGATACCAAAATATCTTACTTGTACTGATCATGAATGGACACTGGGGCCTGATTCAGACCCGCTCGCGTTCCGCGTCCGTTGAGGAGGGGAGGAGACCGCAATAAACTGTTATTACAACGCAAGTGTTTTTGGATTAGTCGATTAAATACTATAACCCCACACGGACTTAATGAGGGATTGTCATTGAGTAGTTTTCCATGACTATCCTTTTATTTTTGGTGGTCTCACTGTGTGTTTGTTTTTTGTTTTTTATTGTTTACTGTCATACTGTTTTTTCTTTAAGGTTTCCTTTGTATATTTTTTTGTTTATTATGCACACATCAATGATGTGGATCTTACTCGCCTTGTTACATTATGCACCATTATGCTGGAGTAACCTACTATATTGTTTTATTATGGCGCCTTTTTCTCTGTTGTAGTGTCGTTATTTAATATTAATTCAGTGTTTGTTTATTGGGTACTATGGTTACCAGTTGACACTACCTATTGAGCTGCGTTGCCCGGTTACTAGTGACTTGATCCGGTATCGGATCGTCACTTCCGGCGCCATCATTGTTGCCGCGTTGTCTTGGTTACCAGTGACTAGATCCGGTCCCGGACCATCACTCCCGGCATGTCCGGTGTGTGTCTGAGCTATGGTCTCGTGACCCGCCGCTGTGCGCGACTGTACAGGTGAATATGTTTTGCGTTGATTGTTGTGTGTATATATAATTATGGGTTTGTGCTTGTGTGATATGCCCTTGATGAAGGTGTCGGATTGACACCGAAACGGCTGTCGGGCGCTACACACTGGAGGGAGGACTTGTGATGAGTATTTTTCATGATGACTTGCTGCTATTTTCATGATGATTTGCTGCTATACAGTTCATTTATTCACAAGCCCCTCTAAACCTTGACATTGCCTAGTGTTGAACATTGGAATATTAAATTTTTTCTATGGATTAATATGGATGTGCTGACTCTTTTTTCTATTATATGTATATATATATATATATAATTATATATATATATATATATATATATACACACACTGTATTTTACATTTTTTACACTAACTTATACATGAGCTAGATAGAGAGGATACAGTCAGTTTGCCAGCAGACGAATGCCAGCTGATAAATCCCAGTGTCGAAATCCCGACCTGGAACTAAACATAGGCGTCAAAATTCTGACGCTAGTTTAGATACCGACGCTGGAATCCTGTAGGTATAGCAGGGCGCTTTAGTTGTAAGTCACGGGCAGGGAGGGTTAGTTTTAGAAACCACGGTGGGGAGGTTAGGCACCACTTGGGGGGGTTAGGCATTAGGGGGGACGGTAAGGTTTAGGCATCAGGGAGGAAGGAGAAGGGGGAGGGTTAGGATACCGACCGACGGGTGTCGATGTACTAACCCTGACAGGATGCCGGCGTCGGGATTCTGACCGCCGGGATCCCGAGGAAGGGGGGGGGGGGTTGGGGGCCCCAGAGATATTAGTGTACCGGGCCCCAAGGTTTCTGTTGCCAGCCCTGTGCATACTGTATGTATTATAAATACTGCTGGGGTCCTATGTGTTTACTAATTATATAAAATATCATGCATTTATGTTGCACTTGCACATATATTTATTTAGGTGACATGTACATGTGAATGTCACCTAAACAATTACTACACACACAAGTGCAACGTAAGTGCCATTGCCAGCATATTTTATATTAGTAACAAGCATATAGGACACTTCACTATTATATATTACAGGGGTCCTCCTATACTATATGTAATTATTTAGGCGATGGAATGATATATAGTGTAGGTGTCTTATGTTTTTGTTACTTATATATCATGCACATTGATATTTATGTAGGTTGTACTTGCACATTTGCATGTCACCTAAATAATTACTACATTTACCCCCTACATAAATGTCAATGTGCATGATACATAAGTAACAAACACACGGGACAGCTGCAATATATTTCATCCCATCCCACAGATAGCTATGACATATAGGATAGGATCCCTGCAAAAAACAAAAAAATACAATATTTTCTGCTCTGCAGCGCCACCACATTATGCAAACCACACCCCCAACATTATTGTCACGCCCATTTAAAATTGCATTCGCTGGTAGAAAAGCTGGGCCACTTGCTCTTGTTTGCCCCCCAGGCTGAAAGTTGCCAGCCAGCCCCTGTTAACAGGCTAGTGGGAACATGGCCTGTCCCTGTTAATTTCATTACCTGGGCAATACTTTAACCAAAAGGCTTCCTGCCTTGTACACTTCCAAAAATAATGATCATGTGACAGTCATATGTTACATTTAACAATTCTTAAGATTGAGCTGTGGCTCCGAAATGTGAGAATAGGCCCTTTCAGGAACATACAGAGCTAGGTGCCATTTGCATGTCAACAGGGCCGCCAAGAGCCAAGGCGGGCCCGGTAATAGGGGGTGTGGCCTAATCTCGGGAGGCGTGGCCACGCCCCCTTGCTGAAAAAAAATAAATAAAAAAGATTTGCAGTGCCACGAAGCGGCGCTGCGCGCCAGGGAGGGGGGCGCTCTGAGCCCCCTCAGCCCGGCGCAAAGTGTGATCGCTCCCCCGCACAGGCATAGGAGACTGCTATGGCTGCTGCTCAGTAGCCACGAGCAGTCTCCAACTGCAGCTCAGCACACGCTGTGTGCTGGGCTGCTGTGAGGGAGGGGGGAGGCGGCGTCGGACACGGGCTCCCGCCGGGCCCCTCAGGAAGGCCGTGCCCGGGTAATCTGTACCCGCTCCCCCCCCCTTCTCGGCGCCCCTGCATGTCAAAGGCTTAGCTTTCTATCTTTCCTGCCTGTCATTCACCTTGTAACGGGACTCCCAGGATACATGACCTAATAAGGACTGTCAGCTCTCCTGCCCTCACATTTAGAAAACCAGTTATTCTATTGCTTTTAATTACCAATCTGTTATGATGTGAGAACTATAATTCGCACTATGTGCCATATCGCTATATTCCTCACAGTGGGTGTGTAAGGATGCGCCAATCGTTATTTCAGCGTGCACGGGCACTAAAAGTTGGTGTCGCAGTCCTTGCACATTTGAACGTACGGACAGGGGCGCCGAGAGGGGGGGGAGCAGGTACAGATTACCCGGGCCCGAGCTTCCTGAGGGGCCCGGGTCCGACGCTGCCCCCCCTCCCTCACAGTAGCCCAGCACACAGCGTGTGCTGAGCTGCAGTTGGAGACTGCTCGTGGCTGTTGAGCAGCAGCCATAGCAGTCTCCTATGCCTGTGCGGGGGAGCGATCACACTGATCGCGCCCCCCCTGGCTTTGCGCCGGGCTGAGGGGGCTCAGAGCGCCCCCCTCCCCGGCGCTGCAAATCTTTTTTATTTATTTATTTTTCGGCAAGGGGGCGTGGCCACATCTCCCGAGATTAGGCCACGCCCCTATTACCGGGGCCCGCCTTGGCTCTTGGCGGCCCTGCATACGGATGTAGGCATGGGAAGGAGTTTATAGCAGCATTTACATAAAGTCACCACCGTGCGACCTACAGTAGATGCTGCCGCGCGTGCTTCTGTGTCCGCCTCGGATTCAGGCCCAGATTTATTTTCATACGTACAAAGCAACCAGTGGGCACAGGCATGTCTGTCCAGCTGTCACTCACACTCTGCCTGCTCCAAGAAGCAACATCCTACCTAACATGGCAGCCAACTAACAGGAGGGGTGAGAGCGAGCGAGAAGTGCAAACACTTCAGTTATTTCATGTGTATTATTCATACTTGCCTACCCTCCCGAAAATCGGGTGCCGCTCCCGACCTCCCGGGAAGGCAGGCAATCCTCCCGGCTGCCGCCCTCCCCTCCTATCCCCCCCGCAATAACCCCTGCAACCCCCGCAGTGAAGGGGGCCGGTGACGCGAATCGCGTCATTTTGGCCCCGCCCCCTGCTTCACAATGCCGATATTACCCTAAGCGCATGTCACCACCCCGGCCACTCCCCCTTGTCACGGACACGCCCCCCCATCCTGCCGATCTGGCTGCTTCCTCCCGGAAGGAGCAGCCAGAAAGTAGGCAGGTATGGTATTATTCAGCTCAGTAATACTCAGAACTTGCTTAATATTATGGGCACATAATGACTTTGCTGGCTCTTTAATGGGCATGTTTATCACAATCTGCATCTCAGATGCGAATGGGATGAGATAAATTTACCCAAATTCGTATTGCGATATTTGAATACATGTATTAAATATCACACACAGGGACAGAGCTTCCCGGAATGCTCTGTCCATGCGAATCCTCTCCCTGCACTTCTCAGGGTACTTTCACCAGCTATCGTCTCCCATCAGTCCCAGGGAGCTCCACAAAGCTGGTGAGTGTTAACTACAAAAATGATTACAATAAGCAAAGAAGATGTTGATAAGTTATAAATATCTTCTTTCTATTATTCTAATCATTTGAAAATCGGATCTCAGGGGTATGACAGGGGAGGCTCTGCCTCCCCTTCCTACCATGACTGCACGTCCCTGCACTTCACTAGAAAGTGGGCAGGATGCAGGGCGATCTGCCTACTCTTCCGGGGGTGCGGGGGGGGGCGACCCGAAAAATCGAGAGCCTCCTTTAACTTCCGGGGGAGTAGGCCTCTTAGAGACAATTTGATCAAAAGTGGCATTGTAGAAGACCCTTGGAAGCTGATACGCTTCTTCATAGCTTAAATGTTTCCAAAAGTATTTCCTCATCTTTGTGTTTGATTTTAAAACACTTAAAAGGATTTTGGCACAAACTTCCGTCTGACAGTCACGTGTCAGTGCAGATGCTGTGTAGTTTATTGCAAAAGATGGCACAGTGGGCTGGGCCTATAGTGGTGCTACAATACCCCAGTATCTACACCCTACTGTATGTCAGTGGTAGCAGGACAGTCACAAGCACAAATGGCGGATCACCACGTAATCAGACTGGCGCTCAGTCTTCTTATTATACCGTGCTTCATCTGAGTCTACTGCTTAATCAATGAATTATCTTTCCCCTTCTGTTATACTTAGTAATTAGGGCCTGATTCAGACCCGGTTGCTAGGAAGCAATCGTACATAGCCTGCCGATGTTTGCAAATTCTGCGCATGCATATAAGATGCAGTGCGCGTGCGCGAACCAGTCCAATGCGATTGTGAAGTGATCGCCCCCTACACATAGATGCCGCACTAGAATGAGTAACAAGACAAGCCGTTTGTGGGTGGTGACGGGTTGGTCGATGGAAAAGGGGGTGTGGTGGTGCGAACACAGGCGTGTCTGTGCGTCTTAACGGTGGTTTCAGGGGCGTGCATATTTAAGACGCAGTGTCAGCATACACGTCACATGGCTGAATTACACACAGTAGCACTCGCAGTGCTTGCGGTAGGGTATGGTCAGCCCAGGCTTGCCGACATTTAGCTCCCTCCTTCCTGTCGGCCTTACACTGCTGGGGGTGTGACGCTGTGAAAGGGGGCGGGGCCCGGCAGGTGACGCGTCATTGGGGCAGATCATGGGGGCGTGACAGTGTGATCGCGTCATCGTGGCTCCGCCCCCTCTTCACAATGCCGTGATTAATGGCATTGTGCAGCCAGGGGAGGAGCCACGATGACGCGATTCAGCGCGAATCGCGACGCCATCCCCCCGCTGCCGGTGTTTATACTTACAACCGCGGGGGGGTGCGGACACGTCGCCGGGGGCCGGGAGGCTTGCTTGCCTTTCTGAGGGGCTGGGAGCGGCACCCGATTTTCGGGAGGCTCCCGGCCAAATCGGGAGGGTAGGCAAGTATGGGTCAGCCACAAGTGCTGCGTATGGCTCCGATGTTACTCGATGTTACCGATTGTTTAATACACTTCCTGGAGATGACGTGTGTTACTAAGGGAAGTAGGCGTCTTGTGACAGGCTGGTGGGCTTCTAAATACAAACCGCGATCACACGCCAATACATAGTGGGCGTGCTAATGTCTCGCCGTGCGATCACGGGACTTACATACTTTGGTAGCTGATGGCTGCGTGCGAACGCATCTAGCGAGTGGGTCTGAAATGGGCCCTTACCACTAAGTTGACAGTGAGGTCTTGCTAAGATATAAGAGCTGCACATCCTCTGTGCTTGTACTGTTGCTGGTTTGATGATACTGTCATATGTTATCCTGTGTCATTTCCAGTGGGCTGTGCCTGTGGTCACAGATAGTTAAACCGTATTGTAAGCCCAGACACTTTTTTTCCCACTTTTAATAACCCAAATAATTATTGATTTAACCCCTTCATAGTAGTAAGCATTGCACGTACTGTACATGAGCAGATTTTGGCCCTGATTCAGAGCCGGTCGCTCTGACCAGAGCGCTCGCTCTGAATCAGGGCCCTCCTCCATTAATATGGAGCGTCCTCCAGGACGCTCGTATAGCTGTGGGTCACCACCCACAGCATATACGAGCGTGCAAAAAGATGGTCGCGATGGTCTTGACCATCGGAATTGCGAGGGAAACCCTGAGGTCGGGTTTCCCTGCCGCAAGGCCAGGAGTGATTTTGGCTCTATCAAAGCCAAAATCACCCCCACTGACATCACTAGTGATGTCAGTGGGGCTGGCTTCAGACGGTAGGCGTTCCCATGGGAACGCCTCCGTCTGGCAGGCACGCCCACCAAAGGGGGCGTGCTGTCAATCAACATCGACAGCACGCCCCCTTTGGTGCGAGACCCGGAGCGATGGAAAGTTCTTCACTCGCCGGGTCTCGCGCATGCGCACAACGGAGCTCCCTCCGTCGTGCGCATGCACAGTGGGGACCATCGACCAACTTGCGAGCGTACTGCCGCTCGCGAGTGGGTCTGAATGACCCCCTTTGTTTGCACTTTTGGGTTGCGTTGGCTGTATACCTTGTTTAAAACTGAATATAACTTATATTCTGGCAAAGACAGACGTTTTCATTTGGTTGCATAGGTCCCAAAATGGCATTACCTTGTTAAAACACAAGATATTGTACATTTCTCATGATTTAAAGTAGTTATGAGGCCAGGAGCAGTGGTGCAGGAACACCTCCCAAGTCCCAACTCTTCCCTGGTGTGTAGATACGTACTGATAAAATCTGGTCTCCTCTCTGGAGCTCCCCACTCAGATCTGCGGGTCCCCCTGCTAGGATGAAGGAGATAAATATTCCTTCTCCGTCTTCTCCACCGACAATGTTAAAGCCCAGTCCTGTGGAGCCCTTGTGCAATATGACTTTCCGCGGTTCTCTGTAGAAACACAGTTACATTTATTAAGGAAGTCCAGCATACATTATACATCAGGCATTTACTACAGATACAGTGCAGCATTAAATGGACATTGTACTGAAGCATTGTCAATGTTTAGGTGTCTTAACCCATCTGAAACCAAGAAACACTGTATATTTATTTATCCATTAAATAATTAATATACTGCAGCACCAGACATGAGTGTGGATTCTACTTAAATAGCATGACTACTGTACAGTATATTTATGTCATTACAGTACAGTATGTCACAATTCATCAATACCATATTAGTATACATATGTGTTCTATATGTACTGTTTGTCAACAAGTTGAATGCATGAACGTTGTTTCATAGAAACCTTTGGGGGCTGCTATTATGATCGGAAGCGGGAGAACCGCAGCAGATTTATCGGACATATCTGTCGTGGAACCCCCATTATACATCGAGGGGATGCTTACATTTTGCGAGTATAATCCAAAAAACATCTGTTTTTGGGGGATTTCCGGGAAAATTAGTTTATTTAATGCACCCCTTTGTGTTGCTGTAAACATTCTGAAGATCTCTCCAACAATCTGGATACCTAATGGATGAGTAAGATCTGAAGAATGGATACAGTAAGATATATGTGAAAAATAATGTGGGCCTTTAAAAAATAAAGCAAAGACTGAACTGTACCCAAGAAAATCCGGTTTGCCTGGATTCTACTGTTCCTGCCTTGAAATCTTGACAAAGTCAATGTCAACTGATTGCATAGTGCAGAGGTTCCCAAACTTTTTTGAATCACGGCGCCCTAGAGTATCAGTATTGCTTTCACGGCCCTCCTAAGCTAAAAGTTTGTTATTGAGAAATTCTGATAAAAATGTAGTAAAGTGAAGTAATGGTGCATACACACGGTCAGATTTTTCTTCAGATCTGAACGATAACGATTTTAAAAATCGTTCAATGGTTCATATCTGAAAGAAAAATCTAACATGTCTGAACGATGAACGATGCGCATTCCCGTTTGTCAGGTAACAATGTCTGACATCTGATGTTTTTGCAGTCAGTTTTGGACGATTTCCATTCATTTTAATGCAGTCAAAAATAGTTCAATCGTTTGCAAATCGTTCACCTGACATATCTGACCGTGTGTAGGCACCTAAAATTGTGCTGACCTGTCATCCTTAGATTAAGTTATGTGCTGGACAGGTTTGCGCTTCTGTTTCATATTTACATTACATTGACCATAAATAATTTGATTTGGTGCTGGACCACCAACCTGAGGCACCCCTGCAAGTGTCCCGAGGCACCCCAGGGTGCCACGGCGCACAGTTTGGGAACCACTGGCATAGTGTAATCCTCACTAAACACATACAACAAATATTTTTTTTACTTCTCTTTCTTATTTGATGTGTATTTGTATTAGTGCTTAAGGGCCATCTTAGTACATGTGTAATCCAGGTATATTTGTAACTAATTAGAGAATAAATACATTTCTTTTATGCAGATGGGGCATGAAGCATTGTGACAAAAGGGGGTAGTATAGTAGAGGCAAAAAAACAAAACCCAACCATTGGGAATGCTGCAGAGCCGCACGTGTGCCTGTTTGCACTGCGTTCGCTCTGGAAACAATTACAAGTGCAGGCAGAGCAAAATCCTACATGTGTCAGTCACATCTCCACTAAGGACTGAAGAGGTATAACACGATGACCTCATGCAGTGAGGGGGTGTCGGGAAACTGCGGGCTCAGCAGAGCTGCAGGTATGCGTAGTTAGTAGTTACGTCTGCGGGTTGGGTAGGGGTTGCTGGCACTCAGGATCCCGGCGGTCAGAATCCCGGCGCTGGAATCCCGACAGAGTTGAGAAACCAACACCTGTCGGTAAGTATCCTAACCCTACCACCTAAACCTAACCCTCCACCCCCGCAGCCTAAACCTAACCTTCCCCCCTAGAGCCTAACCCTAACACTCCCTCTAGTGGCCAAACCCTAAACTTCCCCCTAACCCCACTACTTACCGTCGGGGTGCCAGCAGTTGGGATGCTGGTGCCAGGATCCTGATTGGTGTCGGGATGACAAAATTCTGAGCACCGGCATCCTGATCTCTGGGTTTTAAACTACATCCCATGTCTGCTTCCAGATGTTTCTTTAGCAACTAGCATGGGATGCAGTGTCTTCATACCTGCCGATCATCCCTGATTTTGGAAGAACACAACAACTTTTACCAATTTCTACATTCACTTCTCCTGAGACTGCTGCATCACACCTAAACCAGATTCTAGAAAAAGCCCTCGATGAAGTAGCTCCAGCTACCCATCACACACCACGTAGACTTAGGGCCTGATTCAGAGCCGGACGCAAGTGGCTGCTCGTTCGCTCCGAGCGATGTTTGCCCAACTGCGCATGCGTACGGATCGTAATACGCATGCGCGAACCAGTCAGTGCGGCCGAAAATCGCGTGCTCGCAAAATAGCGAATGCCTGCTATTTTGAGTGACAGAATGAGGCGTATGTGGGTGGTAACAGGGGAAGGTGCTTGAAAACGGGGAGTGGAGATCCGAACGCAGGCGTGCTTAAAGGTCAAAACGGGCGTTTTAAGGGTGTGCATAATTAATACAGCAGCGTCATTGACCACGTCACTGGGTTATTTTATAGCCAGAACTGCTCGCAAAATTGTGGTAGCAAAAACCAACCACAAGAATAGCGAGCAGTTCATACCCTGGTCGATGTACTCGATTAATCTAATAAATAGCGGACATGATGTAGGATGCGAGCGGCCAGGGGGCGTATTTTTCCAAAAAACGACCGCAAGTTTTGTTCGCTCGTTCAGACCTAGAGGCGTGAACAGACCGCAAACAGCGAACGGTTCATTTGAATAGCCACCCCTATTTTCTGGACGAGCGAGCGCAAATAGCGACCGGCTCTGAATCAGGCCCTTAGACGTCAACCGTGGCATTCTAACTTTACAAGGCATCTACAAAAACTCTCGCGTAAAGTTGAACGTCAGTGGCGAAAGTCTCATACTCCAAGTGACTTCCTCACATATAAGACTATCTACAACTCTTATCGTACTGCTCTGGACACTGCCAAACAAACATATTTCCAATCTCTAATCTCTGCTCAAGCTTCTAACCCCAAGCGACTTTTTAATACATTTAAACTGCTTCTTACCCCTCCATCACCCAAACCACCTGCTACTATCTGTGCACAAGATCTTGCTTCCTATTTTAGGGACAAGATTGATAAGATCCGAAATTAAATGGTAGGCTTTTCCTCAGCTAGTGACCTGCTCAATTCCCTACCTGAACCCTCTGGCACATTTCTTAATTTGATCTCACAAACGAAGATTAAGTATCTACACTCTTCTCATCCTCCTACTCTATTACCTCTCCTCTAGATCCTATACCCTCACAAATCAGTAAAGCTCTGTCTCCTGTGCTTATCCCAACCCTAACTAAAATCTGTAATCTCTCTCTCTCTCTACTGGCAACTTTCCATCACTGTTCAAGCACGCAGTGATTACTCCCATTCTGAAAAAACAAAATTCTGACCCTAATACTCTCTCAAATTACCGTCCTATCTCCCAGCTCCCATGCCCCTCCAAGCTACTTGAGAGACTTGTCTACACCCGCCTCACACACTTTCTTAACTCACACAACTTATTGGACCCACTTTAGTCCGGCTTTCGTTCCCAACACTCCACAGAGACAGCACTGACTAAGGTAGTAAATGATCTTGTCACTGCCAAGGCTAAAGGCCATTCCTCACTCCTAATTCTTCTAGATCTCTCTGCTGCTTTTGACACTGTTGACCACTTTCAAACACTGCAATCCCTAGGTCTTAAGGACACAGCTCTTTCTTGGTTTTCTTCCTACCTATCTGATCGCTCTTTTACTGTTCATTTTTCTGATTCTGCCTCCTCTTCGCTACCTCTATCAGTTGGAGTACCGCAAGGCTCTGTCTTAGGTCCTCTGCTATTCTCAATCTATGCCATCTCTCTTTGCAAACTAATCAGCTCTTTTGGATTTCAGTACCATCTGTATGCGGATGATACTCAAATCTACCTATCCTCCCCAGATTTATCTCCATCTGTATTGGTCCGTGTCACTGAATGTCTTTCTGCCATTTCATCTTGGATGTCATCTCGCCACCTGAAACTTAATATTTCTAAAACAGAATTAATTATATTTCCACCGCCCAATAACAGTTACCAACCTGATCTCTCTATCACTGTTGATAACTCGACAATCCACCATGCCAATCCACCACAAGCTCGCTGCCTTGGTGTCATCCTTGACTCTGAACTGTCCTTTGTTCCCCACATTCAATCTGTCTCAAAATCATGCTCCATACATTTAAAAAATATATTCAAAATTCGACCATATCTCACACAAGACACTGCAAAAACTGTAATCCATGCACTTATTATTTCCCGCATTGACTATTGCAATAGCCTCCTTACTGGTCTTCCCAAAAACAGGCTATCACGATTACAATCCATTATGAATGCAGCTGCAAGGCTTATCTTCCTTGCGAAACGTTCTTCTTCTGCTGCCCCGCTCTGTCAGTCCCTCCATTGGTTGCGGGTTTTCTACCGTATTCATTACAAAATACTTTCACTTACACATAAGGCTATTAACCAAACCACACCAACATACATCTCTTCACTTACTGTATCTCAAAATATCTCCCAACCCGACCTCTCCGCTCAGCACAAGATCTGCGTCTCTCAACCCCATGCATTACTTGCTCCCATTCACGGTTACAGGACTTTCTTCGCGCTGCACCCACTCTATGGAATGAACTACCTCGCACAATAAGACTTTCCTCTAGTCTCCAATCCTTCAAGCGTTCCCTGAAAACTCACCTCTTCAGGCAAGCTTATCAGATTCCAGAACCTCCCACATAACCTTCATAGCTTCCATATCTAATTACATCCCCTTTTACAGTTCACACACAATCTCACACATTGTCTTTCTCTCACATCCTCATGACATTTGGTCGACATTCCTGTGTGACTGGATCATGCAGCCAACCAAGAAACTCTGCATTCTGGCTGGAACAAAATGCAATATATAGCACCTATCCTTGTGTATCAATGCCTATTTCCCTATATATTGTAAGCTTGTGAGCAGGGCCTTCCTACCTATATATCTGTCTGCTATTACCCAGTTTTGTTCTATTAATGCTTACAATTGTAAAGCGCAACGGAATATGCAGCATATTCCATTGCGCTTTACAATTGTAAGAAACTGTTAATAAATAAATAAAAAATATTATGGTTTTAAAAAGTGTGAGGAACGTGTCTGGTAAAGGTGCAGTCAGGATGGATATGGGCACGATTTGGGCAGATATGGGGTGGTCTGAGTCTACTTGGGGCATAGTCTATTTACGGTCCTGGAATGTGGTCTATGGATGTCCACCGTTAAGTGCATTAATTTATAAAATATAATAAAAAGCATTGTTTTTTTCATGTTGCCACACAATCAGGTGCTAGATGTACTAAGTGAGCATGGAAGACTGTGATTTGCCCATTTACACATAAAATTTGATATTTGAAAATGTGTTTCCCCTACATTGTGGGCCTGTCCGACCCAGTTTGTAAATCACCTTTAGAAAAACATCACAAACTGAAAAGCAGGAAATTGCATTCTTATGTGTAAACACTAGATGGCGACATAAGGCTTTGCTAATATTCACTGCTTTCTGGTCCTGATTCAGAGCCGCTCGTAAGCGGACGCTCGTTCGCTCCGAGCGATGTTCGCACAACTGCGCATGCATATGGGTCGTAATGCGCATGCGCCAACCAGTCAGTGCGGTCGGAAATCGAGCGCTCGCAAAATAGCGAGTGCCTGCTAATTTGAGTGACAGAATGAGGCGTATGTGGGTGGTAACAGGGGAAGGTGCTTGAAAACGGGGAGAGGAGATCCGAACGCAGGCGTGCCAAACGGTCAAAACGGGCATTTTAAGGGTGTGCATAATTAACAAAGCAGCGTCATCGACCACGTCACTTGGTTGTTTCTTAGCCTGAACTGGTCGCATGCTTGCGGTAGGAAAATCCAACCACAAGCACTGCGAGCAGTTCAGACGCCTTTTCGATGTACTCGATTAATCAAATAAATAGCGGAGATGACGTAGGATGCGAGCGGCCAGGGGGCGTCTTTACAAAATAGCGAGCGCATGTTTCGTTCGCTCGCTCAGACATAGAGGCGTCAACAGACCGCAAAGAGCGAGCGCTCAATTTAAATAGCCAGCCCCTTTTTCTGAACGAACGAGCGCAAATAGCGTCCGGCTCTGAATCAGGCCCTCTGTTCCTTTGTAGAGGTCGAATTGACAGAAAAAGATAATTTTAAAGTGCTTTTTTTTTTCAGTTTGTGTGGCAAATGTAACTTCCAATGCAGTACCAGGTTGTGTGGTTATTCTGTGATAGGTTTTATGTGAATATAATGGGCAAGATGATTGCTCATAATACTGCTTGCAAAACTAACTGCAGGACAGCGGGAGATATACAAGGATAAAGACTCAGAACAATACTGTACCCTGAGTCATGAAGGGTCAGCAGCAGCAATAATATGTAGTCTGGCTGCAATCTCAGTTCCACAGTGTGAACAAACCTTTACTTTACTTTGAAAATTTTTTATACGGGCAGCATTACAAATATATTTCACTTCCTTGCAGGTTTAATCATCTTATAAACTCCTCGCGATTGTCAAAGAAACTTAACAATAATACAAGGTTGGCTTATTATGCCCCCGGTTTTGCCTGACAAAATCTGTTTCAATTGTTTTCGTGGCAAAATCCTAGATAACTCTTAAAATGCTCCCTCCGGGAGAGACCATGGGGTTTATTAGGATCCGAGAAGGACTAGAAGTCAGACAGAGTACTATAGGAAAAGGAGTCAGGATAGAGGGAGGAACCGAGAAGGACTAGAAGTCAGACAGAGTACTATAGGAAAAGGAGTCAGGTTAGAGGGAAGAACCGAGAAGGACTAGAAGTCAGACAGAGTACTATAGGAAAAGGAGTCAGGATAGAGGGAGGAACCGAGAAGGACTAGAAGTCAGACAGAGTACTATAGGAAAAGGAGTCAGGTTAGAGGGAAGAACCGAGAAGGACTAGAAGTCAGACAGAGTACTATAGGAAAAGGAGTCAGGAGAGAGGGAGGAACCGAGAAGGACTAGAAGTCAGACAGAGTACTATAGGAAAAGGAGTCAGGAGAGAGGGAGGAACCGAGAAGGACTAGAAGTCAGACAGAGTACTATAGGTAAAGGAGTCAGGAGAGAGGGAGGAACCGAGAAGGACTAGAAGTCAGACAGAGTACTATAGGAAAAGGAGTCAGGTTAGAGGGAAGAGCCGAGAAGGACTAGAAGTCAGACAGAGTACTATAGGAAAAGGAGTCAGGATAGAGGGAGGAACCGAGAAGGACTAGAAGTCAGACAGAGTACTATAGGAAAAGGAGTCAGGTTAGAGGGAAGAACCGAGAAGGACTAGAAGTCAGACAGAGTACTATAGGAAAAGGAGTCAGGAGAGAGGGAGGAACCGAGAAGGACTAGAAGTCAGACAGAGTACTATAGGAAAAGGAGTCAGGAGAGAGGGAGGAACCGAGAAGGACTAGAAGTCAGACAGAGTACTATAGGTAAAGGAGTCAGGAGAGAGGGAGGAACCGAGAAGGACTAGAAGTCAGACAGAGTACTATAGGTAAAGGAGTCAGGAGAGAGGGAGGAACCGAGAAGGACTAGAAGTCAGACAGAGTACTATAGGAAAAGGAGTCAGGAGAGAGGGAGGAACCGAGAAGGACTAGAAGTCAGACAGAGTACTATAGGTAAAGGAGTCAGGAGAGAGGGAGGAACCGAGAAGGACTAGAAGTCAGACAGAGTACTATAGGTAAAGGAGTCAGGAGAGAGGGAGGAACCGAGAAGGACTAGAAGTCAGAGTACTACAGAAAATAGGGGTCAGGAGAGAGGGAGGAACCGCAGCAACAGCACCAATAAAAAACAACCCATTTAAAGAGGACATCATTTGCAAAAAGAGAAGTCTAAACTTACAAAGGATGAACTGTACTCAGATCAGCCCACCGGGAGCTGTCAAGCCGGCCGAAGCATGTCACCGATGCCAGGCTGAGTTACACAGATCAGTAGGCGCACATATAAACTCACACTTTGAGCTCACCCAGGCTGATGACATTAGAAATAGGTATTGGGCAGGTATACTTTCAAAATTTAGACACTACAATATCGACATGGTCTGAATGTAGGCATTCAAAATTTCAACATTGTTGAAAGTGGAGTGTGCTGTCCCACAAACTCCATGTTCTGCCAGGGAGGCTTCATTCATTCATTCATTCCAAGATGGCTGTCGACCTACAGTAAGTACTGCACATGCGTGGCGCCATCTTGGCGCTGTGTGTTAGAACCAGTGGTGTAACTAGGGGAGGGTCGAGCAGGGTATGTGTCCTGGGCCATGGTTCAGGACACTAGTTTCAAGTCAGTGTAGTGCGGAAAGCATGGAGAGCAGTCCGCACTACACAGTAACAAACACCATCGCCTCTCATACTAATTGGCGGCTGTGTGTTTGTTTTGGCAGCCGATGAGAGTCAGACAGACTCTCACTGGCTGCTGAGCCCTCTGCCAGAGCCGGGCTGGAGCTCACTCATGAGCTCGAACTTTCCGGTTCCCAGCAGAGCAGGCTGGGAGGAGGGAGGAGCGGACGGCGGCGGGCGCAAGAGCGGGGTATCAGGTAAGTGTTGTTGTTTTTGTGTGTGTGTGTCTTAGTCCTTATGTATGTAAGGGGCATTGACACTGCATAGGGGGGACACTGCTGGGGGCACTGCATAGCGGGGACTACTACTGGGGGCACTATATAAGGGGCACTACTGGGGACACTGCATATGAGGGACCACTGCTGGGAGCACTGTATAAGGGGTACTACTGGGGGCACTGCATAGGGGAACCACTACTAGTCGACACTGTATAAGGGCTACTACTGGGGATCACTGTATAAGTGGCACTACTGGGGGCACTGTATAACGGGCACTACTGAGGGCACTGCATAGGGGGACCGGTACTAGCGGCACTGTATAAGGGGCATTACTGGGGGCACTGTATAAGGAGCAGTGTATAAATGGCACTACTGGGGGCACTTCATAAGGGTGCATTACTGGGGGCACTGTAAAAGGGTGCACTATTGGGGGCACTGCATAAGGGGCACTACTACTTGGGACATTGCATACGGGGCACTGCTATAGTGGGCATTGCAAGAGGGGCACTACTACTGGGGGCATTAAGGTGCACATAGAATGGAAAGAAATGTTCCCAGAGTGACAAGAAATAGTGATGTGTCATGTTTACATGTCCCCATTTTCCAGTGGCCATGTCCTTTGTGGCATGTGACCACGCCAATCTTTTTCGGCACGTGCACATACTTAGGGGGATGGGGCTTCATTTTGTAACTTGCCCTGGGCTCCAAATACCCTAGTTACGCCACTGGTTAGAGCGCCACAGTGGGAGACAGTAGTCTTCCACTTAGGTCTGGTGAGACCTGTAATTACCTGGGTCCAAAGCTTTTCCAGCGTCCTGCACCACTACCCTCAAGCTGCATAAACTCAGCGGCTGGTGAGTGGTATGACATTCCGCTCCCCTCAAGCTCTGCTCCATGACGTGAGTGTATATAACAGTGAGTACAGCTGTATACTATGTAACACCAAGAAACCACTCCACTGGTTAATTAACTGGGTTGTTCATAGCATAAGTGCATCCACTGGTGTGTAGTGAAACTCTGCTCTATCCTCAAGCCTGTACGCAAATATTTCCAACAGCCATTGACAGAATGTCGACATTCAGTATGTCAACATTTACTATTTGGAAACAACATTATGTTAACATTGTGAATGTCGACAATGGAATATCAACAGACGATTTTTTAATGATTTTATGGTTAGGTTTAGGCTGCAGTTAGGTTTAGTGTTAGGGTTAGAATTAGGTTTAGTGTTGGGGTTATATGGGAAAGATTTCTGGACTGCACAACCTGACTATATATATATATAATGGGAGGTGCTACCTGATGAGACTAATTGCAGGCACAGAAACAGACAAATCTCAGGTGCACAACTCCAAATTATTAATAATATATAAATGTAATAAAATTTTGCAATCACTAGAGGTTTTTAGCATAATCATGGCCAAGGTTATGGGCCCACCCACCATATCCAGGTAACCTCTTTTGGGTAGGTCCCTAACATACTAGGGTCCAAATCCAGAGCGCAGGACCCCCCAAAACTGGACCAGCCAAGCCGCCTACAATTTATATACTGTAGTGCAACTTTGGTTCATTTTTGGGGTGTGGGTCCCCCTGGATTGCGTTGCTTAATCTGTCTCTGGGCACCGCATTATAACACATTTTCCTTTATAATACATTTTAACCCTTCACTGTGTGTGTTTATATATATGTACTTCACTTTTTTATTTTCATTCTTTATATGCAGCTGCTCCTAACTATCTCTTTACACTGCACTTTTCTTACTATGGTGGTGCCCTAGGGCGGCTTGGCTGGGCCAGTTTTGGGGGGTCCTGCGCTCTGGATTTGAACCCTAGTATGTTAGGGACCTACCCGAAAGAGGTTACCTGGATATGGTGGGTGGGCCCATCACCTTGGCCATGATTATGCTAAAAACCTCTATTGATTGCAAAATTTTATTGCATTTATATATTATTAATAATTTGGAGTTGTGCACCTGAGATTTGTCTGTTTCTGTTAGTGTTAGCCTGCTGTTAGGTTTAATCTTAGGTTTAGTGTTAGGGCTTGTGTTAGATTAGGCTGCAGCTAAGTTTAGTGTTAGGGTTAGGTTTAGGCTGCTGTTAGGTTTAGTTTTAGGGTTCGTGTTAGGCTTAGTGTTAGGGTTAGGCTACTGTCACCAAGGGTCCCAGGTCGCGCACACTCCATACAGTCTAAGTGCTGGTCCTAGAAGTTCATCATCATGTGATCCTGGGGATCTGCAGGTGTGGAGGTTTCATGTATGACTAAAATGTAGATATGATACACCCCTTGCTTTAATCAAAGTCAATGGATGCTGCAATATCAGATGCTACCACCAGATGGAGACGCAGAGTGCAAAAGAGAGACAAGTTAAAGAGGCCCATACACGGAGCAATTTTACACACGATATGCATGATTTTGATCGATTACAACGATCAATCGTGAATATTATGTGTGTTTTGGCATTCTGTATGCGCGATACATCGGAAAAACCATAAGATCTGTGATCCATCATGCTGTTAGATAGGTAAACGAAGCATCTTGTAAGATACATCGTTTACCATTCACAGCAGCATGCGATGCATCGGGCTGAATTTGAAACCGTACCGAGGTGTCGTACGTTTTTAAATCGCACCGTTCATGGGCTGCTTAAGAGAAAGAGGATGTGTTAGATGCAGTGGAGACAAGACAGGCACCAAGGAGCGGGGTGAGGTGCCACAGGTCTGAGAGCTGAGACTGGGCAAGCAGCGGCGCTGAGGTGGTGCCGAGTGGCAGGGCCACTGAGTACCCGATGGCAGAATGCTGGGGACCGCAGTGTGTGTGAGAGGTCCAGAGAGGCAGTGCTGCGAGCCGCAGCAGGATCAGTGGAGGCTGTGAGGTAAATTTACTAAGCGTCAATTTGGTGTTTTTGTGCGATTTTCTATAGCTTTCGCAACCCAGAGATTTACTGAAGCCAAATTTGACAGATTTACTAACCAATGGTATCTTATCCTGATAGAATCTGCACAAACATTGCAGCAAAACAGTAAAAAAAAAAAAATAGACCTACTGTAGGCATGTTTGCTCGTAGCACTGCACAGATCACAATCATCTGTGCAGGCTTTGTTCAGATCACAATGATCTGTGCAGGCAATGAAGTCCACAACCATCCCTGGGCTTCTCTGCCTGGACTGGTATTGGAAAATAAGGGGGGAAAAACAGCATAGGACTCCTCTGTAGCATGGTCTGAACCAGCCGGGGGGATAACGCCACTGCATATAGGAGATAGTATGGAATTGGTATAAAATACAGACGGCTGATGCCGATAGCCCAATCATCTACAATCCTGATTGGGTCTGATATGTACCTTAACCCTCCCTAGTCCCCCCCTAACCCTAACCCTCCCGGGCGGATGCCTAACCCTAAAACTTCTCGGGGTGGTGCCTAAACCTAACCCACCTCCCTGTAACCTAAACCTAACTATCCCGGGAGTGCCTAATCCAAACCTCCCCCTTGGTGCCTAAGCCTAACCCCGCAGCCTAACCCCAACTTCCGGGGGGGTACCTAAACCTAAGTCTCCCCCCCCACTCGTGGCTAACGATAACCTGTCCCCGCTTACCTTAGTTCCGGATGCCGCCTGTTGGGTTTTCGGCGTGGGGCTAAAGATAGGCGTCAGGATTTCGACGCCTATCTTTAGTCCCGGGTCGGGGTTCTATTGTCGGCCGGTAATCTGACTGCATCCCGATAGAATATATCAAGGTCGAATATTCACCACTGCCTGACAGGAGTGTTCAGGACTGTAACCAAATGTATACAACGTCGTAAGGCCCCTGGTCCGCAACATTTACAAACATGTGCTTTAGGGCTCTATTCATCATCACTTAATTTCTACAAAAGGAGCAGTGAAAAGAATCACTGCTCCGGAAGAAGCCGATGACGTGATTTGCACTTAATTGTGTCATGGTGGCCCCGCTTCACAAAACCAGTAATCGCAGCATTGAGCAGCGGGGGCGTGGCCACGATGACATCATCCCGTCAACAATGCCCACCGGCCCGCCCACTTTCCCGTGACACGCTCCCCGCTGAGCTGACCTGGCTGCCCTTCCGAAGGGGACAGCCAGGAAGTCGGCCATTGTGGTTCAGTGACTTGTATAAAAGCCTTTTGCCTGTGCCTGGCCTCATGTTTTATATGGTCACTGAAAACCAGGTGACTGCTAAGATTATTAGATGGAAGAGGGGATGACACATTATTCTGGTGATCTCCCTATAATTCTGCCCTGCAGATAGTCAGAGCCACTAAGAAGAGCAGCGCTGGGCAGGGGGCATGTTTCTTACCTGGAGATTTCCAGCTCAGGAAGCATGCCTCCATGGAAGTGAGGGTACGGAGAGGTAAGGAGGAAGCTCTTCTCACATTCTACAGGGGAGTAATGCCTGGGCGAGGAAGGCCTGTCACCCAGCTTATTTACAGTGCTGTATACGGGCTCTGGAGACCTACAGGAAAAATGAGATAAACAAATGAAACAATCAGAAACAATTAACACATTACTGTACTGTATATGTCAAAGATCTAATACAGTATATACACTTCCTGATAATTAGGTTGATCTAGAATAAATATAAAGGTGGGGGCGATTCAATTCATTGAATAGCGCAGAGAGAGAGCGCCGAGAGCTATTCAATTCAGTGCGCTGTTTGGGCGGGCTAAGGATTTTTTCTCGCACCCCCCCTGGGGATGCGAGGAGAAATCTGACCGGGCGCGCAGCTGTTTTTCTGCTTAGCGTGGCGCTAACAGCCGCGCGCCCGGCACTTTGGTCAGAGAATGCCGGTTAACGCACCTTTACAACCTTTACAACACAGCGCAGTGAATTGAATAGCCCCCATAGATACATGAGCAAGCGATGTTACCTTACCAAATCCTAACATTTTATACTTGAAAAAGCAAATTACGTGAGATACTTATAAAATACTGTATGTTACTAGGGGGGACGGCTATAATAACATTATCCCCATTTTCTAGTTATGTTTTATGTTCCTAACAGGTAACGTACAGTAAGTCAGTGCAGCGAGAGTGACTTTCAGTTACATTTTAGCAAATATATTGCACATGCAGCATAAATGTACTATTACCCTAGTATCCAACAGAGCAACACAGGGTACATTGCTGAAAAATGTGACTGCACTATATATATTATAGCAGCCAATCAGATGTTTGCTTTCATTGATTAAATTGCTGTAGATATGTAAACACTTCTTTCTGGTTGGTTGCTATGAGTTACTGGCACATCTGCACCTTTAATAAACATTAGTAGATACGGATCGTAATACGCATGCGCGAACCAGTCAGTGCGGCCGAAATTCGTTTGTTCGCTATATAGCGAATGCCTGCTATTTTGAGTGACAGAATGAGGCGTTTGTGGGTGGTAACAGGGGAAGGTGCTTGAAAATGGGGAGTGGAGATCCGAACGCAGGCGTGCTTAAAGGTCAAAACGGGCGTTTTAAGGGTGTGTATAATTAATACTGCAGCGTCATTGACCACGTCACTGGGTTATTTTATAGCCAGAACTGCTCGCAAAATTGTGGTAGCAAAAACCTACCCCAAGAATAGCGAGCAGCTCATACGCTGGTCGATGTACTCGATTAATCTAATAAATAGCGGACATGATGTAGGATGCGAGCGGCCAGGGGGCGTAGTTTTCCAAAAAACGACCGCAAGTTTTGTTCACTCGTTCAGACCTAGAGGCGTGAACAGACCGCAAAGAGCGAACGGTTGATTTGAATAGCCACCCCTATTTTCTGGACGAACGAGCGCTAATTGCGTCTGGCTCTGAATCAGGCCCAGTATCGTGTGTAGCCTTCAGTTCAGAATATCTTTAAAACATTCTCCAACATGGATCTCAATATTCCATGGGCGTATGACACACTGACACCCCCATAGCTCTTTACTAGCACTCCTGTAGGACTATACACATTATTTTAGGGTGTAACAAATCATCCCTTGAACAGTGCAAAAACAGCTTTGTCCTGTTGTGATGTTAGATTATGATGGATTAAGGAGAAAATAAAATATAATTTTATACTTAATAAAGTGGTGAATCTTTTTTTCTTTTGTTTGTTTGTTTTTTTAAACATATTTAATTCAATGATATATTATTTGACAATTATCTTATACTCTCTTGATATAATGGGCAGGAGTCTACCGGAGCCCTGTACATTATACTGAACTCTATGGGGTATATTTACTAAAGGTGGATTTTAATCAATTTAAAATCAATCGACATCGATGTTGTGTTTCTGGAGCTAAATCACAAATGTACTAATACTTAAGAAAAAAAGCAAATAATAAAATTGTCTGTTAGTAAATGTGTGATTTAGCTCCAGAAACACAACATCGATGTTGATTGATTTCCATCCATTTTGAATCGATTTTATGTAGATCAAAATTGCTCAAAATCGACCTTTAGTAAATATACCCATATGAGAGAGAGGAATACATACGATTGACCGGCGGTCGGTATGCCGGCGGTCACAAGACTGACAGCGGCATCCTGATGTTCAGGATCCCGACAGGGGTCGGTAAGTAACCTAACCCTCCCCCCCTCCCCCTAATACTCCCCCGGTGGTGCCTAACTCTAACCTGCCCCTGGTGGTGCCTAACCCTAACCTCCCCCTGGTGGTGCCTAACCCTAACCTCCCCCTGGTGGTGCCTAACCCTAACCTCCCCCTGGTGGTGCCTAACCCTAACCTCCCCCTGGTGGTGCCTAACCCTAACCTCCCCCTGGTGGTGCCTAACCCTAACCTCCCCCTGGTGGTGCCTAACCCTAACCCCCCTTCCCCACAGCCTAACCCATCCCGGAAGGTCTCTAAATCTAACCCCCCCATCCCCGGCCTAACCCTAACCCGCATACTTACCATCGTGATGCCGGCGGTCGGGATGCCGACACCAGTATCTTGATCTCTTCAGGATGGCGGCGTCGGCATTCTGATGGGCGTCGGGATTCTGGTGTCTGTATATTGACGTCCGGCATCCCGACTACATCTCCAGAGAAATATTGTTAATAGTAATACCCCATTCCCCATAGCTAGGCAGGGATTTGTCAGAGATACAGGGGTAGGAATAGAGGACCTCATTTATCAATGCGTGATATTGTTGTTATCACTCATTACTAATCTTATATGGTGCTCCAACCAATCAGCTCCTAACTGTCATGTGTTTGATAAGTGACAGGAGCTGATTGGTTGGAGCATCATTTAAGATTAGTAACGAATGATAACAAGAATAACACTCGTTAATAAATGAGGCCCTCAGGTGTCTCGTTCTCAAGGCATGCTGTTTTTTATACTTGTTGTTTTCGCTTGTCAGGGTAGAATATGTCTCATACTATTTAATATTGTGGCTTGTTAAATATTTGGAAGGAGGTCACAAAGCCGTATCGCGTGCAATTAACACACGTGCTCCAGCTAGATGATCTGGAAAACATGCACTGTTAGGGTTCCATGAGGACAGGGTTTGAGAAACGCTGCTCTAACACCGCACACGAAATATCCTGCAACTACTACTGTGCAACACAATTGTCGCAGTTGAGCGTTTATTTGCTACTGCGCATGCGCAAAAAAAGACACGGAAACCCCTACAGTGCATGCGCACCACTGAGTGTACGCAGAGACCGCTGTTGCGTACGCGATCACTCCCTTTTGAGCTGACAGCAGAAAGCCATGGGAGGTGGCTTTAAGTGCAGGCAAAACAAAATGGCAGTCTCATGGGCGTGTTATTAGAGTGTCACAGAAGTTTTAAAACGCATAGCCGCAGTGGTCATGTTTACATAAAGTTCAGAAGGAGACACTGCGCCAGCCATGGGGCATAGCAAGTGCCCATGTGCAGTATATATATCAATTTTCATTGTACCATTACATGTGACCAGACGGACCCGGCTCATTACATTAACAAACATATTCATTTGGTGCAGTGGGCCTGATTCAGAGCCGGACGCTCTGACCAGAGCGCTCGCTCTGAATCAGGGCCCTCCTACATGAAAATGGAGCGTCCTCCTGGACGCTCGTATAGCTATGGGTGACCACCCACAGCTTATGCGAGCGTCCATTATGATGGTCGCGATGGTCAAGACTATCGCGACCATCGGGCTTGCGACAGAGACCCTGCGGTAGGGTCTCGCTGCCGCAAGCCCTGGAGTGATTTTGGCTCTATCAGAGCCAAAATCACTCCCACTGACATCACTAGTGATGTCAGTGGGGCCGGCTTCAGACGGTAGGCGTTCCCATGGGAGCGCCTCCGTCTGGCAGCCACGCCCCCGGCACGCCCACCAAAGGGGGCGTGCTGTCAATCAACATCGACAGCACGCCCCCTTTGGTGCAAGACCCGGAGCGACGGCTACCCCGTCGCTAGCCGGGTCTCGCGCATGCGCACGACGGAGCTCCCTCCGTCGTGCGCATGCGCAGTGGGGTAACATCGACCCACTTGCGAGCGTCCTGCGCTCACGAGCGGGTCTGAATGACCCCCAGTGTTTGCATTTGTAACGATTCATTGGGCCTGATTTAGTATGGATCGCAACTGTGAATGTAATACCGATTTCGCACGCAGTCTCACTGCGATAGTATGCTAATCCTCTGCGATCACTATGCCATGGCAGTACAACATAAGGACGCCCACCTTACCTTACTCCCATCTGTAATACTTAGCTAGACTGCGAAACCATCGGTAACATAGAGTACCATCGCAGCCTCACGCACACTTGTACAAACTCTGACCTTACTCAGCAATTGCTAACTTCATCGCACGCAGTGAGTACTCAGGCTGTGTATGGCATCACAGTGGCTAATTTATGCACGCCCATGCAACGGTGTTCAAACACACTGGCACGCCTGCGTTTCGCCAACCACCCCCTTCATCACCACCTCCAAATGGTACTTCCTGTCAATCACTCTGCGATGCATGTGCATAATGAAACAATCGGCCGATTGCATGCATAATCGCAGTTGCGATCCTTGCTGAATCAGGCCCACTGTGTGTAGCGTAAAATAAAACGTACAGATGTAGCCACTCTCATCTATGCAGTGAGTACATCGCTAGCATGCCCGCGTCACACACGCACCATAGACTTCAATGGGGTGTGCTAGCACATGTGGGCGCATCGCGGCAATGATGAGGCTGGTTACATCTGTATGCAAAATGTTACTAATACTACTTACAGGGACGGATTAAGAGAGGAGGGGGCGCGGGTCTCTGGAAATATGGCGCCCGAACCCTATTCACGGCTGATTTCTGTAATGTGCATGCGCAAATCTCCGTTAAAATGGCAGCCGCGCCATTTTCCCAGTGATTTGTACAGCACTGATGTGGGACTCCGAAGTGGTAAGTATACTAAATGGGTGCGGTGTGGGCCCCCCAGGTACAGCACACCCTGCACCCATTATAGTTACGTCACTGACTATTTATTTTGTGCAAAACTGTATATGTACTCCATCTCCCTAGATCCTCATGTATATATCTCCCTAGATCCTCGTATTCCTGTCTCCGAAGCAAACTTAGAAATCCTCCACACTTATCGCTCTAACTTTGCAGACATCCTGAAGTCACTGACATAATGCAGATATCTACAGGAGGAAGCTGCTATTTAAAGGGCATGAAAGGTTTTTATCTATCTAGAATTGACTGGAGAGAGCATAAACCAGGCTCCAGCAGCGGGTATTGATCAAAATGACATTTTTTTTTTTTATCAACAGCGGTTAAAATAAATGATTAGTACATTTCTCCTGAAAGTCATTTTCAACCTCGACACATCTTCAATATTGACAAGTTCAGAGAAATGGTTGTAAACACTTTAAAATAGGCCTGGTAATCAAATGTATGTCTGGTCTATGGTGCATTTGGATCAAAAATTTTATTTTATGATAAATGTACAGAATCCACAATACGACAAAACTGTCTGCAAATCGTAAATGCTCAAAATTTTCCATTGTTAAATCTTTCTCCCCATCTACAATTAGACATTATGGCCCTGATTCAGAGCCGCTCGTAAGCGGCCACTCGTTCGTTCTGACCGATGTTCGCACATCTGCGCATGCGTACGGATTTTAATACGCATGCGCGAACCAGTCAGTGCGGCCGAAAATCGTTTGTTCGCTATATAGCGAATGCCTGCTATTTTGAGTGACAGAAGGAGGCGTATGTGGGTGGTAACAGGGGAAGGTGCTTGAAAACGGGGGTGTGGCATTCGAACGCAGGCGTGCTTAAAGGTCAAAACGGGCGTTTTAAGGGTGTGCATAATTAATACAGCAGCGTCATTGACCACGTCACTTGTTTTTTTTTTACTCAGAACTGCTCGCAAAATAGCGGTTGAAAAAATCAGCCACAAGAATAGCGAGCAGTTCATACGCTGTTCGATGTACTCGATTAATCTAATAAATGGCGGACATGACGTATGGTGCGAGCGGCAAGGGGGCGTATTTTTCAAAATTACAACCGCAAGTTTTGCTCGCTCGTTCAGACTTAGAGGCGTGAACAGACCGCAATTAGCGAACGGTTCATTTGAATAGCCACCCCTTGTTTTAGAACGACCGCAAATAGCGAGCGGCTCTGAATGAGGGCCTATGTTGCTTTTATAGTTTCCACCAACAGCATTTTCACCAGTTAGTAGACGCTTTCAAATAAGTTGCGATTGCATAAATATGTGATTTAACTGTAGCAACTGTAGCATCTGTACCCGTAGCTAATGCGCCAGATTTATGTCCGGTATACGTAAAAGCCCTCAACCATCCTCTCTCTCCCTCTCTTCCTCACTGATCACCTCCACCGGTGCCTCACCCCAGGATTTCTCCTCTGCTGCTCCATACTTTGGCTAGGTACACACTTAAACGACCTGATTGGCTGAATTGTAAGCTATACACGCTTACCAATTGGCCAATCGATGTGTCTGGGCTGACATCACAACTAGGTATATAAATTTGCCTGCCCAGTTGGATGTCGGTGTCAGAGGACCCTGCAGCCAGTCTATGGGAGATTGGCGGGTGCCGATATATCTGCAAGATATATCGGCATCGGCTTTGCTGCAGGACTGACCTGATATGTCTTTGAATGATGTTATTCACAGACATATCGGGTATACTCACCCGTGGATGCACTCGCGATATATCGTTCGTTGACCGAACGAACGATATATATCGACAAGCATGTACCCAGCTTTTGGAATGTACTCCCATGCTCTATTAGACTCTCACTCAGGGCCTGATTCAGAGCCGCTCGTAAGCGGACGCTCGTTCGCTCCGAGCAATGTTTGCCCAACTGCTCATGCGTACGGATCGTTATACGCATGCACGAACCAGTCAGTGCGGTCGAAATTCATGTGCTTGTAAAATAGCGAATGCCTGATAATTTGAGTGACAGAAGGAGGCGTATGTGGGTGGTAACAGGGGAAGGTGCTTGAAAACGGGGAGTGGAGATCCGAACGCAGGCGTGCTTAAAGGTCAAAACGGGCGTTTTATGGGTGTGCATAATTAATACAGCAGCGTCATTGACCACGTCACTGGGTTATTTTATAGCCAGAACTGCTCGCAAGATTGTGGTAGGAAAAACCAACCACAAGAATAGCGAGCAGTTCAGACGCCTTTCGATGTACTCGATTAATCTAATAAATAGCGGACATGACGTAGGATGCGAACGGCCAGGGGGGCGTATTTATCCAAAAAACGACTGCAAGTTTTATTCGCTCGTTCAGACCTAGAGGCGTGAACAGTCCGCAAAGAGCGAACGGTTCATTTGAATAGCCACCCCTTTTTTCTGGACGAGCGAGCGCTAATTGCGTCCGGCTCTGAATCAGGCCCTCAGTCTCTTATCTCTTTGTCGCAAACCTACTGCCCCTCCTCCTAGCCAGTGCCTCTGAGAGGCGCCGGGCGTTATGGAGGGGGCGGAACAGCTGCTGAGTGAGATAATTGTCCCCCTTTGCAGCTTCCCGGCGCCCCCGCGTATTACTTTTTTTGTGTGGAGGTGTGGCCATGCCCAGAGGATTTGGCCACACACCCTTATATGTGTGTCAGCAGCCCTGTTTCTATCCCTCTAGCCTGTGCAATAACCAATTCTTCACCCCTCTCCCTCTATGGGGCATATTTAATTGCCCCTTGAACCCAATTTTAGATTACCACGGGTATGCACACTCCAAATACAGGTTGAGTCTCCCATATCCAAAATGCTTGGGACCAGGGGTATTTTGGATATTGGAATATTCCGTATTTTGGAATATATGCATACCATAATGAAATATCTTGGGAATGGGGACCACATATACACACAGAATGCATTTATGCATTATATACACCTTATACACACAGGGCCTGATTCAGAGCCGCTCGTAAGCGGCCGCTCGTTCGCTCCGAGCGATGTTCGCACATCTGCGCATGCGTATGGGTCGTAATGCGCATGCGCCAACCAGTCAGTGCGGTCGGAAATCGTGTGTTCACAAAATAGCAAGTGCCTGCTAATTTGAGTGTCAGGATGAGGCGTTTGTGGGTGGTAACAGGGGAAGGGTCTTGAAAACGGGGAGTGGAGATCCGAACGCAGGCGTGCCAAACAGTCAAAACGGGCGTTTTAAGGATGTGCATAATTAACAAAGCAGCGTCATCGGCCACGTCACTTGGTTGTCTCTTAGTCTGAACTGTTCGCATTATTGCGGTAGGAAAATCCAACCATAAGCACTGAGAGCAGTTCAGACGCCTTTCGATGTACTCGATTAATCTAATAAATAGCGGAGATGACGTATGATGCGAATGGCCAGGGGGCGTCTTTACAAAATAGCGAGCGCATGCTTCGTTCGCTCGCTCAGACATAGAGGCGTCAACAAACCGCAAAGAGCGAGCGCTCAATTTAAATAGCCGGCCCCTTTTTCTGAACGAGCGAGCGCAAATAGCGTCCGGCTCTGAATCAGGCCCACAGCCTGCAGGTCATTTTATACAATAATTTTAATAATTTTGTGCATCAAAAAAAGTTTGTGTACATACATGAAATTAATTTATGTTTCATATACACCTTATACACACAGCCTGAAGGTTATTTTATGATATTGTTCACAGACATATCAGGTATATTTTATACTGTACTTTTAATAATTGTGTGCCTTAAACAAAGTTTGTGTACATTGAACCATCAGAAAGCAAAGGTTTCACTATATCAGTCATGCTAAAAATATTCCGTATTTCGGAATATTTGGATATGGGAGACTCGACCTGTACCCACGGTATCCAATAAAAAGTGGTCACTGGGTTTTCAGAGCAAAAACCCAGCGCTGCGTCTCCAGTGGACTTGCTGCTCCCGGTGGTCTCCCCTCCATCTTGTTACTGTGGAGGGGGCTTCTGGGAGGCTCCGGGGGCTGGTGAGAGGAGCAAGTGCTGCTGGGAGATGTAGTTCTCCCAGCGCCCGTTACAAGGAGGGACACACACATGGGGGGGTCACACAAACTGGGGGTCACTCAAGCAAACACACACACACACACCAAGATACTCACCGCTGCTGCAGGAGAACGGGTCCCGACCCTGGATGCAGAAAACGCCGTTTCGGGAAAGTATTACTGACTAATTAAGCTAATTGGATATTTCCAATTAATTAGTCCTTAGGAGGGGGGCCGCCGGGGTCCCAGAGCAAGTCCCGCTGATTTTTTCTTTTAGGAAATATCAGACTTTTCAGGCACCTTATTGAATAGCAAAACCGCCGCGGGGTTTTCAAATATCCTGCCCGTAATTGAAGACTCTCCATTCACTGCTGCTGGAGTTCCAGGTGCCTGCGGGGCTCCGTCCCCTAGGCGTGACATCATGACGTCATGCGCAAAGGGGCGGGGCTGTCACTGGGCGGCCGTAGCGCTAGTTACGGTACTGTAATTATGTATACTTGTAAAGTTGGTAACTTGTCTGTAATTGTCCTGCCTGATCTCCCATGTACTATGCAGTTTTGCTGTATGGTCTATCCGGCGTATCCTTTGATCTGTTAAGTGGCAAACAAGTAGTAAGGTGCTACATGGAAGAGTCATTAGAGACTGTCTGAATGAAACCAATGTAGGCCCAGTTTATTGTACCCGAAATGAAATCACCTGGTGAGCAGCAAGCCAAGCAATAATCAGTATATGAATGAGTAAGTGGCGAGGACTGAATGGAACTGCTGAGTAAACTGTAAACTCTAATTTGCTAAACTACAGCTGGAAAGAACTTTTGTATTTTATTATTTCATTCTAACTGACTCCCCTTAATAAGTATCTTATTATCACGCACTGGGATCAGTGTAGATGAATTCCCATCAGCCACCTGATCGGCAATTTAGGCAAAAAGCCATAGCAACTCCATACAGATCCATTGAAGGTGATGCAGAGCTGGAAACAGATCAGGCTTTCATCTCATCGGAAACATGCATAGAAGAATAAATACATTATTTACTGTACCCACACGTACAGATGTACACTCATCTGCATGTGTAGTATGAGCCTGGCTTGCTACAAGTCATCGTCACCGGTGAGTACTGAACCTGCCCTGTAATAGGCGCAAAATATATGCTTCCAAAACTGCATATATTCACTTATGTCAGGCATTCATAGCGCTCAACTTTGGCGCATATGTAGTACAGATTCACACAAGGTACATTCCACTCAGTATCAGTGCACAGGGCCGGCTCCAGGGTTCTGAGCACCCTGTGCCGGCCCGGTATGCAGCGCCCTGCAATCGTGCGCGGCTAAGACGCGCACAACCGAAATTGGAAGTGTGGCCGCATTACCATAGGCCACACCCCCTAAGTGACGTTATTTGGAGACATGCCCGCATGGCACGCCTCCAAATAATGTCAGGCTGGGGGTAAAGCCCAGCCCTCCGTCACTGGCGCAGCCCTCTTCCGTCAGTGAATGGATACCGCACGCATGCACGCGGCATCTATTCACACTCCGGGGTCCGGCACCGCTGCATGGCTTCCCGATTTGACCACCCGCGGGCCACTTCGGCCCACGGGTGGAACAGCGGGACAGTACTGAAATCTGGATTTTGGGGAGGGGTGCGCCCTCTATGGGTGGCGCCCCTGTGTGACCGCACTTGTTGAACACCCCTAGAGCCAGCCCTGGCAGTGCAAATACTAGAAACTGAAAAGCCAGCTCGGGAACATACGAGTCACAAAACCCAAATGTACTTAGTGACATATTTATATGCATTTACACATATTGCGTACTATCAATACAACTCACTATCAACTGTTCTACTGTATATATGTTTTTTTTATCATATTTTACAGGTACAGGATTAGGGTACAAAGAATTGTGAGCATATTAGAACAAAGATAAACCAGTGTACATTGTGCAATGAACAGAACAATCGAGGTAAATATAAAAGAGCAGAGTTGGATGGATTAAACTTGTCTGTAACTGTCCGGTCTGATCTCCCATGTAAGTTTTGCTGTATGGTCTATCCGCTATGTACAGCGTTGAAGAACCCTTGCGGAAATAAACAGATTTAATCTGATAACATGTTTATAACCATTTGTTCTACTTGCTGACTTTAAAAATCATCTCTCTGAGAGGATCCCGATGCTACTGATGGCTGTTGGGGAGGAGCACCCACTCTTACGGGGCCCGAGGGACTACCTGAAAATTCTATTTTGGAGGTTTCCGGGAGAATGGGAAGTATGTCATTTGTACTGCTTACGAAATACACATTCACTATTAGGTTCAGTAAAACTTAAAAAGACCTCTTTAATGCAACAGATACAACTCTCCATCTTGTGTACAATAAAAAAGATTTGTTAAAACAATCACAAAAAAAAAAACTACTGTATGCACAAGCGCCTATCAGCATTTGTGATGCACTCACAATCATCCAATCGGAAGTGGCACACCAGGGCTGACGATCGTCATCATCATGGTTAATTCGCGCCTGCCCCGACCAGCCACAAATGATTCAACTATCTCTGGTATATATCGGTTTGGGTGCCAGTCTGTAACTGCTCTTAACCGTGTTAACACACCCTTAGGGCCTGATTTAGACCCGCTCGCAAATTGCGGCCGCTTGCTGGCAAAAAGGGGTCGGATATTTAAATTAAGCGCTTGCACTGCGTCTCGTAAGGACGTCCTCTATGTCTTAGTGAGCCCCGGCAATAAGCGCTCGCTAGTGTATAAAGACGCCCCCTTGCCACTTGCAACACACGTCATCTCCGGTATTTAAAGGATTAATCGGTAACATCGAGAGCCATCGGAGCAGCTCGCAGCGCTTGAGGTAGACCTTACCCTCCTGCAATCACTGCGAGAAACTCAGGGTAAAAAAAAAAAAGTGACGTGTTCAATGACGCTACTTTGCTAATTATGCACACCCATTAAACTCCGTTCTGACGGTCAGACACGCCTGCATTCGCATCACCACTCCCCCGTTCACAAGCACCTTCCCCTGTTACCACCCACAAACGGTGCCATCTGTCACTCATTCCACCGGGCAGTCTTTTCAGGGCGAGCAAGCAAAATCTGTACTTTTTTGCGCATGCGCACTGCAACTAATACGCATGCGCAGACGGGTGACCATCACGCAGAGCGAGCGAGCGCAACTTAGTGTCCGGGTCTGAATCAGGCCCTTAATGTACTCAACCTATCTTAGAACCCAATTTTTCATTTTTAAACACTCTAGTTTTCTTATTATGCTGTGACTACAGCCACGGCACCAAGGGGGTCATTCAGACCCGGTCGTAAGCACCGATGTGCTCGCAACCGGGTCGATGGGTAGCCCTGCGCACTCGCAGCGGCCACACTGCACGTGCGCAAGCCCCGGAGCGAGAGAGAAACTCTCTCGCTCCGGAGCTTGCTACAAAATGGGCGGCTGCCGATGTTGATTAATAGCTCGCCCCTTTTTGTAGGCGGGCCGGGGGGGGGGGGTGGTTTCCAAAACGCCTACCGTTTTGTGGGCGCCCGCACTGACATCAGCAGTGATGTCAGTGGGGAGCTTCCTGCTCCATCAGAGCAGAAAGCTCCGTGGGGCTTGTGAGTGCACAGACCCAACCTTAGGGTCTGGTCACAAGCCCCGATGGTCGCGATGGTGATCACCATTGCGACCATCACCCTGGTCGCTAGCTAAGCTGTGGGTGGTAACCCACAGCTTAGCTTGCGACCAGGAGGCCGCACCAAGAAAAAAGAATCGCCCACCCTCATTCAGAGAGAGCGATCGCTTCTTGCGACCGCCTCTGAATGAGGTCCCAAGTCTTCTTTAAAATAAGCCTATTATAAAGGAATCCCACTTGTATTATTCCACATTCTTGTTACTTGTGGTTTCCATTTCAATGAGCTGAACCAATACAGTAAATTCACACATAACAGTGAAATAGGGAGGGTGGAAGGATGAACCAGGTCAGAGAGTAACTAAATTTGCCAAGCAAACTCCACAAACTCCTCCCCTAACAATCCTATAAGACAAGCGAAAACCACAACAAACATTCTCAATCTTAAAGGGTAAACAATTCCAACACATTAAACAAGCAATACACAGAGAAAGAACTCATGGTTTAATCTCCTTCATGTTTATTTCAATTCAAAACGTCAGTCCTGCTTGATGAGTGAAAGGAAGAAAGATTATGGGGCATATTGGCGCGCTGGATGGGATTCATTTAGCGGCCGCCCTATTCGGCCTCGTGCAAGCAAGAATAACACACTGATTCCGCAGTTCTCGCGGAATCAGTGTGTTCTCGCGTGGAAGTCCTGTTTTTTGACGCGGGGAAAAAGCTATTCTATTGAATAGCTTAACCCCGCGCAGCGGGGTTTTCACCCCTCAATTACTCGCGGGAGAAGTCCCGCGGGTAATTGAATGTGCACCTAAGGGTAAATTTGCTAAGAATCGTGTCTGATCGAGTTTGATGTTTTTTCAAACTCGATTAGCATCGCCAAAACTCAGTGATTTCAAGCTTACACATACACCGCTACCCGGCTAATGACGGGGGAGACCACCACGTGTGAACTGTCACAAGCCTGACCCGCCAGCCAATCAGCGGCCACTGATTGGCTGACTGTGGAGGCGTCCCGTCATTAGCCGGGTAGAGGTGTATGTGTAAGCAGCACATACATTGCTACTGTCCTTTTTTTTTTTTTTTTGCCAAGACCCGGTGTGGCTACGGAGACCAGCGCCAGGACGGAGGTGAGTATAGGATCTTGTTTCACAGGTACACCTATGGAATTTTACTTGAAGTGGACCGTTCTTCAGGCAGCAGGTAAGTATGTGTGAGTGAATGAGTTAGGTAGGTGTGAAATAAAGCTTTACTTTCTACAATGTGTGTGTCTTGTGGTTTTCTAACTATTTTCTAACTATTTTTTTTACAGCAGGGGTACGGGTGCAAAAAGGCAGGCATGCTGGTACCTGTCGTTCCACTGTAAAAAACAATAGTTCATATCTATTTTCCTGTACCCAAAGCTCCAGGGGTGCGGGGAAGAGCCCCGGGCCTCAGCCTAAGCCTGGTGTGCTCAGGAGAGGGGGGACCTCTTTGTTGGGGAGGTCCCCACCTCCACGGCTTGGGCTGACCGGCTTTGGGTGATAGTGGTTTGGCTGTGGAGGCCCGGTGAAAGGGTCCCCTGGCTGTGGCATTACACCCCGGCTGGATTTGAGTCTGGTGCTGGTTTTAAAAAAAAAGGGGGACCCATACACAATTTTTGTCCCCCTATTTTTAAAACCAAGACTGGTCAGCAGCCCAGTGCTGGTTCCTAAAATAAGGGGGAACACTACTTGTTTTTTTTCCCCAGTATTTTTAAGAACCAGGACAGGCTCACGAGCCCAGGGCTGGTTATGCTTTTTGTGGGGGGAATCCTACGTCATTTTTTTTTTAAAGTTAACCCTTTAGATAAGGTTTACATGCAGAAATATACACACTGATCTGTGTATGTATCTGCCAAACTCACAGCTCAGGAGATGGTCTAAAACTTCTAATTAGCTGCAAGTTTGCTTCAATCACACCCGAGATTGTAATCTCGTTTATTAGTAAATTCCCGAGTTGTATATTTTTCATGAAAAGTACTTCAGAGTTTGGCCGATGGTGAGTTTATTTGAGTTTACAATCTCACCCGAGTTTAACAGTGAAAAGAGTGAAATCTCACCCGAGTTTGCCTTTAGTAAATTTGAGTTGAAAAAAATGCCTAAACTCACCCAAGTTTGCAATCTCAACCAAACTCGATTCTTAGTAAATTTACCCCTTAAGGCCCCCATACATGGTGCGATATAGCAGCCGATCTGACAGATTGGTACGATATCGCTGCTAAGTCGTACCATGTGTGGGCATGATATCGGCCAGTGCGCGCTCCCGTGGAGCTTACATTACACCTCCAGATCTTACTGCATGTTCACTTGATCTGGGGATGCGATGTACCATCCCATGCAGCGCTATACGGGTGGGGGAGGGGGGCCGGCATAACGGGCGGTCGGGCAGCAGATCTCTCCGTGTGTGGGAACCGCTCGATATGTTGGGCATCGGATCGGCCGTCGCGTCGCAAGGTGCATATCGCATCGTCTATGGGGGCCTTTAGTCTGGCTCTCTTTTGATGAGATAAAAAAAATCTAATATCTTTGGATTGTTAATGTTAGAAAGCATTAAAACATGGTTGATCAAGGTTTATTATACATAGCAACGTTTCACAGTATTCATATAATAAGTAGGATTATTTTTTTCATTAATACAGTAATACAAATAAAAACTGGTTTATAAAAATAAATAGATTTTTTTCCCAACCCTGCAAGAGACAGTGGTTGTCTAGGGTAAAACCAGTAAATAGTTAGTGTAGGAGAACAATCAGTGAGGTCATATGCACCCATGTACATACTGTTTTAGAGGGAAGGGAGTGGGGGGAGGGGTATAGGTGTGAAAGTGGGATGGGAAAGTAAGGTATCTTGTATAACTGTGGCTTGCGGTAAGGAAAAGCAGGGGGGTACAATTAAAAATTAATGTTCAGGGCAGGTCTAGTGAACAAAAGGGATAATATGAGATATGGTAAGAACTTACCTTTGTTATCTCTATTTCTACGAAGTCCATAGGGTTCCACAGGATACCTTGGGGTATAGGTGATGACGTCAGGCATTGGGCACCATAGAGTTAAGTTTTCAGCCTTCCAGAATGCACTAGGGTCCCCCTCCTATACCCCGCCCCCGAGCCAAGGCATCTCAGTTACGTACCAAGCCATAGGCCGGAGGAGGAGAAGGAAGAGAGAGAAGATCTGGATACACACAAGAATCACATTCTCACCAGAGGGAGACGGAAAAACCGGTGACCAGAGCAAAGCCCATCTGCAGCACAGGTGCGACAGGGCGGGAGTCCTGTGGAACCCTATGGACTTCGTAGAAATAGAGATAACAAAGGTAAGTTCTTACCATATCTCATATTTCCTACATCAGGGTCCATAGGGTATCCACAGGATACCTTGGGGATGCGCCAAAGCAGTATCCTTCAAGGGTGGGGACGCTCCTGTGCTGAAAGGAGAATCCGCCGCCCGAAGGAAGCATCCTGAGAGGCAAAGGTGTCAAACGCATAATACCTCACAAAGGTATGGACAGAGGACCATGTGGCAGCCTTGCAGATCTGGACTGCAGAGACACCACATCGAGCTGCCCACGAAGGACCCACAGACCTAGTGGAATCAGCCCTAAAAGAGGATGGAACTAGAGGGCCTTCATGAAGATAAGCTTCTGAAATTGCCATACGAATCCAACTTGCCAAAGTTTGCTTTGAAGCAGGCCAACCCATTTTACGGAAGCCATAGAGGACAAACAAGGCGTCCGACTTCCTAAACGAAGAAGTGTGGGCAACATAAATCTTTAAGGCCCGCACAACGTCCAAAGTGGCCTCACACACTGAAAGATCAGGTGAGTTAAAAGCCGGCACAACGATTTCCTTGTTGATATGGAAACGTGAAACAACTTTGGGAAGAAAATCAGGACGAGTACGCAGCACTGCCCTGTTCCCATGAAAAATCAGGAAAGGGGGTCTACAGGAGAGAGCCCCTAAGTCAGAAACACGTCTGGCTGACGATGGCCAGAAGGAAAATTGTTTTAGCTGTCAGCCATTTAAGGTCCACTGAGCCCAGTGGTTCAAATGGGGGTCCCTGGAGAGCCCTCAGGACCACAGCTAAATCCCAAGGTGCCACCGGTGGAACACAAGGCAGCTGAATTCGAAGAACACCTTGCATAAAGGTGCGCACATCAGGGATTGTAGCAATCCTACGATGGAACCAGACGGACAGGGCAGACACCTGCACCTTCAGAGAAGCAAGGCGTAGCCCATGGTCTAGTCCCACCTGTAGGAAAGCTAACACTCTAGACAGACGGAACTCCCGAGGGGCATAACCTCTCGGTCAACACCACTGGAAGAACGTATGCCACACACGATGGTATATCTTTGCAGAAGATGGTTTCTGAGCTCTTAGCATAGTTCGTACTACAGAGCTGGACCTTAACATGGCCGTCTAAACAGCCATGCCATCAAAGACAGCCGGGTCAGGTCTGGGTGAAGACAAGGACCCTGTGACAGTAGGTCTGGTCGCAGCGGCAACCGCAGAGGAGTGTCCATGGACAGACCCTGAAGGTCTGGGAACCAGTGCCGCCGGGGCCACGCGGGAGCTATCAACAGGAGCGTCCCTCCTTCTTATTTGAATTTCCGGATTACATGTGGAAGAAGGGAAAACGGAGGAAAAAAATAAGCAAACCAGAACGTCCACTGGACGGACAAAGCATCCACCAGAGACGCATTTTCGAATCTTGTTCGAGACCCGTACACCGGCAACTTGTTGTTGTGCCGTGACGCCATGAGGTTCGATCTCTGGAAGACCCCACCTGTCCACCTGAAGTTGAAAGACGTCCTGGTGCAGAGACCACTCCCCCGGAGGAACGTCCTGGCGACTGAGAAAGTCCGCCTCCCAGTTGAGGACTCCCGGGATGAATACGGCTGATATGGCCGGGAGATTGCGCTCTGCCCAGACCAGGATGCGGGACACCTCTACGAGTGCCACCCGACTTCGGGTTCCTCCTTGCCGAATTATGTAGGCCACGTTGGTGGCGTTGTCCGACTGGACCTGCATGGGGTGACCTTGGAGAACCCGATGTGCCTGCTGGGAAGCATTGAAAACTGTGCGGAGTTCCAAGATATTTATTGGAAGCTCCTTTTCCGCCTGAGTCCATCTGCCCTGGAACAAGTGTGGACCCGTGACCGCTCCCCAGCCCCGAAGGCTGGCGTCCGTTGTCAACAGGACCCAGTTCACCACCCAAAATGGACGACCCTTGTCGAGATGGGTCGTCTGCAACCACCAGGCTAGGGACAGGTGAACCTCCGGAGTGAGCACCATCGTCTGGGACTTTAGACTCTGAGGCAGTCCATTCCATTTGGACAGGATCAATTGCTGCAGAGGTCTGGAGTGAAACTGGGCATATTCCACCATGTTGAATACTGACACCATGGAGCCCAGTAACCTCATCGCCGAGTGCAGGGACACACGGCGACTCTGCAGACAACTGCGCACCCTCAACTGTAAGGCAGAGATATTTTCCCCCGTCACAAAGATCCTCTGCTGTCTGGAGTCCAACAAGGCTCCGAGGTGCAGAATCCTCTGAGACGGGATCAGGATGGACTTTTGCCAGTTTATTAACCAGCCGTGCCTTTGCAGTACCGCAATCGTCAGATCCAAGTGGCGTAGAAGGAGCTCTGGAGATCCTGCTACCAACAGAAGGTCGTCCAGGTACGGCAACATGCGGACTCCTTGCAGCCGCAGGAAAGCCGCCATGACCGCCATAAGGTGAACACTCGTGGTGCTGTCGCCAGGCCAAAAGGTAATGCCCGGAACTGAAAGTGATCGTTGCGGATGGCAAACCTGAGGAACTGTTGAAGGCGTAAAAGAATAGGGTCATGCAGGTAAGCGTCCTGTATGTCCAACGACACCATGTAATCCCCAGGTTCCAGCGCCAGAATGATGGACCGTAGGGTTTCCACCCGAAACCGCGGCACCCGCGAAGACTTGTTGAGGGCTTTGAGGTTGAGAATCGGACGGTACGACCCATTGGGTTTCTGCACCAAAAATAGATTGGAATAGAAACCCTTTCCCCTCTGGGAGAATGGAACAGGCACTATAACTCCAGCCTGGAGCATAGTGTGCAAAACTTTCCGCAGTTCCACTGCTTTGTTCCGGTCTGGGAAGACCCGTGGTGAAGAATCGGGATGGGGGCCTGTGCCGAAAGGAGAGGGCATACCCGTGAGAAACCACCTCGTGAACCCAATTGTCTGTTGTGGTCACCGACCAACACTGGGCGAACTGCAGCAGGCTGCCTCCCACTTTGGGATCCCCCAAAGGGAGGCAGGCCGCAGGTTTGTCATCAGACTTAGGGGCCGGACGTCTGGTACTCCAGACCTGTTTCCTGGGCTTGGCCGATTTCTTGGAACCAGCCTGTCGGGGAAAAGACCCTGGGCCCTGTAAGGCCGATAGGACGACGTACCCGAACTGGGTGCGCAGCAGACGGGAGACATGCAGACTTGGCTGCCGCCGGCATGGCCACAATTATGTCCAGATCCGGACCAAATAGGACTTCTCCATTAAAGGATAAAGCTTCCAAGCCCTTTTTGGAATCAGCGTCCGCCTTCCAAGATCGCAACCATAAGGTGCGACGAGCAGCAACCGCTGCAGAAGAAATCCGAGATGTGAGGGTACTGATATCCAAGGCCGCTTCATTGATGTAAGTGGCCGAATCCCGGAGATTGCCTACCAACTCGGCATGTTCATCTGAACTGTCGGAATCCAAAGACGCCTCCAAACTATCAGCCCAGCGCTCCATAGCTCTGGCTACCCAACATACGGCCATAGCCGGTCTGGATGCCCCCCCCCCGCGAGGGAATAAATGGACTTGAGGCAGATCTCCACCTTACGGTCCATAGCATCCTTCAAGGAGGACATGGAGGGCATGGGCAATGTGGCACTTCGGACTAGGTGTGTCACATGAGAATCCACTTGTGGGGATTCCCACTTAGAAAAATAAATGTCTGCAAACGGGTAAGCCACCGCTAAGCGTCTTTGAGGCTGATACCGTTTACCAGGGTGTTTCCACGCCTCCTCTAAATGGTCTACTAACTGACCCGAAAGAGGAAACACTGTGGCGTCACCCTTAATATCCTTAAAAAAGGCATATTTGGACTTGGACACCGGAGGATCGTCATCCTCAATAACTAAAGCTGTGCGGACTGCCCGAATAAGGCCAGGAATATAAACCTTGGACTTAGCGTTCGACTCTTTAGTAAGGAGAGGTTCTTAGTCAGATAGATCCAGAATCTCCCCATCATCGTTTTTGTGGCTGCAAAACACAGACTCCCCTTGTAACACGTCCGACAAATGCTGTTAAGAACTTGTCAGTGAATTAACCCACGCAGGTTCCTGAGAGACCTGGGGAGGGGAAATAGGGAGACTGTGGGGTACCATCAGTTGTCTCGGGAAACCCTGCATGGGTGACGACACCACTGACTGCTGGGACAATCCCATCTGTGAAAACGCAGGTGGCGGAGCTAACTGGCCAACTAGGGTTGTAAGCGCTTTGACGAAACAAGCCCAGGGCGGCTCCTGTACCGAAGCCGTGACAGAAATTGGCTGCGCCAATAAATAACACTGCCTCTCCGCGTTACCCCCCCCCTCCGCTATTGGTACTTTGCACGTAGTACACAGAAGCTGGAGTGGAAATTCACTCTCAGACATGATGGTAAGTATGTGACCCCTCTCACTAATACTCGTTAGTATAGTGGGAGAACCACCCTGCAATCTCCGCACCGCAAGGGCTTTAGCAGAAGAAGAACAGGGGCAGTGCAATGGCTGACAGTAGAAAGTGAAAGTACAGGCAGAAGAAACTAGCAGAAGTCACATACAATGCAAAGAAATTAATCAGCGCTGTTCCTCAACTACGCAGACACAGAGCCTGGTAGGACACAGTGCTGCATACACAGACCTGTTTCAACGGAGAGGTATGCCGGGGGACCCAGACCGCGATGCAACTGATCAACAGCTTCCAGCAGCGTTCACCATGCTTCTGCAAAGATGGCCACCGAGGAGCAGAGAGGAGGCCGGCCTGGGGGAGGAGCGTTGCCACAGGGCCAATCGGCAGGTGCAGAGAGGGCTGTGTGCAGCGGGGGAGGCGCCGGCTGTGTACAGGGAAGGCGCGCTCCCCTGGCATGCAATTAACCCCTGGTACGCCGCAGCGCTACCGCTCAGCTGCAGTCTGCTGTCCCAGGGGGATAGTGGAAGCGCTGGTTGGTTACCTGGCTCCATGCTGCAGCCAGTCCCCAGGCAGCCCCCTGCCTGGGAACTCTGGACCAAGTATCAGCAGAGACCCACCGCGGGACCCCGCTGCTTACCTGCTGCCCCCTTGAATCCGGCCATGGTCCAAAACATCTGGGGTCACCGCTAGCTGTGACCCCAGATGCTTACCAGCATCCCCGGATCAGTACCAGCATTCTGGTACCGGCGGGGTGTAGGGAAGACAGCATGGATGTCAGTAGTGACTGTCCATGCTGTACTTCCAGATGTGCAGCCACAGCTGCTGCAAAGAAAACTTCAGGGGCTATCCTTAGCCCCCCTCTAAACAGGTGCTCAGACTCCGAGCAGGGCACCAACGAAACTGAGATGCCTTGGCTCGGGGGCGGGGTATAGGAGGGGGACCCTAGTGCATCCTGGGAGGCTGAAAACTTAACTCTATGGTGCCCGATGCCTGACATCATCACCTATACCCCAAGGTATCCTGTGGATACCCTATGGACCCTGATGTAGAAAGAGGAATTTTAATGGCAGCAAGGCAGAAATATGCATTTAAGAATAAATACATATATTTACTGTACCCGTATAGATGTACACTCATCTAATGTGTAGTTTGAACCTGGCTTGCTACAAGTCATCCTCATCGGTGAGTATTGAACCTGCCCTGTATTAGGTTCCTTTGGCAACCAATTGGCTGAGTCTTGAAGCCTGAAATATTTAGAAAGCGATGGGAGACCCAAACCCCCAAGTGGGGGGCCCTTGAAAAGGACATCCCTACGCAGACAGGGTTTCCTGTTGTTTCAAATTAACTTGCAGTAGAAGGATTGTAAGGAAGTGAGAATATGGGCGGAACCTCAATGGGGAGAGTCTTAAAAAGAGTTACAATATTTTAGGGAGAACATTCACTTTTATTGCATTTATGCAACCTATCCAAGATAAAAAGTATTTTTGCCAGCGAGAGATGTCCTGCTCAATGGCCTGAAAGAGGGGAGGGTAGTTGACCTTGTATAAATGTTCATAGGACTTGGTTAGGTGGACACCAAGGTACTTTATTGAGTCTTGCCACCAGGTAAAGACGAAGTAGAGTTGGAGGAGATCTAAGTTTGATTTTATTATATGCAGAGACGGAGCTTCGAATTTATCATGGTTGATATTATAGCCTGACAAGTGCCCGTAATTAGAGAGTTACTGGAAAATATTAGGGAGGGGAATCAAAGGGTTAGTAAGAGTAAGGAGGACATAGGGCCTGATTCCGAGTTGGGAATAGAGAGAGAGATAGCACTTAACTGTGTACATGGGCAAACCATGTTGCAATGCAAGGGTTGTAAATACATACATTTTTTTGCATGTAGTGTAAATACTGACTGCTTTTGCATGTAGCTCACAAATACTGCACAGCTTTATTATTACACTGCACTTTAGATGTCAGTTTGGACACGTCCCTCCCAAATCTAAATCTCTCGGCACATTTTAAATCTGCCCCACCTGCAGTGCAGCATGGTTTCACCAAGATGATCAGTTGAGAGATAAATCTCTCTCATTCCCAACTCTGAATCAGGCCCATTGTCCACGAAAAGGGAAAGTTTATATTTAGAGTCCCCAAAAGAGATGCCCGAAAGGTCCGTGTTGTATCGAAGATGGCTAGCGAGAGGCTCTGTAACCAGGTCAAAAATGAGCGGTGATAGTGGTGATCCCTGCCTGATACCATTCGAGATTCTAAAATGGTTTGAGAGAATATCACCTGCCAAAACAGATGTGGCTGGGTTGTGGTAAAGGGCCTGGCATGCCTGTAGGAATTTTTCTCAAAAACCAAACCTGAGCAGGGTATGAGTCAAAAAGGGCCAAGAGATCCTGTCAAAGGCCTTTTCCACCTCTAGGGCCAGGAGAAGGGAGGGGAGTTTACAAGGAGTAGAGCGATGGATCAAGTTTACCATGCGTCTGGTGTTGTCCAGAGTTTGATAAGCTGGGACAAAAACCACCTGGTCCAGGTGGATGAGCGTGGGGAGGATATGGTTTAGTCTATTCACAAGGACTTTAGTTTAAGGTCTGTATTTAGAAGTGAGATTGGGTGCTAGTTGGAGACCAGTTAGGGATCCTTGCCAGGTTTTGGTATGACCATTATTATAACTCTAGTAGTGTCTGGATGAAAGAATTCACCATCAAGAACTCGGTTAAAAGTGGTCTTGAGGTGAGGAACAAGAGTATTTTGAAAAGCTTTATAATAAGAGAAGGAAAGTCCGCCCGGACCTGACGCCTTGTATATATGTTATTTTAAAGAGCTTTAACATTTGATTATATTAATTAGTAATTCGCTAAATAACTTGGATTACTTTCTAAATAGTTTAAATGTTATTAATAAATTTTAGCCTGAAAAATGAAGCACCTTTCATCTGCTGAATTTGGGACTTTGCTATAAAGGAGCAACACATCCATCCATTGTATGCACTGAGGATTAAGATCCTTTTTATTTTATTAAACTGTATTACACTATTGTCTTTTTGTTTCATGTGCACGGGAGATTTGGACAAACACACCGTGCATCCAATATTGGACTGATAAGTATTGGTCATTCCATACCTGTTTGAACATCAGTTTTAAGCGCATATTGTTGACATTATCACTTGCTGTAAAATGTACTCTTGGCTATTATTTTGAATATACTGTAGATTCAATCAAAATGTAAACCTAGAACATCCTCACTTCTGCAACTGGTTTTGATATAACTCAACAGAAATTTGATAAAATTCAAAATAAGTTTATCAATGGTAATTTCCTCCCACATCAGCTATCCATTATTTAGAATTTGAGGATTCAGCATATGTTCAAATATATAATGAATTGTGACAGATTAAAACACAAAACCTAAAATGCAAGTTGTCTCATATAAAACAGCTATTAGTAACAAAGTACAGTAAGCATATAAATAAAAGTTTTATAATGCAATGAACCAGGTCTGCCCTTCATACTGTGGCCCTGATTCAGACCCACTCGCAAGCGGCTGTCCGCTCGCAAGTGGGTCGATGGTCTGCACTGAGCATGCGCACGACGGAGGGAGCTCTGTCGTGCGCATGCGCCAGACGCGACGAGCGAAGGAAAGTCCTTCGCTCGTTGTGTCTGATCAAAGGGGGCGTGCTGTCGATGTTGATTGACAGCACGCCCCCTTTGGTGGGCGTGCCTCCCTGACGGGGGCGTTCCCACGGGAACGCCTCCCGTCAGAAGCCGGCCCACTGACATCACTAGTGATGTCAGTGGGAGTGATTTTGGCTCTGATAGAGCCAAAATCACTCCGGGGCTTGCGGTTGAAAACCTCAACCGCAGGCTCCGGCTCGCAGTTTCGATGGTCGCGATGGTCACGACCATCGCGGCCATCAAACTGCACGCTCGTATAGGCTGTGGGTGGTGACCCACAGCTATACGAGCGCCCAGGAGGACACTCCATTTTTATGGAGGGCGGCCCTCATTCAGAGCGTGCGCTCTGCTCAGAGCGTACGGCTCTGAATGAGGGCCTGTATGTCCTATCTACTTTGTTTAAAAGCTACACTATACTCCATTTAACTATCATTAAAATGTAGAAAGTAATGATTGATCCTTTCGTATTAGAAGTGTTTCTCTTTCTTGCCATAACTAATAATGAAAGGAGGAGTCATTTTTAACTATGATCTTTAAGTGTGTTAAGAATACTGTAAAAAACATTTTACAGACTAGCAACAGAAAACAATAGCTTGCACTTAGCTACATAACAAGATTATATACAGTGTACAAGTTGTGTAATGTTATTGATATTTAGTGGCACTTTAAAATTGTGCATGCGCGTCATATGTAGGTGAACTACCATATAATAAATATGTAAAATGTAAATACAATTTTAAAAGGCTTAGAGCTAAATAAATCCTAGTAATAAATATTAATTATATAAAGTGTTCATTTTATTTAGATATATTGAATTATTGTATAGAATAGTATTGTAAATCCTGCATATAATAATTTTAATAAAAAAAGTAGGTCTTTTTTTTTTTGAGGTGTATGTCATAAAACTACTAGAAAATTTGTATTTACAGACTCGGGTGTGTTTTCTTTTACATAGATCGCAATCTCAAATAATTGAGTTTTAGATTAGCGATGGCCATCTAGGATAAAAAAAAGATTTACAAAATATTCTGAGTGCAATTTTATATGAATAAAGATCAGTGTCATAATGATTGGATTTTGACACCAGTCAAAGTTCCTCATCTCACCTGGAACAGATCGGGCATGATCTGCGTAGTACAAGCTTCTCTAATCTCCCAAACTCAAGCAGTGTAGCTACTTCCTCAGATCTAGCAGAGATTTCTGGACAGCCTGGCTTGTTGCGGAGCGTTAGTCGGTCTCTCAATAATTTAACTTTACCGACTGACTGCACCTGCAAAAATGAAATCGGAATAGGCTTTAATATATGTATTTTCTTTTCTGCTGTAGAAAAAGTTTTAAAGAACAGTCTACGATGCTGTGCACTTTTTTTTTTTATTAATGTAGCTCTTAAGTGTGCCTGCTTAAATATTTTCTTTAATAACTAAGCCCTGGTCACAAAATAATTTTTGTATTTTTCAGAATAATTTTTTAAAAGTCAAATGAATACATATTAGTCCTGCACAAATAGAAATGCATGACAGGATACTACTACAATGATTCTATGTCAAGTAAATTATCTTTATGAAAATAGTATTTTATACTTAATCAGCTATACTAGATAAGAATAACCATAAATAATTACACACAATGTGTTTCAATAAGTTAAAGTAAATTTCATTTGACCTTACCAGAAAAGGCACCGCATGAAACACCCGACCCTTTTATTCTCGCATTCTTCTCTCAGTGGTTTCAACTATCCAGAACAGAATTATTTCTTTGGCTTCTAGATCAAATACAAGTGATATGGCCGTACCTGAGGCTTTGCATCAATTATTTTATTTTGTTGATGTATAATGAATAATATGGCTATATATTATTATCATTATTATTATGTGTTAGTGCGTGCATGTTATGGAATGTTGATTAGTGGTGAAATAATGCAATATACTGCAATATACTGTACACTGGGTGTGAAATTCAGTTTAACAAATTTCTGTCATTATAGTTTCCTTTAAAATAAAAAGTAAGTTCCAGATATGGTACTCATGTGCCTTTTAACTAGGGCCCAGTAGGCACTGATTAACCTGACCTATCTATATAATTTAGTTTATTTTACAAATGGAAAAGAGAATGACCCATACCAGTATGTTGTCTAGGGTCCCATAACATCTTATTTTGGCTCTGGGTGTTACTACAGTACACTATAAAGATTACTTACAGTTGTAAAAAAATAATTTGTAGCTGTACATAATCTTGTTATATAATACAGTGCAAGCTGAACTCCTCAATAACTATGCATCATAATATACCTATAATATTCTTCTTTATGGATCATAATCCTATGAGAAGGTCAGTAAATATATGTTATAGATTATATGACTTTGTGGGAGGAAAAAAAGAAGTTCATATCTGATGTATCCTCCTGTACAGCAGAATATCATTTAAATGTAGATATTTATATATTTTTAAATTTGGTATTTTTGAGAGCATTTTTAAATCAATACAACAACAAAAAACATCAAAAAGAATAACTAACTCAAGTACCAAGAGCAGAAACCATTTAAATGTTATTTAGGGAATATAGAAGATCTACATTTTCATGGTATAATCTGACCTAGGAAAAATACTTACCCAACTTCTAAACTGCTTTTTACAGTTCATCAATAATGAAACCTCTTAAAACTTACTTGATTTGGTTTTTTTTTTGTAAAATATTCCTCTTTACCTAATCCAACATACGGCCTGATTCACCAAGGATCGCAATATTGCATACATACGCAGTTCAACTGCGATAGCAAGCTAATCCATTGCAATCACTATGCAAACTCAGCACAACATAAGGACTCCTACTACCTTACACACATCCATAATGCTTACCAGAATAGCAAAACCATTGGTACAATCGAGTACCTTCGCAGCCTCACGCACACTTGCACAAGCCCTGACCTTACTAAGAAATTGCTAACTTCCATGCACGCTATGAGACCTCACACTGCGTATGGCATCGCAGTGGATAATTTATACATGCCCCTGGAACAGTGTGCAAACGCACTGGCACACCTGCGTTTCCCCGTCTACCCCTCCGTTACCACCCACAAACTGTGCTTCCTGTCACTCTGTGAGAGGTCTGTGTAGCCACTGCTATCGCAGTCCCGATCGCAATAGCTAGTTTGTGCACTGCGATGCGTATGAATGCGCAGAACACAACAATCGGCTGATAGCGTGTGTATTAGCAACTGCGATCCTTGCTGAATCAGGCCCATAGTGGATTATTTAGAATGCTAAATAAACAAGATTCTGCATTACCTTTAACAAAAATGTTTTAGCATTCTAGAACAATGTTATTTCCAAATAGAAATATTGGTTAAAGGTGAGTCATCAATATACTGTTATGGTTTGTATGCTGTGCCAAATCAGGTATATAATGAACATTCAATGTAATAATAAAGCTGTGTGTATATATATATATATATATATATATATACACACACATGTATGTTGTATATATATATATATATATATATATATACTGTGTATATATATATATATACTGTGTATATATATATATATATATATATATATATAATGTACAGTTGTCGCTGGCTAACACTACTGGACAATTCTGCATTGTGTTATGGAACACTTTCAGAATGATGGGGCACCTGTAAAGTTGTATATGGTGATCCTTATTTCTGGTAGAGTATACCTATAAATAAGCTATCCACAGTACTTAAAATAAATACAATACACAGCAATACTTGTTAATATACTGCATTTTGATGTCACTAGTTTAAGCAGTAACATACTAGTATTAGGAATATATATTTATATATACTTTGATAATTAAATACAGATAATAAAATGCAGATATAGTAATATATTGTGGCACAGATTAGTTACAATGCATTTATCTTTATTTATTTTTTGCATATGTTGTTTATGATTTCAATTTTTTTCTTGAAGCTATACTGCACTGATAATTATTAATACATAAATGATATTATGCTTATTACACACACACATACACCAAAAAATACCAGTATGACAAAAAATATTGTTCCAAACAACATTGTGCCTTTAATTGGTTTGATAAAGATACAAACTACAAATTCAAGTAAAAAGTCACATGTAGAACGGTTTACAGCATTTTCTACCTTTTTTGACATTTTTTTTTCTCAGTACAGGTAATTGTGTTAAGTGCAATGCATAATATATTTAATCCTCAGTAACTATTGGCACAGAATGCACATTAATGTTTGTTTAAATAATTAGCTTTCATCATAACAATGTTCATCATTTCAATTAGATAAAAATCTGAGGGCAACAAACTATAAATAGAAAAAAAAATCTGTACTATCCTTATTTGTCTAATTGTGAAATGTATATTGCACAGGAGTCATGTATCATTTGTTGTAAAAAAAATCCTACATTACATTTTTAGACACAAATAAAATGAAAACATATTTTAAATATATTCTCAATTATTTTTAATATATAATCAATTAATTTGTTAACTATAATTTGCATTTTATGCAAATGACTGTAGCGGTAACTATGTGTCTGCATTAATATAAATGTACCCAGTTCCACACCAGTAGGACTGCTGACCTTCATGTCACAGAAATGGCTGGGTATAAGTGCTGGTATGAATACAAATACAGTATAGTGCAGATATGAATTGAAAATAATCTTATGTATATGGTTTTCATATACAGATATCACAATTAAACACTAGATTATTTTATATCATTGTAATTTATAATATGTGCATAGAATATTTTAAACTGGCCTACTGCAAATATCTATTCACAGCATTACATCATAAAAAGAACCCTAACTCTGCCAAATGGTCTGATTGTCTATGACATATAAATAGTATTATTTTCAATTATTAATGGCTTTTGAGTGATATGGCATTGAAAAAAAACACATTCAATGAAATGTATTATTTGCATAAATTAACTATTTACAATATTGAATAGAAGCACCAACATTTCCTTTCAAGGAAAATAATCCATAAAATAGTCACATATTTTAAGTACAATACACAAAAAGAAAGATCATAATTTTCATTAGCATAATGAACACAAGTTGAAAACAAAAATCTATTAATAAATTAATGGAAATTTTAATATTGAACCAAGTGAAGAATTTGCAAATGTATTTTATGCTGCTTTTTTTAAAAAAGTTTACAGCATCGAACAGTAATTCACAGTAGCTGCAAATCATCTCAAATGGTACAATAGCAAAGTGACATTAATGTAACATTTGTGGAACAATGCAAAATATTACAGCAACATTTTCACTTTAGACAAAAGAACATAAAGGTTTATTCAATGTATTAATCATGCAGGTTTAAATATATTTAGTCTTCTATATAAATGACTATATCATGCAATGAGCAAGAGATAGTAACCAGGGGAAGAGAACAAAGAATTTCATGACCTCAGTGTATTTAATTGTGACACAATGCTCAGTTTTACAGAATAATGTATTAAAAATTAATACAGATTTTTTTTGTATAAATAAATTTATTTTTAAGAAAATATATCAGTTTAGACTGCAAGCCTCTCATATAGTGAATGTGTTTGCTGATACATTTAAGTATAATTTCATATGAAAAATCAAACAATATAACAAAGTTGCTTAATTGCACAATGGATTCATTTGAATATTAACTATGGAATTATTACATAATTTTTCTCTGGATTACCATTAAACAAGCAGCAAATGAAACAATGTAAAATAATAATAGCTTAAGACACAAACTATGCCTGAGAAGTAAGCATGAATAAAATAATTGCCCATATCCCATATTAAAATTACCCATGTTAGTTCATGTAGTCCTGCTATGCTTTAATAATGTATATATATATCTATATATAAACATTATTTCTTGCAATTGTATAAGGAGGTGGTTTAAATCACTTGCATAGTGAAATGCGGAATCTTTATGTTTTTGGAAACCTATCTTTGCTAATCGTAAAATATGAAACTATAAGCACTATAAATTAGAAAGGACAGGGTGAGAGCTTGTAATGTTTATATGGGATCCACAAAAATAAGCTGGCCAAAAAAACAATGTTCTGTTTATTATAGATAGTTTATTAATAAACCACTATTTTACTGATAAATATTTGCCTTATCTTTATTGACAGTAAATGTGCTTATGTTCAGCAGCCATGACACAGAGTTTACAACAGCTATATTAAAAATAGATTAAATGTAGTAACTTTATGTTGCAATAAATTACTTTTTGATTAAAACTATTTAACTTTACAGTGTTGTAAAAATGTATTTTGATTAACTATGTTTCTGGGAATGAGGTGTATTTTAAGAAATGAGTGGGCTTGTGTGCAAGATTAGTGCATACACACCCATCAGTGCCACCCACCCAGTCCTCACAGAATTATTTATTGGTAGCATGGTTGCTGATTACTGGAAGAGTTGGGGAAAATAAAGTAGGGAAGAGATCTAATGAACAATCTTAGCAATGCTGAATGTTGTTCAATGCAGAGCCCATGAGTCAAGGGGGCCCCATGCTCCAAGAGTATTTTACAAATGGCAGAATTATTTTTTCATCTCGTGGTGAAGAGCTTTGTCACCCCATCCAAGCCTCCTATACTGCACCATTTGGCCGGGCTCAGAAAGATCATTATCATGCCTCCCTTCCTAGCTTCCCAAATGGCTCAAATCCTTCCCCTCCGTGTGGGGTGGGACCACAAACCTCCTCATTTAGAGCATTGGAAAGAAATTATGGCAGCATTATAAATGTGGATGCACTGTAAGCAACAGGGTCCTTCTTGACTCATGGGTTTTGGGCACTCCACATCCCCCTTCCACTGCAACCACCTCTGTGGTTGCTTGTGCACCCCCAATATATTTGCTTTTTGCAGTGATGTCTATACATTTGATTTTTGAGTCATATGCTGGATGTAATGTGAGCATCCCCAACAATTTTTGGAAATTTGGCTCACATGCCTCCATCCATTTTTGATATGCCACTAATGTGACTGTTAAGTTAATTAGATATCTTTCCTACTGTATTTCTACCATTGGTAGATTATAAAAAATGAAGATTTAGTTTACAAGAGCAAATAATCTAGGTCTACATCACACTGAGCTGATCTGAATGGTGGGGGCATAATTAGGAAGAGAAACACACACTTCTAAGTACGTTCAGTAATATATGGACCAACAATTACAATTAGGTTATGGCTAAAAAAAAGTTGAAAATATGTGAAGTTGTTAAACCAACATCTTTCTATTATTTATTATTTATAATAAGAGCATACTAGAAACCTTATTAGTATAATCAGATCTAGGCCATATTTATTTACACTTTCATAGTATCCTTCAAATAAAATTTGTAGTCTATAAAGCAGCATTGCATGGCCATTTTGATCATCATCTGCAAATGTGGTATTGAAAATATTGCTGAGGATATAGGCATTGTGCAGACTCCAATTAATGGGAATATTATATTCCAGTTTATCTTACTGCAATTACACCACACATTAAACTATATAATAATACAATTAACAGCTCTTGTATTGGCTCTTTCCAAACAAGAACATTTAATTATGTTTATGCCATTGGGGACAAATAATTATTTGCGCAAATAAGCATAATAAATAAAAAGTTATTAAAATATTTAGTAAATTAAAAATATATATATACTATAGTTGACACTATATATATATATATATATATATATATATATATATATATATTAAAGGTGTTTAATACTTTTGTTTTGTACTATATCATATGACTAATATTCCAGTTGAAGGGCTCTGGAGCTGAACCTTTTCTACTTTTCTAAGTAATACCTCTAATATAGCTCCTGAGAGCTGCAAGAATAAAACTGCCATATCTGCAGTGTTTTTAACCAGTGATAGGTAATTTTAAATATTCTCATTATATACTGTAGGTCAGGGGCAGATAGAGCATTGTTAAAACCTTTAAAAAATACAGTCCCACCATCGTGTCTTATCAGTGGGATATTGAAATTACATTTACATATTAGTAAATGTTCTAAAATGCTATTTATGCAGTAACATTGTGCAGCACAACTACACTTACTTACTAAGCACTATCTCATGCTTAGAAAAATGCAATGCTGGTTTAAGCTGTATCATAATGTTTTAAATAAAATAGTGCAAAAACCGAAAGTCGGTAAGTCCATGTGTTACGTTTGTGCCATAAGAAAGTTTTCACCGATATTCAAAATAAAAGGAAAGATTTAATTATGGATGGTATATGGTAACATGTTGAAAGTTGAAAATAATTGTTTCAAATTGTTAGGATATTAGTTGTGCCAATGTAGACTATACTTAGAAAATAGTATTGTGTACCAGATTCAAAATATTCCAGATGAAAAGATTAAATAGAGATGTGATGTTTTCAGTGGCTTAAGGATAACCAAACAAAAAACCCACTTCATTTGAAAAAGGTGGAAAGTCATCAAAGCAACAAAAACACATTGTGGGTGATAATATATCTGCAGGACATCCCAATTCTTCATTGCACACAATGCAACAAACATGGTTTTATGTAGATTAGAGACAGAGTCCAAGATTTGGAAGTGCATGGTTACATCAAGCCCTGTCCGTTGAAGAGTCTCCTTGTAGGTCTTTGACTTAAAATCTACTACCAAAAAAAATAAAAATGTATCACAGGAACACGACAAATAGCAAGCAAAGTACATATCATTTTTGTTAAACATATCGGTGCCATTTTGGTTTTGTTAAATAAAAAAACATCCATAATCCCTCTAATTTAGCTACACTGGGCTCACAATACATTAGTAAAATAAACAAAACTAATTTTCTTGGGTGAGGTGGTTCCTGTGTTAGAGAACAGGTCATTTGAAGTAGTAGATTAACAAATGTTTTGAAGGCATACATTTTAAAATAAACTCAATGTTTATGGACCACAGATTTATAGATGTAAAAATTACTGTAGGAGTAACACATGTGAAATGGTGAAACCCAGAGGGTTCAACTGAAGACATGCAAGTAGTCTATACTTTTCCAGATTACATGAATCAACATATTCTATACATAGTTTAATCTCTCCTTAAATGTCCAAGAAACTACGAAATTAGGAGGAGACCTGAGATTATCTGCCACCATGTGGATGAGGGTCATGATCCAAAACAAACCTTGCCTCCTCAGATATAATTAGAGGCACACATGGAGTGTTATATGATGTGTGTGTGTGTGTGTGTGTGTGGGGGAGGCTTAAAAAATTCAACCACCCCACTTCAATATTACCATGAACCGTTCCACCGCATTCCACACACCTCATCTTTTCCTATCTTACCTCCGGATGTCCCGAAAGGAAGGTAGAAAAATTAGGCAATTGTGGTGTTACATATTCTACTTTTTTTTTCTTACTTGACCTTTTCACAATAAGAAAAAAAAAAGAAAAATCAACACATGAATATTGAAAGCAATTGCCATTTCCACATGAGGAACCTGTCTGCAACAAGTCCCGAGTCCTACCAATGTAAATTATCAGATGTATCATTTTCAACAATTGATGTTGAACTTGTTTACTCTACTGAGTGCCGTAAAGCTATGAATATGAGTCTAAAGTGAGAAATATTTAAATATTTGACTAATCTGTGACTAGGTTTGGAGACTGCTGTGAGCATGTACGTTTGGCAAACGTACATGCTCACAGCTGTCTCCAAACCTAGTCACAGATTAGTCAAATATTTAAATATTTCTCACTTTAGACTCATATTCATAGCTTTACAGTACTCAGTAGAGTAAACAAGTTCAACATCAACATCAAACTACATTTTAGCAAGATATGAAAGAAAATTATGTCCAGATTTAAAAAAAAAAAAAAAAAGAGACCCATTAAACTGCAGGAAATCATGGCGCTGTTTTTCTTACAGATAACTTTCCTTTGAAACTTCATAGCACATATAACTCACCAACCAGCAATACATTATTTAATTTCAAATCCTTTAGGATCCCTGTTCATTGTGCCTTCTAATACCATTACCTAACACTGTGCAATGCTGCATTTAAATAATTTAACTCAAATCTATTTAAAATGTCTGTATTTCTGATTTAACAGGATGCACCAAATGATGAATATGCGAGCATAATATTGTATTTCCTTCACGATGAATCAGATTTAATATTTCAGTTGAGCAATTATCTATTGTTTAATGGTTTTCCTAAATATTTTGACACAGTAATAAAAAATGCAGGGAAAAAAAATCAGGCAAGTGTAAAATAAACATTTAATGACTCAATAGATAAAATATGACATTGTTATTTAAAGCTGTACTAACAACCAAGGCTGTAACTAAGGGTGCCGCCACCTCATTCGCAGGGTTTGGAGCTGCTGCCCCGTGGTACCTGTATTTGGCATGAAAGGTGCTTGGAACACTCGGGTGTGCTCAGTTTCTCCCTAGTCCCAGTGGCAGAGCTGCCTGGAGTGTCCCAAGGATACTCAAATTCGGCCTAGTGCCGGCAGCAAGTCACTGCAGAGCCACCTGGAACATACTTGGGACATTCTGGATACCTGCTTCCCCTTCTACCTGATCCCAGCAACCCCAACCCTTCACTGTGATGTCATGATGTCACATGTTCGAAGGGTGAGGACGGTACAGGGCACACGATTTCTAGCAGCAAGCAAAGCGCACACAGGGTGACAGTCTCAATGCAACATGCGCACAACTCTGCTTATGGGGAAATATTTGCAATTAACATCCGATTTTTCTGCTTACAGCTCCATGCCTACAAAACTGCAGGTATGAAATTTAGTGCTGAAAAATGAAGATCCGATAAGAGGCAGGATATATCACATGCTTAGTACCCTGTGCCCTGTGTCTTTAAAAAAAAACAATACTAGATCATAAATTTGAAGAATGATCAGGGGAGACAGGACCTGATGAGTTGCGTGCAGTAAAAGTTGATAAACTATATGAATACTAGTTAAAAATAATAAATATTTTCATAGGCTAAATAAGTCACACAAATTGATGAGGACTTTTTCATAATATGATTCATACTGTACCATGTCATTTTGTTTTTATGCACAAAATGCACTGAATTATGATTGTGTCATAAGGGGCGATTTATCACTTAATGCCCCACCATGGCGGTAAGTAGTATTTCTTACGGCAAAAAATAGTTTTCCGTATTTCCATCTCAGTTTGTCATTCAGCTCTGGCCGATACAGCTCCAGCATAAAGTGGCTATCCAGCCATTGGTGTTCATTCTAGCACTTTGCACCTGTCACAACCTGTGCAGTTCCTCTTTTTTGCCAGGGGTGTCGCTCTTTGCTCTGGTGCCAGCCAGGTGTGCTAGAAGCACCAGAGCAGAGAGGGACACCGGAACTGCATGGTGCAGGGTGCTAGAATGAACACTACGCCATGTTTACGCTCTCCTGGAGATACTTATTGCCCATAGTTATGTTGGTTTTTTTTTGCAAATTATACACAGTAAGATTATTCCATTAATAGTGGATCTGAGACAACTTTCTAAATATAGGGGAGAGATATAAATTGGAGAAGTTACCCACAGCAACCAATCAACTATTATTTTATAGACTGTCTTAGATAAATTACAGTAAAAAGCTGATTGACTGCTATGGGAAACATCTGTGCTTTATTTCTATCCAAGGCTTGATACATTCCCCACATAATTTAGGAACACTGAACTTTCTCTTCCTTTCGCTGTAGGTCATAGGTCTTGAAAAAAACTGTTTCTTGGGATGTGCACACTGGTTTATTTGGCCTATGTACAGTATGGGCCATTGCTCTTCAAAGGCCAAAGGTGGTGACTTCCAACAAAATGAACGTGATCCCTATGTTTGCATCAAATATTATGTGACTGTCCTACATGGATTGTAAAATGGTACACTGGCAAAGTATGCACATAGGAGTTCCCCTGTCAGGGTTTCCAGACCTTAACACCACAAGTGACATTATTATAAATGAATTAACCCATGAGATTTGAAGTAAATGAGAAACTCAGAGTAATGTACCTATGTTTATTACAGTAAGTTACAGCATATCCCAGAGAATGAAGCACAGCAAATTGTGAAGCGCGGAGCATATTCAGCAAATTCCTCAAGTATAAGTCCAAAGCGCAACCATCACAATGTCAACGTCAATTTAAGGAGGCGTCCTGACACAATCTTATAAGGCTCGGTGTACTAAAAATAATAGATATGAAAGGCGTTTTCTGACCTGGTGTAGTCATCCTCCACAAGCATGTGCTTTGGGATAGGAGAGTATCTTCCCGGAGAGATTGGTGCCAATGAGCTCTTGTATTCCAAAGTGCCATTGTTAGCAGTGCTGAGGATGTGGCTCTCTAGAGGTGGAGAATACGCTGGTGATGAAAACAAAGTAAAAAAAAATCCTTTTATTACATCAGGACAGGCAGTCCATTAATTTCAGGGAAGGCATTACAAGATGGGCATTTATGTGTAGGGGACAGTAATGGGTGATTGACAAGGCCCATAATAAACCCAGCTGCACAGGGTTGCTGCACAAAGCACCAATAGCATTTGCATGACTACTGGGTGTCACTGATCAATGTGAACTTTCATATTCACATAGAGCATTTTGTCTTTTGGGCAAATACTGTTATATAATGCTTCCTGTACTGCGGAGGATAGCGGATGTCGGTGTACCATCTTCCCCACTCCATGGTTAGGCAATGGAAGGTAGGTGTCGTTCGAGATGAGAAGAGCGTCCAATGCACAAAGTGAACGACTCTTGATTGGGTCATTCATCCTAAATAATTGTGGCCTATTTGTGATTTTTCAACACATAACATCGTCTGAGGAACAGACGATGATCACCCTGCAAAAAAAACGCCCCTCAAGTTTGGTCATGCATTTCTGTCCGTTATAGCCTAATAATGTATATTATTTATGGGGCACTTTGGTCCACCAACAAATTGGCTTTCCTCCCCAGATTCAGTATTTATCAGTGTCAATATGTAGATAGCGAATGCATCTCGATGAATTAACCTATAACTCAAACGTCGTATATCTATGATTTAGCCGGGCATATGTTGGGAATAAAGCTACACAGGCCTGGACTAAAAAGGAAGCAGACAGAAGGCCGAGTGCTGTGTACATATATCCTCTCTAACTGATTCAGAGTTAGGAGCAAATAAATAAAAGGAGCAATTTAACCATGTTGCACTGCAGGTGGGGCAGATGTAAAATGTGCAGAGAGATTTAGGGAAGGCAGCATTCTGTCTAGAGTAATTCTAATTTAAGTGAAAAAACAAAGCTGCCCAGTATTTGTTCTCTACATATAAAAGCAGCCAGTATTTTCCCTGCCTGCAAAAAAAAGTAAATGCATTGCACCCCTTGCAACATGAATCAGGTCCTAAGCTGCATGTAGGGTACACAAAGCAAAAGCCCGGTCTTTCAGTTCTTCTGACAGCACAATGGAAAAAGGAGATTGAGGGCCTAATTCAGACCCGTTCGCGAGAGCTGAGCGCTTGCAAGCGGGTCGATGTTGGCCCAGTGCGCATGCGCACGACGGACCCGGCCAAGCCATCGCTGTGGGTCTCGTAACAAAGGGGGCGTGCTGTCGATGGTGAGTGACAGCACGCCCCCTTTGGTGGGCGTCCCGGGGGTGTGGCTGCCCAGACGGAGGCATTCCCATGGGAACGCCTACCGTCTGGGGCCAGCCCCACTAACATCACAAGTGATATCAGTGGGAGTGCCTTCGGCTCTGATAGAGCCGAAAGCACTCCAGGGCTTGCGGCAACGAGACCCTACCACAAGGGTCTCGTCGCAAGCCCGATGGTCGCGATGGTCTTGACCATCGCGACCATCTTTTTGGCCGCTCGCTATAGCTGTGGGTGGTCACCCACAGCTATGCGAGCGGCCAGGAGGCCGCTCTAAAAAAGAGAAGGACGGCCCTGATTCAGAACAAGTGCTCTGTCAGAGCGTCCGGCTCTGAATCAGGGCCTGAATTGGATATTTGTGATCATAGAGCCCCTATCCTGACAATAAGGATAATTTATTTTACTGTATTTAGTGTTCATTACAGTATAGTCTGTTTGTGCTTCTCATACAGTATGCCAAGTGGCTGTTTTCTGTAATACATTCCTAGTAAGCCTCACCCATCCACTAATTCAGGGGTATTCAACATGCATTCCTCCCAGCATGCCCTGCCACAGTTTTAGCATGCCTTAATAGCAAAACGGTGGCAGGGCATTCTGGGATAAGTAGTTCCACAACAGCTGGATGGCGACATGTTGATTACCCCTTGCATCTAATTTGTGATCTTCCCTACAAACAGTCTTGCTGTATTTTCTGAAGTGTGAAGCCCTTTTCTGGCTGGAGAAGAATAAATAGTTTTGACACATTTCATTTATTAAATGACACAACAGATTATGCAGGTTCTCACTCCCCATAACAGCTGTAATACACAGCACATGGGCTGATCGAGCTCTGTGTCATAATGATTGACTTTACATCTATGAGGAGATTGCCAAAGTAATTAACTTCCATTGCTTATCTACAACAAGTAGAAATTGCATACTTCTTTAAGTTGCATTAGGTATACGTATAGCATATATAAAGTCAGTGTGAAAAGACACAAGTCTATGGTGTTAGGACAGAAATAGATACATTAAGTTCAATACAGGGGCATATCCGACTAGTGGCGGGGTTAACCAATTAGGTCCTGCATCCCAGCACATTAAGCCCTAAGGGTGTACTTGTCCTCGCAGCTTCAGGAGCTGCGAGGAAAAGTCTGTGTTAAAATGAACCCTATGGGAAAACCCATTCCAGCATTTTACGTGCAATCTATGGGTTACCGTGAGCTACCCCAGAGTTTACCGCGCTGGAAAAATGCTAAATAGTTGAATAGCTACGGGATAGTTGAGCAGCATTTCCCCGCGCAGTGAACCCCTTAGAATGTGTCTTGTATTAATTACCTCTCTATTAAGAAGCCCAATTTCCCCTGTCCCTGAGATGCCAGTCGATCTGTTCCCAAAACCAAGTTAGCCTTTTTGCTTGGTATAACAACATGTAACAGTGATTATTATGTAGAATGTATACTGTTTTACAAATCATGCTGATAAGAAGGAAGTATCAATATCAAAATCTATTAGGGTCTGTCCAGTCTCCAACATACATGCGCACCCCAACGGCTCCCACTGCTAGGGAGATAGGACAGACCCTGGCTTAGCAGGAGAGGAGAAGGTACGTGCCATAGGGAATGCGACAAGTATGGGGTGGGGTGATGGGGAGCAGAGCAGGACAGAGAGGCAGAGAGAGGGGCGGGATACATTGGGGGGTGGTGTGGGAAACAGGAACATGCGCAGTGGCAAAAGCAGCATTTCTAGAGGGGGGTTTCCAAATGTTTGATTTTAAAGTGAGTGTGGCCAGTCCATGAAGAGGGCAGAATGAGCATTTATCCAGCTTTAATATGTTACATACATAGTACATTGTGTGTGTCATAATTCCATCATATACAGGACCAGTGATCACAGTAACCCATTACATGCCTCATACATACTGTATTGTGTGTCATCATTCCAGCATACACAGGACCAGTGATCACAGTAACCCATTATATGTGTCATACATAGTATTGTGTGTCATAATTCCAGCATATACAGGACCAGTGATCACAGTAACCCATTATATGTCATACATAGTGTATTGTGTGTGATAATTCCAGCATACACAGGACCAGTGATCACAGTAACCCATTATATGTCATACATAGTGTATTGTGTGTGATAATTCCAGCATACACAGGACCAGTGATCACAGTAACCCATTATATGTCATACATAGTGTATTGTGTGTGATAATTCCAGCATACACAGGACCAGTGATCACAGTGACCTGCTATATGTGTCATACATAGTGTATTGTGTGTCATAATTCCAGCATATACAGGACCAGCGATCACAGTAACCCATTATATGCCTCATACATAGTGTATTGTGTGTGATAATTCCAGCATATACAGGACCAGTGATCACAGTAACCCATTATATGTGTCATACATAGTGTATTGTGTGTCATAATTCCAGCATATACAGGACCAGCGATCACAGTAAACCATTATATGCCTCATACATAGTATATTGTGTGTGATAATTCCAGCATATACAGGACCAGTGATCACAGTAACCCATTATATGTGTCATACATAGTGTATTGTGTGTCATAATTCCAGCATATACAGGACCAGCGATCACAGTAAACCATTATATGTGTCATACATAGTGTATTGTGTGTCATAATTCCAGCATATACAGGACCAGCGATCACAGTAACCCATTATATGCCTCATACATAGTGTATTGTGTGTGATAATTCCAGCATATACAGGACCAGTGATCACAGTAACCCATTATATGTGTCATACATAGTGTATTGTGTGCCATAATTCCAGCATATACAGGACCAGTGATCACAGTAACCCATTATATGCCTCATACATAGTGTATTGTGTGTCATAATTCCAGCATATACAGGACCAGCGATCACAGTAACCCATTATATGCCTCATACATAGTGTATTGTGTGTGATAATTCTAGCATATACAGGACCAGTGATCACAGTAACCCATTATATGTGTCATACATAGTGTATTGTGTGCCATAATTCCAGCATATACAGGACCAGTGATCACAGTAACCCATTATATGCCTCATACATAGTGTATTGTGTGTCATAATTCCAGCATATACAGGACCAGCGATCACAGTAACCCATTATATGCCTCATACATAGTGTATTGTGTGTGATAATTCCAGCATATACAGGACCAGTGATCACAGTAACCCATTATATGTGTCATACATAGTGTATTGTGTGCCATAATTCCAGCATATACAGGACCAGTGATCACAGTAACCCATTATATGCCTCATACATAGTGTATTGTGTGTCATAATTCCAGCATACACAGGACCAGTGATCACAGTAAGCCATTAGATGTGGCAGTAGGGCCATCCTGCCTGAGCTGAATGTATTTATTTTAGATGTGGGCACCATTCCTGAGCATTGGAGCAAGTCCGGGAGTCCGGGGTAGCAGCAGAAGAACCCAGCACTGCCCTGGACATATATGTACATATCGGTCTCCTTATGTACTGGATAGTGTATTATTATACAGTATTAATTATTAACCCTATTGATGGTCTATAGCAGTGCACCCCTAACAGTGCATGTTTTCCACATCTCCTAGTTGGTGCACAGGTATAAATTTTTACTGGCTGACACATTTTAAAAGATCCACAGTTGGTGCTAAGCATTTCATTTGTGATACTGAGAAGAACATGCAGCACTGGTAACATTCTATTATATTACTATTTCTATGGTGGTCATGGTGAGTGCTGGGGAGGGGGGTTTCCAGGCAGACGGAAACCCCCCGTGCGTTTGCCTATTATGCAAAGAGGGGATGAGGTGGGGCAGGACAGAGTGAGGGGAGGAACAGTGTATAGAGAGGGGAGCAGGGTGGAACAGCGGGCAGACACTGAGGTGACCGGCATATCCTGGGTCCCTTTTCTAGTAGTAAAACATAGTAGGCTATGATTAGGAAATTGCTAGAAATTCTGTAAAGTTTGATTTTCACAGAAACATTCCGTAAATGCATGATTAAATAAACAGGGACAGAACAATGGCTGTTAGGTGTGGCCAAGGCCAAATAGCGACTAGAGGGACCCCAATACTGGGAAAGGGGGTGCAGCCACACCTCGAGTGCCATATTGACAGGGTTATGGTCGTGTCATCTCCATGGTAACACCAGGCTTCCAGAGAGGCAGGGTGAATCTATAATGGGTGATGGGAGTGCGGTGTCACAGGCCCCCGGGATCACATCTCATACCCTGCACCCATGTTCTTTAATACTTACCAAATCATCGGGAAAATGGTGCAGGTGCCATTTTCCTGGTAATCTGCACATGAGCAATAGAAAATCCTGTGCATATGCAGTAGACAGCGTCACAGAACAAGAGTCTTTTGGCTTTTGCCGCCAGCAGGAGAGGAAAGGGCCCGGATGGAGACTGCATACGGGTCCCCTCCTGATTTGATACGCCCCTGCCCACAGCCCCCTGTAGAGTTGAGATCCTTCCTAGACATTGTTAAAAGTCATGCCAAACAACTTACTGGAGGTAGGTAGCAGACAGTACTTACAGTGAGTGATATCAGGAGGTCCATACGGATCTGTCATATATATTGTTGTGGGTTTGCCCACTTTCAGGTAAACTACATCAGACGTGTTCTTCAAAATAGCTACAGCTTCTTCATGTGTAACTTCTTCTAAACTGTAATTATTCACCTGAAAGGATAATGAATACATCACATCACGTTCCCATGTAACGATGTTGGGGTATATAACATTCATGATGCAGAAACTAAATAGCCAGTTTGTATACGTATTTTATTTCAATTGTGCTTTTCTATGTACAGTATGTACTTGAAATAAATCCATTGCTTGCACATTTGCATGTAATACCAACAGCAGAAGGAGCGGACTCTAGTGCACTTTCTGCAGCGCACCCCAGCCCACGCCACAGCTACGACCTGTTCATTTAAATGGAAAAGAATAAATGACAACATCTGTAATTGGTGAGTCAGCCGTGCCAAATGCTTCATGGAAGTCTGGGCCTAATTCAGACCCGCTCGCGAGCGCTGAGCGCTCGCAAGCGGGTCGATGGAGCCCTAATGCGCATGCGCACTGACGGAGTTAGCTCTGTCGTGCGCATGCGCGAGACCCGCATAGCGACAGCCAAGCTGTCGCTCCGGGTTTCGCACCAAAGGGGGCATGTTGTCGATGGTGAGTGACAGCACGCCCCCTTTGGTGGGCGTGTCAGGGGCGTTGCTGCCCAGACGGAGGCGTTCCCATGGGAACGCCTTCCGTCAGGAGCCGGCCCCACTGACATCACTAGTGATGTCAGTGGGAGTGCTTTTGGCTCTGATAGAGCCAAAAGCACTCCTGGGCTTGCGGCAGCAAGACCCTACCGCAGGGTCTCGTCGCAAACCCGATGGTCGCGATGGTCTTGACCATCGCGACCATCTTTTTGGCCGCTCGCATAAGCTGTGGGTGGTCACCCACAGCTATGCGAGCGGCCGGGAGGCCGCTCCATTTTTAGGTAGGAGGGCACTGATTCAGAGTGAGAGCTCTGGTCAGAGCGTCCGGCTCTGAATCAGGCCCTCTGATCCATCTGACATAGATTTCATTGGCATCTATCATCTGCAATGCCCGCTTCTGTATATGAAGTTAGAATCGTTTGGGACTAGATATCATTACTGAGTTATAAGTGCCAGTATGGCCATTAATGACAAGTTTACCTAGATTTCTGCCCAGGTGCGTGGCAGCATTTGTGGAGGAGCAGGGTCCCATCTAGGGTGGAACTAGGGTTTTTATATAGAATCAGCACCTTTATGTACCCAGTCTTCTGGAACACAATAGCAATGAGACTTCATTTTGCAGAATTATTTGTAACTTGATACGGACACTGGGCCTGATTCAGACCTGTGCGCTAATGGGGAATCAGTCGATAATGACCGATGTTTTCATGACTGCGCCGGAACTGTAGTGCTGCGATGCTGCTGCAGCTCCTGATTGACAGACTATGGCCTTTTGGGGGCGGCATTTTAGAGGCGCGTCGAAGTCAGTGACCTTACTGGCTCCAGCACCTCCAGCTCCAGCAGCGAGTTCAATCCTTAATTATCACTGGGCACATTGTTGTCATTGTCCCTTCCTTACAGGGATAAATGATCGCCATTTCAGAGTCATTCGAATATGCTTTTTTGATCCATTTAATATTACTTGGAGACGCCCAGACTTACATGGATAGGGAAATTTGTTGCAGCCCTCTGCATTTTTATAATGTTATCTACGAATGATAAGAGAATGGGAATGGTCTGTTAGACCATTCTCTTATCGCCCCATTGCCATGGATGTCTATTATCTCAAAAATCATTGCTCTTACCTAAACACAGACATGCCCCTGTTATATATTACTATATTATCAATACAATCTATGCTACTATATGTACTACGCTGGGGCAGCTGCGGTCAGTTGATGTCAGTTCTTCACTATCCCTAATGCCAATATGCAATGGGCATCTAGCCAGGAGCGACTCTTACAGTATATGTTGGTCTGCCCTTTGGTCATTCTCACCATTAATAACCGGTCTCCCACTTGTAGTCGGCCATCTTTTTGTGCTGCTCCTCCTTCAATAATCTTTGTTACGTAAATACTGTTATCTCCGGGAATGTGCTGATTTCCGACTCCTCCTGCGATGCTGAAGCCCAACCCTGAAAGCCATCGAGAAGAATAAGTTACACAACTTCTGAACTCAGGGCCTGGTTCAGATGTGTATGCACTGCAGATATTTGCGCAGTTGAGCGATTATCTGCCAACGACGCATGCACCACGGTCGCACTGCGCACGCGCCCAGGTGCCTCAGCGATATCCCTCGCATTGAGGATTTCTTTGCAAAGTGACTGACAGTCAGGGGGGCGGTTATGGGGAGTGGCATAATGCCCCCAGTGCACATTATTATACCACACAGTGCTCTCAGTTCATATTACTATGCTACACAGTGCCCTCACTGCACATTTTTATGCCACACAGTGCACATTATTATGTCACACAGTGCCCCCAGTGCACATTATTATGTCACACAGTACCTCCAATGCTCATTATTATGTCACACAGTTCCCCCAGTACACATTATGTCACACAGTGCCCCCACTGCACATTATTATGTCACACAGTGCCCCCAGTGCTCATTATAATGTCACACAGTTCCCCCAGTGCTCATTATTATGTGGCATAATAATGTGCACTGAGGGTACAGTGTGGCATAATAATGTTAACTGGGGACACTGTGTGGCATAGTAATATAAACAGAGCACTGTGTGGCATAATAATGTGCACTGGGGGCACTGTGGCATAATAATGTAAACTGAGGGTACAGTGTGGAATAATAATTTGCACTGGGGGTACTGTGTGGCATAATAATGTGCACTGGGGGCACAGTGTGGCATAATAATGTGCACTGGGGGCACATTGTGACATAATGTGAACTGGGGACACAGTGTGGCATAATAATGTGCACTGAGAGCACAGTGTGGCATAATAATGTGCACTGAGAGCACCGTGTGGCATAATAATGGGCACTGTACGGCATAATAATGTGAACTGGGAGCACTGTGTTACATTATAATGTGCACTGGGAGCACTGTGTGGCATAATGATATGAACTAGGAGCACTGTGCTGCATTATAATTTGCACTGGGGCACTGTGCTGCATAATAATGTGCACTGGAGGCACTGTGTGCCATAATAATGTGCACTGGGGCACTGTACTGCATAATAATGTGCACTGGGGGCACTGTGCTACATAATAATGTACACTGGGGGCACTGTGTGCCATAATAATGTGCACTGTGGCACAATGTGAACTGGGGCACTGTAATGATAAAATCTCTCCTTAAAAAAGATGATGTGTGCTTTGCCAATTTTAGCATGTTGTTTAGTGCGCAGTGAGTTAACAAAGGTTGAAAATCTCTGTTCTACTTCCCATTCACCAGCTACATGTAGAGGCAAAAAGATTGTTATATATGAAGGAAATGAATGAGGCACTTCTAAGTCAGAAATGAAGGGACAGGCAATATCTAAGCACACCTCTTTCGAAATGGCTAAAATCTGACTTGTATTGCTAAATGTGACAGAGTACTTCCTAATTTTAGGTTTAAATGATGTTTCGGATGTCATTTTAGTATTGTTAAATTAAAGATAATGTAAAATGCTGCTTGTAAAGTTTTCTCATTTCACTGCACTGCTGAAGCTGTAAATACTTCCCCACTAATGTGCAGATATTATTTAGGTTGATGTATTTCTGTGTGGCTCTAGGCTGTAATTTATTCATGTTTATGTTATAGTTCTGTCTTCTAGATTTTAATGAGGGTAACATCTATTATGATCAAATAAGATAATTTTAGCTCTGATTAAATTTATAATTTGTCATTTTTCTATGGTTGTACATAATTTGTATTAAAAAAAAAAAAGAATTATACAGTATACTGTATCTTAAAGTTGTAATACAACATTAGTGTTGCTTGTGTTATACATATGACCGGTAACAACCCCCGGTGTGACGTAGCCACTCCCCTGGATAGGGGCGTCCAAAGAGGGGTGAACAGGTACTATTTACCCGGGCCCGGGCTTGCTAGAGGGGCGCAGGTCCGGCGCCGCTCTCCCTCTCCCTCCTCCCACCCACACAGCAGTCCAGCATACAGCATGTGCCGGGCTGCAGTGGGAGACTGCTCGCGGTTGCTGAGTAGCAATCTCCTATGCTTGTGGGTTGGAGCGATCACACCGATAGCGCCTCCCTCTGGCTTTGCGCCGGTTGAGGGGCTCACAGCGCCCCCCCACCAATACGCGGCGCTGCAAACGTTTTTTTTCCCACTCTTTAGCTCAAGGGGGCATGGCCACACCTCCCAATATAAGGCCACGCCCCCTTCACATGTGCCCGGCCGGGTTCTCTAAGTTCCTGCCCCTGGGACAGTAACTAATTTTTCCCTTTGCTCAACCTTCACTTCAAGACATGGCTACGCCCCTATGCGCTGGCACTCGAATCAATTCATTCGGGAGGCAATCGGGAAGCCGACTGCCTAAATACCGGCAGCCGGCTTCCCGACTGTCTTATCCCGGCAAGGGTGAAATGCCGGGCGTCTAGATGTAGACACCCGCATTTCCCCGACGCCGGGAGACCGGCATCACGATCGTAGTGATGCCGGGCGCCGCGAGCGGACAGCCGCGGGGGAGGGAGGGGTAGGTTTAGGGCTCCTGGGGGGAACTTAGGGTTAGGCACCCCCCTGGGAGGGTTAGAGTTAGGCTAGGGGGTGTGAGGGTTAGGGATAGGCACCCCCGGGGGGGACTTAGGGTTAGGCTAATGGGGAATCAGTCGGGGAAGGGGGTGGTTAGGGTTAGGCACTTAGAGGGGGGATTAGGGTTAGGCACTTGGGGGGGAAGTTAGGGTTAGGCACCCTTAAGGAGGGTTAAGATTAGGGGGGTTAGGTTAGTGGATACTTACCTATCCACGATCGGGATTTCCAGCGCTGTCGGGCTTCCGCTGCGTCGCACTCTGCTTCTGTCGGGCTGCCGCTGACGGGAATCGAACCTGCGGCCGACGGTATTTCATACCAATTCCCTTCATTCTGAAGTCTTTTGGGGTTTAGTGTATCCTTGAGTTTCAGAAACTTTCCACCCCGCAACATGATACCCCACACACGCCACGGACTATCCCAAATGACAAAGTTGCAATGTTGGAAGCAGGGCCGTATTAGCAGGAGAGAAAAAGAGGCAGTCACCCACACGAGAGGGGGCCCCCCGCACAGGGTCGGTCTGACCCACCCATTGCAGAGAGCAGGTTGTGTGGCATAATATCACTACTGGGGGGGGCACTGAGTGACATACTGGGAGCACTGTGTGGCATAATGTTTATACTGGGGGCACTAAGGCTTAATGTGCCTAATTGGGGCACTGTGTGGCATAATATCATTGTATTGGTAGGGGCCACAACAAATTAGTTGCCCTGGGGCCCCCACAAACCTTGATCCAGCCCTGGTTGGAAGATATGTTGCCGTAGAAAACATATATTTACAGAAACTTTACCGCTGACCTTCTGATGAAAAAGATCGGAGTTTAAATAATGAATTGACATAAAATAACATAAATATATCACTATACTAATTAGACCCAGGAGCATACAGTTGGGAAGGCAATGCTAGAGACAGGATCAGATGTCTTCCAGCTGAAGTTTGTATGTCTGGAGAAGGGGCATAAAGTTTGCCTTCCTAACACGGTCTGCCAGCAACGTTTGCTTCCCAGAGCGACACAATTAATGTAGGCTGACAGCTTCACACATAGTTGTCACTCTTAAAGCCTATAAGATTGGATGTACTGTAATAGCAATGCAAAAATTCTAAAGCAATGTCATAGTACTCACATTTATTTATTCGAAAAAATAATAATTATCGTGACTGGAAAATAAATTAGAACCATTTGACTTTTGTTGGGCTCATTGATAATAATGTGCAATAGAAGCCATTTGCGTTACTATGCTTATTGTGTTTTGCATTACGTGGCTCTTGTATAGAAATCGAAGACGAAAAACTCTACCTTTTGGCCCTTTGAATAGTTTGATTTCTACAACAGTTTCAAGGATGGGTCTTCTTCTGCGTACGTACAGGCGGACAATAGAACCGGCTTCTTTCAGAGCTTCTACCGCTCTGCTGTGCGACACTTCGGATACATCCACGTCATTCACTCTGAGAATACAGTCGTTGACCCTGGAACAAATCACAAATCAGACATCTCACAAAGGCTTTCAATGGGGAGATGAAGGTCCTTGCTGTTGTGTACGGTTGACATTTCGCAACATACATTTTATAACATATAAACGCTAAATTGAATATTGAGAAAATTGAGAAGATTATCAGGGGATAAATTGGGCAGGAACGGGGTGGAACTGAGGAGCTCATTCAGACCCGCTGGCTAAGATGCGTCCTCTCGCTGCTGCCGATGGTAGGCAGTGTGTATGCAGTGTGAGCATGTGTATACCTTAGCGAAAGTTCACAATGCGTTTGCTCGCTGCGCATAGACAGCCCAGCATTGTGAGTGACAGTAGAAGCCGTTTGTAGGTGGTAACAGGGGCTGGCCATTAAAAACGGGGGAGTGGAGGTGCAAACGCAGGCGTGCCTGAGCATCTCAACGGCGTTTTAGAGGTGTGCATAATAATAGTACACGTCACCTGGCTTGTTTTGCACTGAAGTGCTCGCAGTGCTTGCGGTAGGATATGGTCAACCTCAAGCGCTGCGATCGCTTCCGCTGTTACCCGATGTACCGATGGTTTCATACACTTCCTGGACATGACGTGCACAAGTGGGCATCTTAAGACAGGCAGGTGGGTGTCTGCATACACTCTCTAAGAAATACTGGGTGTCCTAATGCATTGCTGTGCGGTAGCACTGCCTACGCAATTTGCATACACATCGTGCGAGCGCATCTAGCGAGCGGCTCTGAATCAGCTCCTGAGTTCCGTCACCTCTACAGGTAGGTGGAACTAGTTCCACCTCCACCAAGTCCCTGCACAGAAGTACCACTCACTATCTGCCTAGGGAGGCTCAATATCTTCAGAGAAACCAGCATGGAGGTAAGGAAAGAATCAGAGGAAGGTAACACATAGTGGTTGCAAAAAAACATTGGGCATCCAAGTGACAAGTTTGTGAGGACCCCATGAAAAAACTCAGAGGCACGGCAGAAAAATAACACTGATGATATAGAACTTTCTTTTTTCCGTTTTAAGTGATCTAACATTGTAGTCTCAGCTGATGGCAGGAGTACTAAAAAAACCATCTAAAATGTATTTCACTGTATTATAGTGCTGCATACTCTATTGCTAACATTCTGCACATATTATCATTTTTACTAAAGCATGTTCACTTTATAAACTATCCTTGTACAAGGCTTTACGGAGGTAAGTCAACCTGGAGGTCAAGAAATTAGGGTACACCGGGCATTTTCACATCTTGGCGGAAATGAACATGGCTCATTCAGATTTATACCCCCTCCCTCCTCTATATGTAAAAGCAATAAATATGCTGTAAACAAGATTTGACAACAATGACACAAGAATAGAGTGAACTGTACATATATATTCTCCCATATTTCAATTTAGGAAAACTGTAAAAATTGACAATAAAATTATAGCCCATGGATGCTTTCCTCTACAGGGAACAAGGGACGGAGTTTTTCCTGCTGTTATCAGGGTGTGATGTATAGGGCCAGAGATTCTAGAGTTTTCAAGTACCTTTGGGACTACTAGTACCTCCAGGTCGAGAAGCACTGATCTACACTCAGTTGCACACAGATAAGCAAATGTCACATATCAAATTAAGCAGCACAGTCTTCTGGCGCGTCCTAGCCGCATCGCTTTGCGACTAATATGCATTTTCGGGGCTGGTAAGACTCAAAAAAGACGCTCTGTGCCAGCAGAGTCACACAGGACCTGGCGGCTCAGTCACGCCAAATGCCATATTAAAGATAGATGCATGAGGACACATCTATCATAAATTAGGTATTCAGGGCCTAATTCAGACCCGCTCGCGAGCGCTGAGCGCTCGCAAGCGGGTCGATGGTGCCCTAATGCGCACGCGCACGACGGAGGGAGCTCCGTCGTGCGCATGCGCGAGACCCGCATAGCGACAGCCAAGCTGTCGCTATGGGTCTCGCACCAAAGGGGGCGTGCAGTCGATGGTGAGTGACAGCTCGCCCCCTTTGGTGGGCGTGCCGGGGGCGTTGCTGCCCAGACGGAGGCATTCCCATGGGAACGCCTACCGTCTGGGTCCGGCCCCACTGACGTCACAAGTGACGTCAGTGGGAGTGCTTTTGGCTCTGATAGAGCCAAAAGCACTCCTGGGCTTGCGGCAGCGAGACCCTAGCGCAGGGTCTCGTCGCAAGCCCAATGGTCGCGATAGTCATGACCATCGCAACCATCTTTTTGGCCGCTCGCATAAGCTGTGGGTGGTCACCCACAGCTATGCGAGCGGCCAGGAGGCCGCTTCATTTTTAGGTAGGAGGGCCCTGATTCAGAGCAAGCGCTCTGGTCAGAGCGTCCGGCTCTGAATCAGGCCCTCAGGTCAAAGATATAATTCTTAGTCTACCTCTATACTTTTAGTGGCCCTTTAACTAATTGACATGCAATCTTGACTTGCAGCTCTCAGCCCTCTTCGTGCTCTTTTAGAAACTCTGGGCCTAATTCAGAGCCGCTCGTAAGCGGCCGCTCGTTCGCTCCGAGCGATGTTCACACATCTGCGCATGCGTATGGGTCGTAATGCGCATGCGCCAACCAGTCATTGCGGTCGGAAATCGAGCGCTCGCAAAATAGCGAGTGCCTGCTAATTTGAGTGACAGGATGAGGCGTTTGTGGGTGGTAACAGGGGAAGGTGCTTGAAAACGGGGAGTGATGATCCGAATGCAGGCGTGCCAAACAGTCAAAATGGGCATTTTAAGGGTGTGCATAATTAACAAAGCAGCGTCATCGACAACGTCACTTGGTTGTTTCTTAGCCTGAACTGTTCGCATGATTGCGGTAGGAAAATCCTACCACAAGCACTGCGAGCAGTTCATACACCGTTCGATGTACTCGATTAATCAAATAAATAGCGGAGATGCCGTAGGATGCGAGCGGCCAGGGGGCGTCTTTACAAAATAGCGAGCGCATGTTTCGTTCGCTCGCTCAAACATAGAGGCGTCAACAGACCGCAAAAAGCGAGCGCTCAATTAAAATAGCCGGCCCCTTTTTCTGAACGAGTGAGCACAAATAGCGTCCGGCTCTGAATCAGGCACTCTGTTCCAAGAGTGTCACAAGCAGGGCAAGGAAATAAAAGATAAATCTCTTTTTCCAAGCTGAACTCTTTGTCACCAATCTGAGATGTTCTCAAATATGTATTTTAAGTACAATGATTTACAATTTCCAAATTAAGATCTCACTGACATCTTGTGATCTTCTTATAGTTTAGGGATGCGAAGGCTCGGATAGGTTCGAATTTTCCCGCCAAGTTCTGATTTTTTCTGCCAAAAATCGGGCCTCAGAAAGAGGCAAAACGTCATCTTTCATGGACAAACATCATCATTCCTGGACAAAAGTCCATGGAAGATGATGTTTGTCCATGAAAGATGAAGTTTTGCCTCTTTCTGAGACCAGATTTTTGGCGGGAAAAACCCAAACTTGGTGGGAAAATTCGAACCTATCCGAGCCTTCGCATCCCTAAACTATAAGAAGATCACAAGATGCCAGTTTGGACCTCACAAGAATATTGTACTTTGTCTTCTTTGTGTTTTTTTTTTGGCTTTACCTGTAATTCCTATTATATATCTCTATTTTTGACAAATTATTTAGTTATATTTTATGAAACTTTCGTTCATATAACTTTTATGCATGCTCTACTTCAGGGTTGGCCAAACTAGGTCCTCGAGATCTACCAACAGTTCATGTTTTCCAGATCACCCAGCAGGTGCACAGGTGTATTCATTACTCACTGACACAGTTTGAAAGATCCACAGGTGGAGCTAATTATTTCACTTGTGATTCTGTGAGGAGACCTGGAAAACGTGAACTGTTGGTAGATTTCGAGGACCGAGTTTGGCCACCCCTGGTCTACATCAACTTGTCTTTTGTTCTAACATGTATTAAATAAGATTGACCCGGAACCCTCGGCATGGGCTTTTGATAAAGGTATATTAGTACAGAAGTTAGATGATGCCTGTAAGAAGCAAGGGCCTGATTCAGCATGAATCGCTATTTTGCAACAGCGTACGCAGAGCGATCGATGGTGCGTACTGCACATGTGTATGCAGCGCAGTGCGCGTGCATGCGGTAGCATTGCAATAGTTATGCGATCACTCAAGCAAAATGAAATCCAGCGCAGAGTGAGCGATAGGCTGTGAGCACTTGTGGGTGGTGACAGGGGAGTGGTTACAGAAACGCAGGCGTATGTCCGTTTGAACGCCATTGTATGGGCGTGCATAAATTAGCCACTGAGATGGTGTACGCAGTCTGAGTACTTACTGCTTTCAGCAAGACTTGCAGTTTCTGTGGCAGGTCAGAGCTGCTGTAATTCTGCGTGAGGGGCCGATGTTACTCGATTTTCCCGATGTATACGCAGAACTGCAAAGTATTACGGATGTGAGATAGCGGTAGTGGGCATCTCTATGCTGGCTGTGCGACGGCTTTGCGATTACACTCATTAGCATATTTTCGCAGCAGACCCCCGTGTGTAATCGCTGCTGCGATCGCAATATCGATCTATGCTGAATAAGGCCCCAAGTCCACATATTGGGCTCTATTTATTAACATTATTTTTACTAAAATAAAGTGAAAAAGGGTGTTTTCACACCCTTTTCACATTATTTTAGTTTCACCTGTAGTTATTACAGGGCAATTGGAGTAGAATTAGTAAAATTCTACTCCAACCCCCAGTATCACTTATTTTTAGTAAAGCAGATCGCATTTCCCATAATTGTAATGGGAAATGTGATCCGACCATAGTTACTAAAAATAAATTGTAAAAAAATACCGGGGGAAGCCCTGTGATAATAACGCCACCTGGAGGTGGCGTTATCCAGGGTCTCCCCCGGTTACCGGGCTCCCACTCTGGGGAGAGCAGAGGCGGGAGCCGGTACCATTAATCAGCTGTGTGGTCTAAGCAGACCGCAAGCTGATAACTAAAAAAAAGAAAAAAAAAATTAAACATTTTTTTTTTTACTTACCTAACTCCAGGGACCGGTGATCGGGCCTCCGGTGATGGCTCCTCTCCGGTCAGCTAGTCTCCCACAGTACACTGGGGCCTGGTCATCAGGTGATCGGGCCCCAGTGCAGTATGGGAGATCACCTGATCGGGAAGCCCGGAGAAGATCACCGGAGGCCAGGAGGATGCAGGTAAGTGTAATGAAGGGAGGGGGGGTCGCGGGGGTCCGCGACCGCGGGGGGGAGGGGCTTAGCGCCGGGGGGCGGGGCTTAGCGTCAGTGGGGGGGTAGTAGCGGTGGTCGGTCGGCGCTTGCGCGGGCTCTTAGTCGCGGTATTTTTTCTGAAAATACCGCGACTAGAGTGCGGATGGGATCCGCAGGGACAGAGCTTTATCGCAAGCTCTGTCCCTGCAAGGGATTTATAGTAAATCCCTGTGATATTGCCTGAATTCGCAATGCGAATTCACTCGGTAATATCACACTACAATCCGCATTCAATATGCGGATTGTAGTAAATAGAGCCCATTGTAACTAGATGTTTTTATACTTTGGCATTGTGATCATATCAAAATATCAAATGTCGACAATCAAAATATAGGAAACTGCACACACAGTAGTTTAACCTGCAGTCAAAATGTAGGCATGTTGATATTTTGACTGTCGACATTGGGGGTCATTCAGACACACTCGCGAGCGGCAGTACGCTCGCAAGTGGGTCGATGTTCCCCACTGCGCATGCGCACGACGGAGGGAGCTCCGTCGTGCGCATGCGCGAGACCCGGCGAGCGACGGGCTTTCCATCGCTCGGGGTCTCGTACCAAAGGGGGCGTGCTGTCGATGTTGGTGGGCGTGCTGGGTGGGCGTGCCGGGGGCGTGCCTGCCAGACGGAGGCGTTCCCATGGGAACGCCTACCGTCTGAAGCCGGCCCCACTGACATCACTAGTGATGTCAGTGGGAGTGATTTTGGCTCTGATAGAGCCAAAATCACTCCTGGCCTTGCGGCTGGGAAACCCGACCGCAGGGTTTCCTTCGCAAGTCCGATAGTCGCGATGGTCAAGACCATCGCGACCATCTTTTTGCACGCTCGTATATGCTGTGGGTGGTGACCCACAGCTATACGAGCGTCCAGGACGACGCTCCATTTTAATGGAGGAGGGCCCTGATTCAGAGCGAGCGCTCTGGTCAGAGCGTCCGGATCTGAATCAGGGCCATTGTTACCATATCAAAATATAGACATGGTCAAAATGTGGACAATTATAATATAGGCAGGTCTATTTTATTATTATTATTCTTTATTTATACGGCACCACAAGGGGTCCGCAGCGCCTTACATAGTACAGAAACAGAAACAGTATAATCAAAGCAAGAAAAAAGTTACTTACAGTACAGAACATTGCACGACATGGACGAGGTGTATAAACATTGCTGTATCAGTAATCTTAATACCCAAATCTGGCCCCCAACAACACTGAACAAGTGCACAAACTTCCCTTTACTAAATATCAGCGGGACACTGCTTATCCACACGATTTTGCATATTCAATAAGTTGGTCACCTATACGTGCAGCCGCTCTCCAAAAGTTTTTAAATATTTGTTCATAATCCATAACTCAGGGCCTGAGTTTGGCCACTGCGCATGCGCACGCTGGAGCCGGCTCCGACGTGCGCATGCGCGAGATCCGGCTAGCGACGGGCGCTCCGTCGCTACGGGTCTCGCACCAAAGCGGGGCAGCTGTCGATTTTGGTTGACAGCTTGTCCAGTTTTGGAGGCGGGCAGGGGGGGTGGCTGGCCAAACGGAGGCGTTCCCGAAGGAACGCCTGCCGTTTGGGGGCAGCCCCACTGACATCACGAGCAGGAAGCTCACTGGGGCTTGCGGGAACGAGACCCTACCACAAGGGTCTCGTCGCAAGCCCAGAAGGTCGCGACCATCGCAACCATCACCTGGCCGCTCGCAATAGCTGTGGGTGGTCACCAACAGCTAAGCGAGCGGCCAGGAGGCCGCACAAAAAAAAAAAAAAAAACGCCATGATTCAGACCCGTTCGCTAGCAAGCGTTCGCTCGTAGCTGACAATATTTTGCAATGTTCGCATGCGTATGCATCGCAGTGCGCGAACTAATCCGAGCGACCGGGAAGCGTACGCTCGCCCAGCATAGATAGCCCAGCTGAATGAGTGACAGGTCAAGCCACTAGAAACGGGGGAGTGGAGGTGTGAACGCAGGCGTGCCTGAGCATCCTAACGCCGTTTCAGAGGCGTACATTATTAACAGGCAGCGTCATTGTACACGTCACCTGGTTGAATTATACACTGAAGTGCTCACAGTGCTTGCGGTAGGGTATAGTCAACCTCAAGCGCTGCGTTAGCTTCCGATGGTACCCGATGTACTGATGGCTGCATACACTTCCTGGAGATGACGTGCGCTAGTGGGCGTCTTAAAACAGGCTGGTGGGCGTCTGCATACAGAGGGTGATCGCACGGCAAGACATAGTTGGCGTGCTTATGGCTTGCCGTGCGATCGCCTGCCTTGCCGCACTTAGCTGAATTTGCATACGCTGGGTGAGAGTGAGCACATCTAACGAACGGGTCTGAATTGGGCCCTGAGATCCAAAGGTGGGGAGCAGCATGGGCAAAATTTTGGAGGCAGAAGGAGGAGGAAGTAACCAGTCGCGAGAGAGGCGGCATTTGTGGTGGGAGATGGGAGGGCAGGAGTATATTTTGACTGTTGACATTTTGACCATATCAATATGTCGATAATCAAAATGTCCACATTTAAATTATAGGTAACTGTACCAGGGCCGCAACTAGGGGGGGCTAGAGGTGCACGTGCACCGGGTGCCGGTATGCAGGGGGTGAAAAAGGGATGACTCACGGTGGCATGGGGGCTGGAGAGTCAGAAAATGGCCATCCAAAAATGGCCACCGCCAAGGAGGAGACAGATGCTAGAGGTCCTACTGGACCTCTGGTGTCTGTTAGGCCAGCGCAAGTGCTGGGAGAAGATGCTGAAAGCTGCATCTTCTCCCGTGAACCCCCTGGCAACGAGCATAAACCCCATAGTAACGAGCATGAAACCCCCTGGCAACGAGCATGTAACCCCCTGGCAACGAGCATGTAACCCCATGGCAACGAGCATGAAATCCCCTGGCAACGAGCATAAAACGCCTGACAATGAGCAGGTAATTTTAAAGTAGTTAGAAGCCTTACTCTGGGGCATAAAATGGTGTCGTGCAAATATGTAAGTGGCACTTTGGTAATAGGCATTACAGTGTGTGGCATAATGTGTAATGGACATTATGGTGTGTGGAATAATATAAGTCACTATACCAGGGACGTTTGACTAGTGCACTGCCTTATGGAGGAGCAAGGACAAAATCCAGGTACGAGAAAGGAGGGGGGTCACAAAATTGCTAGCTTGCCCCGGGTGACAGATATCCTAGTTTCGGCCCTGACTGTACATAGTTTAGCCTGCAGTGCAGTTAAACTATGGGCAGGTCTACATGCTTTGCTTGTCATTCATTTATCGCAACTATGAAGGGGATTAGTGCTTCTGTGATGGGGCTTTATATAGGCTGTGTGGTATAATGAGGGTGCAGTTAGTGCAAAGTTCTCCAGCGGTGGCGGGGGGGGGGGGATTGACAATGATTTTTATTATGTGACATTGATGTGACATTTAGGGAACTATGTATGGCTGACATGATAGGATCAGTGTTTGGACGTGTGCAGTGCACTTCCCTCAGTAGACAAACAGTGGCACTCAAGCTGCTGTGTAACCACACATGCCAGCATGCCCTGCCACCATTTTAGCATTCCCTAAGAGCAAATCTGTGGCAGGGCATATTGGAATGTGTAGTTCTACAGCAGCTGCACTGCCACAGGTCATCCTACCCCTGTTCTACAGACATTTTGATATGACTAGGCATATGAGAGTGTGGCTGACATGACAGGATTACTGGTTGCACATGTGCAGTGCTTTTACCTCAGTCGGACACTGTCTTGGTACATTTATCCATTACGAATGGTCATCTTCTATGGAGACATTATGGCTGTCCGCATTTTGACTGTCGACATTTATTTTTTCATTGACGACAGTTTGATTGCCTCTACATTTTAATTGTGGCCCTCATGACCCTGTTGACCTCATGTCCATGTCAACCTTTTGGTAATCTACATTTTGACCATGTCGATATTATGACAGTCGAAGTTGTAGGCGTTGACCTTGTGATTGTTTACATTTTCATTGTCAATATTTTGACCACATCCCTATAGCAGCAGTGTTTGTGGTTTGCCGTTTTTCGTTTTCACTCTTTTGGATTTAATATATTTTATTTTGTCTTTGCCATTTGTCTTTCATTTCCAGTTTTGTTTGTTTACGCTTATTCAAGTGTTAGAAGCTCAAAGAGCTTTTTAGGATATCACTAAGGATACAAATAAAAATACAATAGAACCAAGATATGGGACACACAGTATGGGGTTAACAAAATTTCTATTTCTATTACGGAAGAATAGTCCATGACCAGCGTCGGGATCTGAGTCAGTCAACTGAAGGGAAAAACTCTCTGTAGCTTTGGGCGCAGTGTGACACTAATTTACGATGAACACATGTGACTATAAAGTTCAGCAGCGTTGAAGCCCAGCTGAGCTCCGCTAAACTGGGTTCTGTTCTTCTGGTTTTCAACTAAACATCTGTTTATTTCTCTCTTCTTTTGTGATATTTGTTGTGTCATATTTTTTTTTTTAAAAGCAAAATTCCATTTTGAAATAATATTATAATATACACACAGTACAGTACAGCTTCCACTTTGTTATGTTTGCTGTTTTGAGAGGCATAGATGGAACCAGCATTTAGAGGGCATGCTGATTCCTATAGTGCTAATGGGAGGTCCCAGGGGTGACTCCCAGGTAAGCTGGCTCTCAATTTGGATGTATTTCTGTATGTGCCTTTACCATGAGGCCTAACAATAGACAATTACAAGGTCCAGAGTGGATACTGTTATCATGCATTGTAGGGACCACCAGTATTAGAGAAGCCATGAAGTTGGCCTGGTGGCGGAAACACTGCTGGAGTTCTGGGCCCCTGAGACTACTACCACGCTGGGAGCCCGTCAACAACACGTGCCGCTGGCCGGGACCGACATGGCGGCGCCCAGTGTCCGAAGCCGGCGGGAACGACACCAGAGCTCCAGGCCCCTGAGAGCAGATCCCCGCTGGGAGCCCATCAATACCGAACTCTGAGGGCCTCCAGGCCAGGACCCCCGCCAGGACACAGCAGCACGGCCCCAAGGGAAAGGATGGTTCCAGTCCCACCTATACTACTCACACTAATACACCCTCACACTACCCTACTCCCACCTATACTACCCACACTAATACACCCTCACACCTACCCTACTCCCACCTATACTACCTACACTAATACACCCTATCCCTACTCCCACCTATACTACCCACACTAATACACCCTCACACCTACCCTACCCCCACCTATACTACCTACACTAATACACCCTAACCCTACTCCCACCTATACTACCCACACTAATACACCCTCACACCTACCCTACTCCCACCTATACTACCTACACTAATACACCCTCACACCTACCCTACTCCCACCTAAACTACCCACACTAATACACCCTCACACCTACCCTACTCCCACCTATACTACTCACACTAATACACCCTCACACTACCCTACTCCCACCTATACTACCCACACTAACACACCCTCACACCTACCCTACTCCCACCTATACTACCTACACTAATACACCCTAACCCTACTCCCACCTATACTACCCACACTAATACACCCTCACACCTACCCTACTCCCACCTATACTACCTACACTGATACACCGTCACCCAACCCTACTCCCACCTATACTACCCACACTAATATACCCTCACACCTACCCTACTCCCACCTATACTACCTACACTAATACACCCTAACCCTACTCCCACCTATACTACCCACACTAATACACCCTCACACCTACCCTACTCCCACCTATACTACCTACACTAATACACCCTCACACCTACCCTACTCCCACCTAAACTACCCACACTAATACACCCTCACACCTACCCTACTCCCACCTATACTACCCACACTAATACACCCTCACACCTTCCCTACTCCCACCTATACTACCCACACTAATACACCCTCACACCTACCTTACTCCCACCTATACTCCCCACACTAATACACCTTCACGCCTACCCTACGCCCACCTATACTACCCACACTAATACACCCTCACCCTACCCTACTCCCACCTATACTACCCACACTAATACACCCTCACACCTACCCTACTCCCACCTATACTACCCACACTAATACACCCTAACCCTACTCCCACCTATACTACCCACACTAATACACCCTCACACCTACCCTACTCCCACCTATACTACCTACACTATTACACCCTAACCCTACTCCCACCAATACTACCCATACTAATACACCCTCACACCAACCTTACTCCCACCTATACTACCCACACTAATACACCCTCACACCTACCCTACTCCCACCTATACTACCCACACTAATACACCCTCACACCTACCCTACTCCCACCTATACTACCCACACTAATACACCCTCACACCTACCCTACTCCCACCTATACTACCCACACTAATGCACCCTCACACCTACCCTACCCCCACCTATACTACACACACTAATACACCCTCACACATACCCTACTCCCACCTATACTACCCACACTAATACACCCTCACACCTACCTTACTCCCACCTATACTACACACACTAATACACCCTCACACCTACCTTACTCCCACCTATACTACTCACACTAATACACCCTCACACGTACCCTACTCCCACCTATACTACCCACACTAATACACCTTCACACCTACCCTATGTCACACGCCGCACTAGAGACCCCAGGATCAGACCCCGTCACTTACCTTTGCGGACGCTGGCCCGCGGTGTCTCCCGGCTTCCGCGTGCGCTGTTTCCTCTTCATCCTCTGATGGGTCCCGCCGCTGTTCTGCTTCCACGCCAGCTCCCGCTGACTGCTTGGCTCCCACTGCGCACGTCCAGGTAGCGCTCTCCTCCGGGCCATGGGCGCGGCCATATTGGATTTGCCCATGTGACTCCACTGCCACCAATGAGCAGGCTTCTCCTTTTCTCTCAGCCTACCAGCACCCAGCGTCCACTATAAAAGGACCCTCACTACTTACACAAGTTGCCAGTGCATCAACTCCCTTAGTGTAAACTGAGTGAACCCACTGCGCTCTGTTGGGCTACCCAGCAGCTCCAAGTAGCTTCCAGGCTACCACCTTCTCCACACGACTATCCAGCCGCTCCAAGTAGCTTCCAGGCTACCGCTTTCTCCACACGGCTATCCAGCCGCTCCAAGTAGCTTCCAGGCTACCACCATCTCCACATGGCAATCCAGCCGCTCCAAGTAGCTTCCAGGCTACCGCCTTCTCCACACGGCTATCCAGCTGCTCCAAGTAGCTTCCACGCTACCGCCTTCTCCACACGGCTATCCAGCCGCTCCAAGTAGCTTCCAGACTACCGCCTTCTCCTCACGGCTATCCAGCCGCCCCAGGCAACTACCACACTACCATCACCATACGGCTTTCAGCCGCACCACCCAAATCCTCTATCAGTCTACTGCACCCTCTCATGCGGAGAAACTTTATCAAGCCAAGTCTCCTCCAGCGAGCATCTGAGCCAAGTAATACAGGTCCAAGGCCCAGTACGGGAACACAGCCTCAAAGTCCCACGATTGTGACAGTTTGCACTGGCCAGATGGACTCAGCAAGTGGTCAAGGATCTGGGGTAGATACATCTCAAGATGTGCTATCTTGTCTGGAAAGACAGGAGACCTCTCAGGCTCAGTTTATCCAAATCATCCAGGATGTCGTCACGTTTGGACAACATTCAGTCCCTGCTGGCTCACCCTGCTCCAGCTGGCTCTCAAGTCGCCTTTCCTCCTGTGGTGTCACCTGCTCCTCTGGTACCACCTCCTGCTCGTCTTCAGTTTTCCCCTCCAAGCAAGTTTGATGGCAATCCCAAATTATGCAGAGGGTTCTTGAACCAATGCGAAATCCATTTCGAGCTTCAATCCGCCAATTTTCCGACAGCCAGAACCCGAGTGGCGTACATTATCTCTCTACTTTCTGGTCAAGCACTCGATTGGGCCTCGCCACTCTGGGAGAAGTCGGATCCTCTGCTCTCCAATTATTATGAATTCGTTGCCACATTTCGCAGGATTTTTGATGAACCTGGAAGAACCACCTCCGCATCAGCTGATATTCTACGCCTCCGTCAGGGCAGCAGGACCGTCGGCCAATATGTCATCCAGTTCCGGACTCTTGCTTCGGAGCTCAACTGGAACGAGGAAGCCCTCATCGCTGCCTTTTGGAGTGGTATTTCAGAAAGACTCAAAGACGATCTAGCTTCACATGACCTTCCAGCCAGTCTGGATAATTTCATCTCTCTCTGCAATAAGGTGGATCTTCGACACAGAGAGTGTGCCTTGGAGAGAGGCAGACTTGATTGTGGAAGGCCACGTCCAGCTTCTCGACTACCTTCTCCTCCCATGGGCGAAGAACTCATTCAGGTCAACCGCTCCCGCTTATCGACTGAGGAACGGTAGAAAAGGCAGAGACAGAATCTATGTATGTATTGCGGATCTCCTCAACATTTAGTTAAATCCTGTTCCATCCGTCCGGGAAATGCCTCCTCCTAACTTATGACAGGGAGGTCAAGTTAGGAGTTGCCATCGACTTACATAGGAAGTCTGATTCCACCGTCCAAGCTCATTTAAAGCTTCCTCGAGGTTCCAAAGCTGTATTAGCCCTTCTGGATTCTGGAGCGGCAGAGAACTTTGTCACCACGGACTTTGTCCAGAAACATCAAATTCCCATTGAAGCATTGCCTCGAGTCATCACTTTAACCGCCATCGATGGTAGTCGCATTACTAGTGGAACCATCACCCATCGTACAACACCACTTAAACTTAACATCGGGGTGCTCCATTCCGAACAACTATCCTTCTTAGTGATTCCCAAAGCCTCTCATTCTTTAGTTCTTGGATTACCCTGGCTAGAGACATTCACCACAAATTGATTGGACAACCATGCAAATAACTTCCTGGGGTTCTAATTGTTTCAAGGGCTGCCTCCAGCGAATAGTTCCTGTTCGATCTTCTGTTCTACAGAATTCTACGGACCTGCCCGAATCCTATGCTGGGCTCCTGGACATCTTCAGCAAACAGAGCGCAGATTTATTACCTCCCATAGATCTGATTCCCGGGAAGAATCCACCCAGGGGCCGAACCTACCCACTATCTCTTCCTGAGACTCAGGCCATGTCAGAATATATTAAAGAGAATCTAAGTAAATGCTTCATTCGACCTTCCACGTCTCCAGCTGTGGCTGGATTTTTCTTCGTAAAGAAAAAAGATGGTGGGCTACGTCCGTGTATCGACTACAGGGGTCTTAATGAAATAACTGTTAAGAATCGTTACCCTCTTCCCCTCATAACGGAATTGTTCGATCGAGTCAAAGGAGCCACAGTCTTCACCAAGCTCGACCTAAGAGGAGCCTATAATTTAATCCATATACGTCCAGGAGACGAATGGAAAACAGCTTTCAATACCAGGGATGGGCATTATGAATACCTCGTAATGCCCTTCGGCCTCTGTAATGCCCCGGCTGTTTTTAAGTTTTTCGTCAATGACATTTTCTGAGATCTCCTATACAAATGTGTGGTCGTCTACTTGGACGACAACTTGATTTTTTCTCCAGACCTCAAAACTCATCGTGATCAGGTGAAGGAAGTTCTTTTGAGGTTACATTCCAACCAACTCTTTTGCAAATTAGAAAAATGCCTATTTGAAGTCTCAAGTGGGGTATATCATCTCTGGAACAGGCCTTCAAATGGATCCTTCAAAATTACAAGCCATTCTTGATTGGTCTCTCCCTTCCTCCTTGAAATCCATACAAAGGTTCCTAGGCTTCGCCAACTACTATCGCAAGTTTGTAAAGGGTTTTTCGACACTGGTAGCCCCTATCACAGCCCTCACCCGCAAGGGAGCAAATCCAACTAAATGGTCTGTCGAAGCTACTTCTGCATTGCAACTTCTCAAGCAAGCATTTATCTCCGCTCCCGTCTTAAAGCAACCGGATTCTACCTGGCCATTTATCTTGGAGGTAGGCGCCTCATCCGAGGGTGTTGGTGCCGTACTCTCCCAACAGTTTGAAGAGGAGAAACTGCATCCCTGCGGTTTCTTTTCACAGAAATTCTTGCCAGGAGAGAAGAACTACGCTATCGGAGACCAAGAGCTGCTTGCCATAAAACTAGCACTCGAAGAATGGCGATATCTTCTAGAAGGGGCTCAATACCCCATCACCATATATACAGACCACAAGAATCTAGTCTGCAAATTGCTTGAATCCTCGGCAAGCCAGGTGGGCCATGTTTTTCTCCAGATTCAATTTTCAAATCTCCTGCCGTCCCGGCGCACGAAACAGTAAAGCTGATGCACTCCTCGTTCCATGTCGAGTGACTCTGACCAACCCATGGAACCGTCTCATCCAATCCTGAATCCGACTACCTTCGCTTCTACCAAACTGTCGACGATGCCCCCTGACTGGAAAACTTTCGTTACTCCTAGGCTCTGCAAGAACTTACTCCAGTGGGCTCATGCTTCTCAGTTCTTTGGTCACTTAGGTATGGACAAAACTCTCGAATTCATCCAGCGGTCCTATTGGTGGCCTTCGATGAAAGGGGATGTCAGGTCCTATGTGTCATCTTGCATCAAGTGTGCCCAGCACAAAGTACCCCGGAAGTCTCCACTTGGACAGCTTCAACCTCTAGCGATTCCATTTAAGCCATGGACCCACTTATCTATGGACTTTATCTCTGACCTACCTCCATCTCGAGGCCACAACACAGTTTGGGTTATCGTGGACCGATTTTCCAAAATGGCCCATTTCATACCTCTTACTGGGCTTCCATCTGCATCCCAACTTGCCCAGAAATTTATTGAGCAGGTCTTCAGACTTCACGGCCTTCCACAAGAGATCACCTCAAAAAGAGGAGTACAATTCGTAGCAAAATTCTGGAGGTCACTCTGCTCAGCCCTTCAAGTAAAACTCAAATTCTCTACTGCATGTCATCCTCAGACCAATGGTCAGACCGAAAGTGTCAATCAGGACCTGGAACAAAAACTGCGTACCTTTATCTCCTCCTCCCAAGATGACTGGATTGAACTTCTCCCTAGGGCCGAATTTGCCCACAACAACCATTATCACACGTCCACCAATTCAACTCCTTTTTTTTACAGTTTTTGGTCAACATCCTCGGGTACCAGATTTTCCGCTTCTTCCAACATTGGATGTACCTGCCGCTAAGATGTCTCTCCTACGGTTTTCCAACATCTGGAAGAAGGTTTGTTCCTCTCTGATTAAAACCTCAGCGCGGTACAAAAAATTTGCTGATCACAAAAGACGAGCGGTTCCAAGTCTTCGAACTGGAGAGATGGTCTGCCTCTCTACTCAAAACCTAAGACTCCGAGTTCCTTCAAAGAAATTTGCCCCACGTTACATCGGTCCAATTCCAATCATCAAAGTACTGAACCCCGTGGCCTACAAACTAAGGTTTCCTCCGTTTCTTCGCATTCCTAACTCATTCCACATTTCTCTTCTAAAACCATTGGTCCTAAACAGATTCCAGAAGGTCTTCCTAAAGCTTGTAGTGTTCAAACACAACAAGGAGAGGAGTTCGAAGTTGCCAGAATTTTAGATTCTCACTATCGATACAACCGTCTTCAGTACCTCATCGACTGGAAAAATTATGGACCCGAAGAACGAATCTGGATAAACGCTTCCGATGTCCATGCGCCCTGTTTAGTCAAGGCGTTCCACATGAAATTTCCTCATAAACCAAGGAAGTGTCCGGTGGCCTCTCATGAAGAAGGGGGTACTGTCACACGCCGCACTAGAGACCCCAGGATCAGACCCCATCACTTACCTTTGTGGACGCTGGCCCACGGTGTCTCCCGGCTCCTGCGCCGTGCGCTGCTTCCCCCTCGTCCTCTGACGGGTCCCGCCACTGTTCTGCTTCCACGCCAGCTCCCGCTGACTGCTTGGCTCCCGCTGACTGCTTGGCTCCCGCTTCGCACATCCAGGTAGCACTCTCCTCCGGCTCATGGGCGCCTCCATATTGGATTTGCCCGTGTGACTCCACTGCCACCAATGAGCAGGCTTCTCCTTTTCTCTCAGCCTACCAGCACCCAGCGTCCACTATAAAAGGACCCTCACTACTCACACAAGTTGCCAGTGCAACAACTCCCTTAGTGTAAACTGAGTGAACCTCCCCACTGCGCTCTGTTGTGCTACCCAGCCGCTCCAAGTAGCTTCCAGGCTACCGCCTTCTCCACATGGCTATCCAGCCGCTCCAAGTAGCATCCAGGCTACTGCCTTCTCCACACAGCTATCCGGCCAGGGGACACAGTGGAGATGTCTTGCGAGCCTGAGGTGGAGGATGTTGCGGAAAAGGGCGCTTTCGGTGAGCCAGCTGTCCTGCAGGTGAGTAACAGTGTACCGGGTGCTGGGGGTAAGGCAGGTAAGAAGTTGCCGGTGACGGCTGAACCTGACAGTGCCCGCCATGAACTATTTCCACCTGTAGTGATGGCAGATGGCGGAGCCAGGAACACAGAGGGCGCGGTGTTCCAGGCTCAAATGGAGGTTGTTATGGCGGACTTAAGGCTTGAGGAAGCTTTACAGAAAAGTGGCACTGGGGGGGATCTCCAGGTGAATCTGCAGTGGCAGGTGAATTACCTGTTACTGGGGAGGCTCTGGGGATTGTTCCCGAAGACGTGCAGGGCGAAAAGGTTATGGGTTCAAGGAGGTTGCCGCATGGTACTGGTTTAGGAGCGCGCATAAAGGAAAGACAATTTGCACAAGGAATGCCTGCATTAGAAAAGACTGGGCTGCCAAAGGAGCAGATTAAAGTAATAGAAACTGTTTATGGAGATAAGATGCTTGTACCAGCCAGGGCTGCAGAGGCTGCCAAAATTATTTGTGATGATGTAAGAAGGAGAGATGGTGGGGGGAGTGTGGTAACAAACGTATCAGACAAACAAACTGTTCCTGGAAGTTTATCGTATGCTAAAATGGTGACAAGATCTAATGTTTTCAATATGAATGTGAATAATGCTGGTCCACAAATGTTGGGTGCAGCAGGCCAGGTTGGAAAAAGGAGAAATTTAATCCAGTTCCGATGGGCAGGAGAGGGGGAAGTTCCTACAAAAGAGACTTTCTTAAAAATGATTTTTGGTCTGGGGTTTAAACCCTCAGATTTATATGCTTGCATACACCCGGTCAAATCTGCAGAATTTGATTTGAGTTATTTATCCTACCAGGGACTACAAGTGTTCTGGGCAAATGGCAGGCATGTAAAATGTTAAAACCATATGATATGTACAGAGTAAATTTGGTTACAAAGCATGATAAAGTGAAGGTGCATATTCTAGTGAGGAATTAATCCATTCCTGTCCAAGATATTGCGTACTGGTTGTCCAGATATTGTGATATACAGTCTGACCTAATCAAATCTGGATATACGATGGGGGTATGGGGGGGAGCTTGGGAGGCCTTGGTAAAGCTGCGTCATTCTGACAGAGGATTCATCCATGTGCCATCCGCTGCGTACATTGGCAGGGATCGAGTACAATGCTTCTACCAGGGTCAACCAAGAACCTGCTTTAAGTGCTGGGATTTTAGGCATCTGAGCAGCGAATGTAACGTGATAAAATGTTCATTGTGTAATAAGATCGGCCATGTATCAAGAGAATGTGGGGTGGTCAAATGTAATTTATGCGGGGAAGAAGGCCATCCGTATAGCAGGTGTCCTCAGGCCAGCCATAATAGTGGGCAGGAGCTTAGGCCAGAACCAAGAAGGGAGGAGGAGGTGAGACAAAAAGAACCACGAGGTGTAGATGAACGGGATGGGCATGTAAAGCATGTGCAAGGGAAACAGGTAGAGGAGGCACCTTTTCAGGAGGTAAGGAGAGGAAATAAGAAAAAGAGGAAAGGTGAAGATGTGCAAGTTGTGCTAAGCAACAAATTTGATGTATTTTCCTCTGATGAGGAGGAAGTAATGAGGAGTGGGGGTGAATTGATTTTGGTAACAGGGAAGGATAAGAAGCAAGCAAGGACAGTGACAAAGAAAGTTAATAAAATTCGAGGGGGAGAGGAAAGGAATAAAAGGAGGAGAAAGTGAGCAGATCAGGAGGAAGGTGATGGGGAGGGTTTGGAGTGTGACCCTGCTGGAACTCAGCTAGAAGAGGAAAATATGTGCAGTTTAGGGAGTGTGGTGGAGGAAGTGACTGTGATAGAGGAGCCCCAGGTTATGGAGGAGGATACGGTGGCTCAAGGAGTGTCCCAAGGCTCCTGTGTAGGGCCGTGAGGTACAGGTACCTGGTACTGAGCATCAGGTTATCAAGTTTGTACCCAAACCTCCTGATCCTGGGCCTTCTCCTACGGGGGAGAAGGTCCCTGTAGATTGTCAGGGAGTGAGGGAGGCAGGGGTAGTGACAGTTGTCACTATGGAAGAGAAGGCTGGCCCGAGTAGGGTTAGCTTGTAGTTTTGTGGTGGATTTGGTGCTGGGAATTGTGCAAGGTAAAAGTAAGCAAGGTCTTGCATTTAATAATCTATACATCATGGATCCCCAACCCATACGATGTGCCACGATTAATGTGGCTTCCATAGTTTCTGAACGTGCTCGTATAATGGCCTTTGATTTTTTCAACACGGTTGAGGTTGATATTTTGTTTTTGCAGGAGACTAGGATTATTAAGTTGGATATCCTCCACAAAGCGAAGCGTGAGTGGAGGAGGGGTCCTTCTTACTGGTCTCTTGAGGCCGAGTCGTACGGTGGGGTGGCAGTGCTTTTTACTGACATGGTAACTGTGTACAAGGTTATAGAGTTGCAAGCAGGTAGATGTATGATTTTGGATATCAACATGAAGGGACAGGACCTTAGGTTAATTAATATTTATGGTCCTCAGTCACAGTGGGATAGGAAATGTCTCTTCATGGAGATAAAACCTTTTCTTTTTACGGCCCAGCAAGTTATCTTTGATGGTGATTTTAATACCATAATTAGGCCAAAAGATAGGGGAGGTTCAAAGAAAACTCTGGGCTATGACTCCAGTTTTTTAGTTTGCATGATTAGACAGGCGGGTCTGGTAGATGTGCATATTCGGCATTTCCCAGACCTCACAGGTTTCATCTTTTTTAGTGGTAGTCATAGATCTAGAATAGATAGGTTTTTTGTTAAGGAATCTTCAAAGACCTCATCTTTAGGGGTGAGGTTAGTGGAGTTTTCCGATCACACTTTTCTCTCAGTAACTTTGAATGCCTCAGAAACCCCTCAGAAAGGGCGGGGCCTGTGGCGATTGAACTCAGAGCTTCTGGAAGAAGAGAGCGTTAGACAATCCTTTAGGGTGTTCTTTCAATCTCAGGAGACACTTTTGGAGGTGGGTTGGAGTAGATCTGAGTGGTGGGAGGTGATTAAAAAGAGAATCCGCAAGTTTTTCCGTGGGTCTATTGCTAAAAAAAACTTAAGACGTAACATCTACCATAGCCTGAGAAAGAAATTGGATCTCTTGATCTCTGAGGAGGGAGATAGTGGGGAAATCTCCCGGGTGAAGGCTCGGATGAAGGAGTTTCAGTACAACCGACTGACATCCTTAGTTCTGGAGAGGGATTATGGAACATACCACTCGACAGATCCCTACCAGAGCTGTAGGAGGTCAGTTGATGCCAAAGAGATCAGGGGACTGAAGGATGGACAGGGTGTTCTTCATATTGATAAGAAGGGCATTCTGGAAGTGATTGAGTCCTATTATTCAGATCTTTTATCTGAGCATTCACTCATCAGGGAGAGGATGGAGGAATTTCTGAGGAGGACACCAGGTTTGGGTTGTCAGGTTATTTCTTTTGAATCTTTAGAAAGTGATATAACGGCAGAGGAAGTTAAGATAGCGATAGAGGGGTTAAACTCCAAAAAATCTCCAGGACCGGATGGTTTAACATCTGAATTCTATAAGACCTATTCAGACCTCGTAATTCCTCGCCTTGTGGAAGTATTTAATGAGAGCCTGGAAGAGGGAGTCCTCCCTCCTTCCATGAGGTTATCTGCCCTTATACTACTGTCTAAAGGAAAGGATCCGTCCTGTATTGAGAACTGGCGCCCCATAGCCATTCTTAATACGGACAGGAAGATTTTGGCAAAGGTACTGTTCAATAGGCTATCGGAATTTTCTGAGCTGTTGCTTTCCCCCTCTCAGCACTGTACGGTGAAGGGCCGTAGCACCTTTAGTGCTCTCCTAGGTGTCCGGGAGGTCATTGAGCGGTGCAGGGCTGAGAAGTGTGGAAAGTATTTACTGGCATTGGATCAATCTAAGGCTTTTGATCGGGTAAACCATGAGTACCTTTGGGCCCTACTGAAAAGGTATGGTCTTCCAGAGCGGGTGGTGAATTGGCTGCAGGCTATTTATCGTCAGGCCGAGAGCTTCCCACTTGTAAATGGTTGGGTGGGTCCCACTTTTGGGGTAGGCTCTGGTGTTCGTCAGGTATGCCCCCTGAGCCCCCTCCTATATGTTTTTGCGATTGACCCCTTCGTCAGAAGGGTAGACAGCGGAACTGTGGGTGGGGTGCAGCTGAGCCCAGAGTTTCCGCTAAAGGTGGTGGCCTACGCAGATGATGTCACAGTGGTTCTCTCCTCAAGGACAGAGGCCCGTGATGTGGAACATCTTATCTGTGAATACTCTGAAGCCTCGTGCTTCAGGGTAAACCATGAAAAGTGTGAAGTTTTCTGGATGGGGGAGGAGGGTGATGAATTTTGCCTTCCGGACAGCTTCCCTCGGGCCAGTCAGCAGATTAGAATTCTAGGCATAACATTTGACCATGGAGACTATGCCTCCCTAAATTGGGATAAGAAGCTGGAAGATGCTACCAAGAAGGTAGAGAGCTGGAAGAGATGGAAGTTATCTCTGAGGGAAAGGGTTGACTTGTGTAAGACTAACTTGATTCCGATTTTTTTATATGTCAGTTGTGTGTTTTTTGCCTCAATCTATGTGGTCCAGATTGAATTCCTTGTTTTTCCTTCTTTTGTGGGGAAACGGGGTCAATATTGTCAGGAGAAACATCACCTACAGACCGAGGAAAGACGGGGGTTTAAATATGGTAAACCCCGTTGTCTTTTTTGTAACAGCCTTTTTAAAATTTAATCTTGGGAGTTTGATTTTAGATGCTCCCCCTCGGTGGGTAGAGGGATTTAGATTCTGGATGTTCCCCTTCCTCAGGTTGTGGCTAGAGGGTGGCCAGGTGAAAAGCTTTCGGATTCGGTGTGGTTACCTCCCGATCTACGACATCCAGAGTTTGAAGGTGATGAGGCGTTTTGGCATGGTGGTGAGTGAAGTCAAAAACTTCTCTAGAAGGGAGTTGGAGAGAAGAATTTTGCAGACTCACTTCCATGACCAGCTGTCCCTGAGGGACTGTCCGAGTGATGTCGCTTCGGCCGGGTTAGCTCTGTTAAATTCACAGAGGATACCGCAGAAGTTTAGAGACATTGCTTGGCTCTCTTTTCACGGAAGACTTTATGTTGGGGAGAATCTCAGGTGGAAGAGTGTCAATGATCGTGGTTGCCCACGGGAGGAGTGTCCAGGGGTGGTGGAGACGATGGACCACTTTCTGCTTGAGTGTCCCTTTAATGTAAAGGTTTATGAGGAGGTGTCAAAAGCCATTGGTATTCCGTGCCTTTCGGGGCTTAGTTACCCTGAGTGGGTTTATGGGGTAGTCAGAAGATACGGTGGATTTAATTTAGTCACGATTTATTTAGTTAGTTTAGCAGTTAGATTTCACACGTGGAGCGCACGGTGTCAGGTGTAGGAAAAGTATAATATGAAGTAATATTATGTATTTTTTTTGCCTTTTTTATTAAGTTTTTGATTTTATGTAATTATTTATTTACATTTTATGTATTTATTATTATTATACTTGTTGCAAGTTTTAATAAAACGAAGCATGACCTATACTACTCACACTAATACACCCTCAAACATACCCTACTCCCACCTATACTACCCACACTAGTACACCCTGACACCTACCTTACACCCACCTATACTACACACATTAATACACCCTCACACTAACCCTACTCCCACTTATACTACCCACACTAATACACCCTCTCACCTACTTTACTCCCACCTATACTACCAACACTAATACACCCTCTCACCTACCCTACTCCCACCTATACTACCCACACTAATGCACCCTCACACCTACCCTACTCCCACCTATACTACCCACACTACTACACCCTCACACCTACCCTACTCCCACCTATACTACACACACTAATACACGCTCACACCTACCTTACTCCCACCTATACTACACACACTAATACGCCCTCACACCAACCCTACTCCCACCTATACTACACACACTAATACACGCTCACACCAACCCTACTCCCACCTATACTACCCACACTAATACACCCTCACACATACCCTACTCCCACCTATACTACCCACACTAATACACCCTCACACCTCCCTTACTCCCACCTATACTACTCACACTAATACACCCTCACACATACCCTACTCCTACCTATACTACCCACTCTAGTACACCCTGACACCTACCTTACACCCACCTATACTATACACATTAATACACCCTCACACTAACCCTACTCCCACTTATACTGCCCATATTAATACACCCTCTCACCTCCCTTACTCCCACCTATACTACCCACACTAATACACCCTCACACCTCCCTTACTCCCACCTATACTACTCACACTAATACTCCCTCACACATACCCTACTCCCACCTATACTACCCATACTAATACACCCTCTCACCTACCCTACTACCCACACTAGTACACCCTGATACCTACCTTACACCCACCTATACTATACACACTAATACACCCTCACACCTCCCTTACTCCCACCTATACTACTCACACTAATACACCCTCACACCTCCCTTACTCCCACTTATACTACTCACACTAATACACCCTCACACATACCCTACTCCCACCTATACTACCCATACTAATACACCCTCACACCTCCCTTACTCCCACCTATACTACTCACACTAATACACCCTCACACCTCCCTTACTCCCACCTATACTACTCACACTAATACACCCTCACACATACCCTACTCCTACCTATACTACCCACACTAATGCACCCTCACACCTACCCTACTCCCACCTATACTACACACACTAATACACCCTCACACCTACCTTACTCCCACCTATACTACACACACTAATACGCCCTCACACCAACCCTACTCCCACCTATACTACCCACACTAATACACCCTCACACCTACCCTACTCCCACCTATACTGCTCATATTTATGTACCTTCACAATTCTGGACACGTTCTGCTCGGGTGAACGGTTGTCAGGTGTGTTAGAACCTAGCCAGTTATGAAAGATTTCTTCATAATGTAGGTTCTTGTAATAAATAGCCACATGTTCCCCTACATATGTCCCCTCTGTCCTTCCCTTCCTCCAGGAACTCCTGTTTATTCTCTTTCTCATCTCCTGACCATGTGCTTCTGTGGCCTTGTCCTTACTAAACTACTAACAAAAGATGTTAATACAGTGATGGAGAGAGAACAATGAGTGATGTTTATCTCCTTTTAGCCTTTACTGATTCAGTTACGCATTCTTTTCACGAATCACATTTCCAAACTGAGTGATGTCACCAAACTGAGTGATGTCATACTCTTGGAAGGAGCCTGTCTGTTAAGTACTTGTACATACTGTACTGACAAAGAAATGAGCAGGCTTTGGCGAAATGCGTGTAAACAGGCAGTATTTTTAAATTACTCAAGTGATCGAACTGTACATATGCATATAATAAAAGTGAAAAAAAACAGAACAGACTTTTATATATAAGAAAAATGCATAAAGTACAATAATCAACCTAATAGACTTGAGTGAGCGGAGTTTTCATTACCTGCTTATTCAAGTCTATTCTGACCCCGTTTAGTTGAATAAAGTAGACACATTTGCACAATTAATCTCCGCAAGACACCAAATAAATACGAATGGAGTATTAACTTGTTTTTAAGAACAAAATTATATTTCTAAACACATAAAACACTCTAAAAAACTGCTAAATAAATGCCAAGGATAATGTCAGCAAATTTCTGGAAAGATGTGCAGACAGTGAACAGATTCTGATTGGCTTTGCTGATTACCGGAGTAACAAAATAAATAAATAACTACTAATTTAGACTTCCGCATGGAATAAAACGCAATTATCTAACCTGAATTAATTCTCTTGGCAGGATAAGTGCACATGAACAGATTTCAGAAAGCATTTGCAGCTATCAGACATTCGTATAACTTGCCAGGTAGTCATTAGCTATATTGTTGAATGCATAAACAAGTTGAATGCTATTGTACCGTAATTGGAAATATGTTTAAAAGTAAAATGCAAAACATTGTTGACAAAATGAGCTTACAATGCTATAAACTCTACTAAAAGAATGCATCAGCTTGAAGCTGTACCCAACGCTTGTATAGTAATGCTAGTCGCACATCGGAGTCAATCAACTTGGTCTCCTGTGTTTCGTATATAACAGCTGAATGGTGGAGCAACAGAATCCAATACAGAATTTCCTGGGGGCTTAAGTAGTAGCTTGTGACTTCCAGCCACTTCGGGAACTCCTGCGAGTCTTCTCCGTATTTTTAAAGCGGCAATCATTAAAAACGCAATAACCAGCTTGGTTTTGCCTTTAAAATGATTGCTGCTTTTAAAAAACATGGGAAGACTCGCAGGAACTCCCACAATGGCTGGAAGTCACAAGCTATTACATATGCCCCCCTGGTCTCTGCGGAGAGACACTGATGCACTTCAGGTAGAACTTTTTGAAAGTCAGACACTTTAATGATGCGTGATAATGGGACACAAAAACATACTCTGCTTTTCATTCGCTGTGGAAAGATGGCCATGCACATCTCGCACAGAGATCAACATTTTCTATAGGAGATCAATTCTCTCCTCCATTCAGCTGTTAAAATGGGCCATACCAATATTCCTAAGACGATAAGTAATAAAATCACCAGGAAAATGTCTGTCTCCACTGTCTGTAGGCCATAAGTACACTTTAAAATAATGTAAAATCATTAAAAGGCAATACAATATGAGCTAAACATTGGGATGGATGAATAAATCTCGGGTTGAATGTATTCCAAAATAATTCCTGTTAGATCAGAAGTACTTTATGACCCATCAGCTACAGTAGTAATGGTACATTCCATCTATCTTTATCAATGTGTGCTTCCATCCATCTTTGGTGGCCTTCAAGCTTCGGAGAGAAACATTTTGGGAAACTGTGTGAACTTAAACAATTGAGTGAAATTATTTTCTCAAAGCCAAACTCCAAATCACCGAGCCGACCTTACCTGAGTCTTCCGTCTTCTGCTGCGGCTCCTCCAGGTATAATCTTTGTGATAAATATTCCTGGGTCATCCCCGACATGGGGGTTGTCTATTCCTCCAGCAATGCTAAATCCGAGACCTGAATTTCCCTGGGGAATGAAAAAAAATAGAAGCAGAGTTCATCATCTGGCATTTTATGGCTACAAAACAACTACAGAAAGTATCGATAAATGTAAACAAATTGTGTTATTGCTCTGTTTACAAATGGACACTTAATAAAGTGTATAATGATAGCTCATATAATAATAATATTCTCTATTTGAAGAACTGACTTATGGATATACATAGGAGTATATTTACTAAAGTGAAAGTTTTTAGGAAATGGAGATGTTGCCCATAGCAAACAATCCGATTCTACTTAACATTTAACTAGCACCTTCTAGAAGATAATAGCTACAATCTGGCTGGTTGCTATCGACAACATCTCCACTTTCTAAAAACTCTCACTTTAGTAAATATACTCCATAGTGTTTATGGGGGTCTTTTAAATGAAAGCTCAAAGATCACTCAATCCATGACACAGTCCTATGCCAGGACAGGCTCCCACCTACTACTTCTCTCTTCTTGGAGTTCTGCAGTCAAGGTTAGGGGTTTCTGATCAGCAACTGACATACTGTACTGTATAGGCAGCTTAAGTGAGACAGGGGCAGATGTACTGACTTGGAGAGTGATAAAGTGGAGAGAGAAAAATTATGAACCAATTATCTCCTGTCATTTTTCAAACACAGCCTGTAACATGGCAGCTAGGAGCTGATTGGCTGGTGCTTTATCTCTTTCCACGGCTTAGTACATCTCCCCCACAGTGAGAAAATTATGCAGAGCTCTAAGCAACTCCCTATGAAGAATTGTACAAATATCCACCGACGTATGACTAAAACAGTCCAGTCTGAAAAGACCAGAAATGGAGAGGTCTTTTGCATATTTGTTCCTACTCTTCCAAACTTCTTTGTATTGTCTCAGGAAGTTTAATAGCCTTCAGTAATATAAGAGAAGTCTGACACTCAAGCCCCACCCACAAGCCATTAAGCCCTGCCCATTCACTTCTATGTAGATACTTTAAACATACTGTAGAGACAAGTCCTCTATTTTAAGTGAGACCACTCATTCCAAACTCCTCTTTACCCCGCTTCCACTCCAATCTTTTGAGCTTGTGCAGGGGCCAATGCATACACAGTGAACCGCCATTTGGTTTTTGCAATGAAAGCCAGAATGGGGCAACACTGATAGTGATGATAGTAACTTTGGTATGATTCATGTAATGATCTAAAACTAGAACATGTTGTTTTTAATCTCACCATACCCCAAAGTTACTGGGTACCTGACAGATTTCACATTAAGAGACCTTGCAACAATATATAACTATACCAAGGTGGGTCTGCTTAGTCTTGTAATAGTGTTTTAAGAATAGGACATTTCTCTTTTATTGTCTGTTATTATTTATTAATTGTTTTAGGTTTTACGATTGGATTGTGAGTTATCTCTGTGAGTTCTTGGCGTGCAGTAAACACGGAGCTAAATTCCTGGTATACGGCTGTATACTTGGCCAAGAGTCGATTCTGATAGCATGGTACAGTACCTACAGATATGTTCTCCTACACCTACCCTTTTGTGCCATATGGAGCGAGGCAACTTACATGACTTAGGCACTCCGCCACTGGCAGCGATTCCGGCGCTTTTCTTCTTTTTGTTAAGTTTTGCACCTTATTTGCGTCATTTGTTAAGTCGCTTATGAAGTCCTAGCTAGTTAGTATTTAGTATTTTTGCGTGGCACGAGACATGGTACGGGTCACTTGCTTTTTACCCAGGATTAGCGACGCATGCAAAAGTACATGGAAGGCCAGCGCCAGTATCCAGCGTACCCCTGCATTGTACTTTTGTCACATTAGTGATGCGAATAAGTCACACATTTTGTGAAGAAGTCTTGAGCGGGACGCTTAGTGCGGCTAAGTTGCTAAGTCCGTGGCATGCCAAACAGGGCTATTTGGTGCAATTTGAGGATAGGTGTATGTGAATGTACAATTAGGTTCACTGCCCGGAACTATTCAGTTATTCAGCATTTTTCCCGCACGGTAAACCCTGGGGAATCTATGGATTTTCCCACATGTGATGCCCCAGAGGCTGCGTTTAACACAGATTTTTCCTCGCAGTTCCTGAGGCTCCAGAAAAATCAGCGTTATGTGTGGAGATACGGTTCCTAATTGCATGGGTCTGTGCTGTCAATTACCTTGCGGCTAACTGGTTATGCCCCTATACATTATAGTGATGCAGTAATTACCATTTTGTATGCTCACTTATCGCTGTAATACAGAGGGCCTGATCCGGAGGCAGATACTATTGCAGCCGGGATGAGCCAATGGCCTTCCTCCTGAGAGGCCTGCTGTGTGTATTAAGGCGCACCATTGGTGGCATCGATCGCCCCATCGGAGATTGCAGCTATCTAGTGTTCCCTCTAGCTCCGGCGGCAGGCAGGGTGCCGGAGCTAGAGAGGGCAATTTTGTGCGCGCGCCGAAGGCGTGCGCGTCCGAAAAGGGGCGTGGTTATGAAAAGGGGGCGGGTCTATAAGATGCGTCCCCTTTTCGTCATACTTGGGGGCGTGCCCGGCGCTTACGGACATGCCGGGCAGCCCCCAAGCGCTGCAGAAAGGGAGAATAGATGCCGGGCGCATGCGCCCGGCGTCTATTCTCCGGCGGTGACCGGGTCACCGCATGTTTGTCCACCCACGGGACACTGCGTCCCGCGGGTGAGAATGGCTCCCGCAGGCTGTTAGGGCAGGGCGCTTTTTGCCCTCCTCCTGGAGGGCAGGGTGCTTTTTGCCCTCCAGAAGGAGGGCAGGGCGCCGCGCCCCGCTAAAACAGCCTAGCGGGAACGCTACTTATCCTATGGCAGGTACAATTTCTCCATCGGAACATGGCTGCCAGGATCAGTGCAACTCTGTATTTAGACAAAGAGTCTTCTGATTAGTCGCCCCCCCTGTTACCTCTCGGAAATGTCCACCGAAATTGCATTGATCTGTGTGAAACGGGAGCTTGATTCACAGGGAGGGGCGTGGCCTTGCAGCCCCCCCCCCTAGTTTTAATTACTCTGGAGGAGTGCCCCCAGAAACTCCCTGCACTGCCGGCTCCTCCTCAGTGATTGGGAGCCGGGCGCTGCACTGCGATGTTAGTGTGCAGTGCCCCGCTCCCTGTCACCAAGGAGATGACATTTTGGCGTTACCCCTCTTGGAGGGTGATACCTGGTGTGATCTGCACCCGGCCTAGTAATGCCACTGTCTTATACTGTACAGATGCGTCCTGCTACATCTTTGCTGCGTAGGCACTGCGTTCGCACCCGCCCCGCCATAGGAATGCATGGTGCGGTCGCAGTGTGCACCATAGCATACTGCAGCGTATGCTGCTGCAGGTAATCGTGTGGCGCAATGCGTGCACACGTTTGTAGCGCGATCAGCAAACATTTGGCAGGACACATCTGTATATTGCAGACATTTCCAGCGATTTCTATTTTCTAGGATTTGTAAGTTAATATTTACGACAAAGCATTTCCTGCAGCTATGATTATCAATATTGAGAGGGTTAATTCAGGAAATTGCAACAAAGAGACATTTTATCCATCCCATTTTGAAGAGATACTGTACACGAAAAGATAAATGCTTATAGGATCTACAATGGCTCACTTTGGTCTAGAAAAACAAATCTTTGTACGGCAACACTCAGTATTATTCTGCCTAATAAAATGTTAATGATCGATGCTTCCCAGGCAGATGTGTACATGTTATTTCCATCAAAGCAGAGAGTTAGGGATCGTCCTACATATTTTACAATTCATTGCAGATTAGCCTCAAACCCATTGCATCAGTGTTTTGCAGTATTGATTCTGCATGAGTAATTCCCAGAGCTGCGTGGGATGCAGAGAGAAACTGCGCCATCAGGAACTTCTCCCATACATGGATGACACTAGTACACATATACAGATTACTTAGATGTGTTGGAAACGTGTGTGTACGGGCTTGGTAATGTAGCAGAGTTTCTGTACTCACCAGCGTATGCCCTGAGATTACGAATAGCCCAGTTACTAAACCAGTGGAGTGATTTTATTGAAGGTAAAGCAGGTACTCACTGTTATACACACTGGTAGATGAAGCGGAGCGGGGTGTCATACAGCTCACCAGCAGAGGCGGAACTAGGGTATTTGACGCCGGAGCAAGATGTACAATGGTGCGGGTGTGGCCACATGCCACAAAGAGTGTGGCCACATGCCACAAGGGTTGTGGCCACATGCCACAAGGGTTGTGGCCACATGCCACAAGGGTTGTGGCTACTGGAAAAAGGGGGCATGTCAACATGACACGCCACCGTTTCTCGTCACTCTGGGGAGATTCCTTTCCATTCTGCGGGTGTGGTCACATGCCACAAAGAGCGTGGCCACATGCCACAAGGGGTGTGGCATAGCTACTGGAAAAAGGGGGGCATGTCAACATGACATGCCACCGTTTCTCGTCACTCAGGGAACATTCCTTTCCATTCCAGTTGGAATCCCAGGTGTGACTGTGTTTTAGATTAGGGAGAATGTGAAGTAGCTTGATATAGTTAGAAATCACAGGCTTTCACTAAAGTTACAGATGGCTCCATTGGTAAGGTGACTGACTGCAAAGCATGAGGTGCTACGTTGGAATCCTAGGTATGACTGTATCTTAGAATAATAAGAATTTGATTCCCAACTATGACTGTATTTTGAAATGTGAATATGACTGAAGGGGGGGTGGGGGGAATGTGATCACAGGAGATGCCGGGACTCACAGAACACTGCCGATTCTTCTACAACGGCAACTTCTGGATACGCTGCTCTGGATGTCTGCGCCACCCTCCTCTTCTGGGCCTGCCACAGTGCCCAGGGCATGTGCCCTGCTCGACCCCCTCTAGTTACGACACTGACTGCTCACCAGCCAGAGAGTGTATACCATACTTACTGACTTTGCAGGTGGACGGCAACGGGGGTGGGGTCATACTATCATCATCATTAGACCCTAACCCTCATGCTAAAATGTTGTGAACTATGCATATTTAAATAGGGGGTGGGGCCAAATAATGAGATTCTCATAGGATTGTACCATTAGGCTCCACCCCTACCTGCAGACCACCTATCCCTGGGATAACTCTCCCCATTCTGCCCACTTCACTAGGAATTGTGCCTACTCTTATGTGGGTGCAGCGGGCTACTTGACAAATGGTAAACCTCCCGCAGGTTCTGGGAGGGTAGGCAAGTATGGTGGATGCAGGTAGCGGTGCAGGATTACTGGAAAACATTTAGGTTTCTGGTATTCACAGGTAAAAGACTACTGCCTTGCACTGTGGCACTCTAACACAGTGACAAGATGGCGCATGCACAGTACTTACGTTGACGGCCATCTTGGAACAGGGAATGAAGCTGGCTTGGAGGAGTAACATGAAGTCTGTGCAGTAGTGCTCTCCACCTTCAACATGATGTCATGGCTCAAAGGATTCATGAACATTTGAAGAAGAGTCTAACCTTGCTGGTGTCAGTTGGGGGCTTCTCTGCAACTTGCATCATCCATACAACACAATGTATTAGATGTCTGAAGAGCCTTCAGTATATACAGTACGTAAAAGAGCAGTTGCTTTATATAAAAGTGCTAGTAACCATATTCACCTCGACCTCATCATCCTCCCATGTGAGTAAGCACTCACTTGACCATGTCTTATTTCGGATTACTCCAATTCTCCATTCCCCCTCTCTGACCATCACCTTCTCTCTTTTAACTTATCCCTCTCTCCTCCCCCCCCCTCTACCTCCTAAGGCTACCATTACTAAGGCTATTGACACTGTTGCTTTTTCCTCCCTGCTGGACTCTCTTCTCTCCCCTATACTTTCTCTCTCTTGTCCTGAACAAGCCACTTCCTTGTACAATGCCTCCCTTACTTCTGCTCTTGACCCTGTTGCTTCGGCAATAACTACTCACCCTTGCAGATCCACACCACAACCCTGGCATTCCAAATGCACCAGATACCTGCAAAAATGTTCACGAATTGCTGAGCATCAGAGGAGAAAATCATACTCTATGGCAGACTTCCTCCATTTCAAATTTCTTCTCTCATCATACAGTGCTGCAGTGTCCTTCTTCAAACAATCATATGTCCTCAAACCCCCGGCGTCTCTTTCACACTTTCAACTCCCTCCTCTGCCCTTCTCCTCCTCGCCTCCCCTCCTCACTCTCTGCCCTTGACTTTGCTACCTACTTTACACCTAAAATTGACTCCATATGTGAGGATATCATATCCCATCAGACCCTCAGCACTCCTGCCCCTCCATTCCCTGACCACCCCTCCCCTTCTGTCTCCTCTGACATCCTTCTCCCCTGTTTCTGGAGATGAAGTCATGGCCCTCATCCGCTCCTCCCCTCCTTCCACCTCTCCCCTTCACCCTATCCCTTCCCATCTCCTCTGTTACCTGTCTCCTTCTGCCTGTTTCCATCTTGACTGCTAACCCCCTGCTGCTTAATGTGAGTGCTTTAATCGCTATTGCAGCTATGTATATAGTTATACACCATGCCCTTGTCCTGCACTGTAATGTACTGTAAGTTACTTGTTTCTTGTTCACTAATTATTTTATGTACTATGTAAGGTGCTGCGGAACACTTGTGGCTCCATATAAATAAAGGATAATAATAATGATAATAATATTCAACCATTTTATTCCGTTTCGCCATTGTCTTCCCAAAAGTTTCAACTTTCTTAGGACACTTTCTGTGTTATAAATGAGACTTTCCAAGTTAGAGGTGGCATTATAGGACCTTGGGCATGACTGTTCAGGTTTAGAGCCTGGATCATTTTTGTCTGGATTTTGGGGATTTTCAGTTTCAATGCACCTGCTTGACATGTGCCCATTTCCCTGTTGAAGTAGTACATTACACCATTCCATTCCCAACTAGTATCGCTGAGTACCATTCAGCTGCGTTGGTGAGATTTAATTGATAAATCACCTACAATATATTTTTGCCTACCACTAGGAGACATCCTAAGGCAACCTGGAGGTGGCCTCTGTGGACAGGGTGGTGGTGTAGGGAGGGGGGGTATTGCAGTGGATTAGTGTAATTTGGCTCCGCATATCACTGCATTGGGCCAGATGTTGGTCTCCCACTCTTTCCGAGGTCTGTGGCATTCGTAAATCTCCCAGATGTTGCAGGACAATGGGAAAGTCTGTGATAAATTATGGCCATAGGTGATTTTCTATCAGTGGCATAGGCAGCCCTAAAAAGCCAGCCCAATCGCCATATATTGATAAATAGGCCCCTTGATCCTGGTAGTGATACTGAAGTGATCATTCAAGCGGGTCGATGTTGAGGTCCAGCGCACGCGCAGCGGCCACACTGCGTGTGTGCAAGCCCCGGAGCGAGAGAGAATTTCTCTAGCTCCGGAGCTCACTACAAAAGGGGCGGCTGTCGATGGTGATCGACAGCTCACACCGTTTTGTAGGCGGGGTGTGGGGGTGGCTGGCCAAATGGAGGAGTTCCCAACGGAATGCCTGCCATTTGGGGGCGGCCCCACTGACATCACTCATGATGTCAGTGGTGAGCTTCCGGCTCTAATAGAGCCGAAAGCTCACTGGGGCTTGCGGTAGACGAGACCCTACTACAAGGGTCTCGTCGCAAGCCCCGATGGTCACGATGGTCTTGACCATCGCGACCATCAACCTGGCTGCTCGCTAAAGCTGTGGGTGATCACCCACAGCCTAGCGAGTGGCCAGGAGGCCGGCTCTGAACATAGAAGCGGCTGCCCTCATTCGGAGCGAGCGCTCGCATTTCGCGAGCGGCTCTGAATGAGGTCCTTAGAGAGCCTTGTGTCTCTTTGCAACGTTACTGTGTAGTATCAGTATCACTATACACTAAAAAAAAAAATATTTTATTTCTTGAAAAAATAGATCAAAACAATGGGCCTGATTCAGAGCCGGACGCAATTAGCGCTCGCTCGTCCAGAAAATAGGGGTGGCTATTCAAATGAACCGTTCGCTCTTTGCGGTCTGTTGCCGCCTCTAGGTCTGAACGAGCGAACAAAACTTGCGGTCGTTTTTTGGGAAACTACGCCCCCTGGCCGCTCGCATCCTACGTCATGTCAGCTATTTATTAGATTAATCGAGTACATCGACCAGGGTATGAACTGCTCGCTATTCTTGTGGTTGGTTTTTGCTACCACAATTTTGCGAGCAGTTCTGGCTATAAAATAACCCAGTGACGTGGTCAATGACGCTGTTGTTTTAATTATGCACACCCATAAAACGCCCGTTTTGACCTTTAAGCACGCCAGTGTTCGGATCTCCACTCCCCGTTTTCAAGCACCTTCCCCTGTTACCACCCACATATGCCTCATTCTGTCACTCAAAATAGCAGGCATTCGCTATTTAGCGAACGATTTTTGGCCGCACTGACTGGTTCGCGCATGCGTATTATGATCCGTACGCATGCGCAGTTGGGCAAACATCGCTCGGAGCGAACGAACGGCCGCTTACGAGCGGCTCTGAATCAGGCCCAATATCTGTAGTGAGAAACACTGATAAAATGAAGCAGATTATTTTCATCCAGCAAGTTGCCATCTGTTATCATTGTTTATTTAAAGCTCAGTGATTTTATATTTAAAATGCATGTATCAGTCTCACGAGTGCTCCCATTGCCACGCCATCTGTGGATGAAATAAACATTTTTATTCTTACCTAATTCCTTTTTTATGTATGTGCTTTCTATGTATAATGAGGGTTACTTTGGGAATATACAAGCTTCACTTTATAACACAGTAGTTTTTTTAATCAGAGTTCTCTGATGGCTGTGAAGAGGCTCTTTTGTGTAATTAGTCTAACCGGAAAATAACTTTTATTAATACTATATCATCTAATGATTTTTACAATAAAGTTTTGCAACAGGGAATGTGTATGCTTTGGGGCTTGTTTAATAAAACTTCATAATTAGCAGAAATATGCTCTGACAAATCGAAGCCAGTCATATTTTGTTATTTAGTAAGTGAAAGCAAAAAACCGAGTACACTTTTAAATATGAAAGAAAACATTCTATTGGCTCCCTTCCCATAGCCTAACCCTAACACTCCCCTCCCATAGCCTAACCCTAGCCTAACCCTAACACTCCCCTCCCATAGCCTAACCCTAACACTCCCCTCCCGAGGCCTAACCCTAACACTCCCCTCCCATAGCCTAACCCTAACACTCCCCTGCCATAGCCTAACCCTAACACTCCCTTCCCATAGCCTAACCCTAACACTCCCCTCCCTTAGCCTAACCCTAACACTCCCCTCCCGTAGCCTAACCCTAACACTCCCCTCCCATAGCCCAACCCTAACACTCCCCTCCCATAGCCCAACCCAAACACTACCCTCCCAAAGCCTAACCCTAACACTCCCCTCCCATAGCCTAACCCTCCCCTCCCATAGCCTAACCCTAACACTCCCCTCCCGTAGCTTAACCCTAACACTCCCCTCCCGTAGCCTAACCCTAACACTCCCCTGCCATAGTCTAACCCTAACACTCCCTTCCCATAGCCTAACCCTAACACTCCCCTCCCTTAGCCTAACCCTAACACTCCCCTCCCGTAGCCTAACCCTAACACTCCCCTCCCATAGCCTAACCCTAACACTCCCCTCCCATAGCCTAACCCTAGCCTAACCCTAACACTCCCTTCCCATAGCCTAACCCTAACACTCCCTTCCCATAGCCTAACCCTAACACTCCCCTCCCATAGCCTAACCCTCCCCTCCAATAGCCTAACCCTAATACTCCCCTCCCATAGCCTAACCCTAACACTCCCTTCCCATAGCCTAACCCTAACACTCCCCTCCCATAGCCTAACCCTAACACTCCCCTCCCATAGCCCAACCCAAACACTACCCTCCCAAAGCCTAACCCTAACACTCCCCTCCCATAGCCTAACCCTAGCCTAACCCTAACACTCCCCTCCCGTAGCCTAACCCTAACACTCCCCTCCCATAGCCTAACCCTAACACTCCCCTCCCATAGCCTAACCCTAACACTCCCCTACTGTAGCCTAACCCTAACACTCCCCTCCCGTAGCCTAACCCTAGCCTAACCCTAACACTCCCCTCCCATAGCCTAACCCTAACACTCCCTTCCCATAGACTAACCCTAACACTCCCCTCCCATAGCCTAACCCTAACACTCCCCTCCCATAGCCTAACCCTAACACTACCCTCCCATAGCCCAACCCTAACACTACCCTCCCAAAGCCCAACCCTAACCCTCCCCTCCCATAGCCTAACCCTAACCCTCCCCTCCCATAGCCTAACCCTAACTCTCCCCTCCCGCAGCCTAACCCTAACACTCCCCTCCCGCAGCCTAACCCTAACACTCCCCTCCCGTAGCCTAACCCTAACACTCCCCTCCCTTAGCCTAACCCTAACACTCCCCTCCCGTAGCCTAACCCTAACACTCCCCTCCCATAGCCTAACCCTAACACTCCCCTCCCATAGCCTAACCCTAGCCTAACCCTAACACTCCCTTCCCATAGCCTAACCCTAACACTCCCTTCCCATAGCCTAACCCTAACACTCCCCTCCCATAGCCTAACCCTCCCCTCCAATAGCCTAACCCTAATACTCCCCTCCCATAGCCTAACCCTAACACTCCCTTCCCATAGCCTAACCCTAACACTCCCCTCCCATAGCCTAACCCTAACACTCCCCTCCCATAGCCCAACCCAAACACTACCCTCCCAAAGCCTAACCCTAACACTCCCCTCCCATAGCCTAACCCTAGCCTAACCCTAACACTCCCCTCCCGTAGCCTAACCCTAACACTCCCCTCCCATAGCCTAACCCTAACACTCCCCTCCCATAGCCTAACCCTAACACTCCCCTACTGTAGCCTAACCCTAACACTCCCCTCCCGTAGCCTAACCCTAACACTCCCCTCCCATAGCCTAACCCTAACACTCCCTTCCCATAGACTAACCCTAACACTCCCCTCCCATAGCCTAACCCTAACACTCCCCTCCCATAGCCTAACCCTAACACTACCCTCCCATAGCCCAACCCTAACACTACCCTCCCAAAGCCCAACCCTAACCCTCCCCTCCCATAGCCTAACCCTAACCCTCCCCTCCCATAGCCTAACCCTAACTCTCCCCTCCCGCAGCCTAACCCTAACACTCCCCTCCCGCAGCCTAACCCTAACACTCCCCTCCCGTAGCCTAACCCTAACACTCCCCTCCCATAGCCTAACCCTAACTCTCTCCTCCCATAGCCTAACCCTCATCCTCTCCTCCTATAGCCCAACCCTAACACTCTCCTCCCATAGCCTAACCCTAACACTCCCCTCCCATAGCCTAACCCTCATCCTCCCCTCCCATAGCCTAACCCCAACACTCTCCTCCCATAGCCTAATCATAGCACTCCCCTCCCATAGCCTAACCCTAACACTCCCCTCCCATAGCCTAACCCCAACACTCTCCTCCCATAGCCTAATCATAGCACTCCCCTCCCATAGCCTAACCCTAACACTCCCCTCCCATAGCCTAACTCTCATCCTCCCCTCCCATAGCCTAACCCTAACACTCCCCTCCCATAGCCTAATCCTAATACTCCCCTCCCATAGCCTAATCCTAATACTCCCTCCCATAGCCTAAACCTAACACTTCCATCCCATAGCCTAACCCTCATCCTCCCCTCCCATAGCCTAATCCTAACACTCCCCTCCCACAGCCTAACCCTAACACTCCCCTCCCATAGCCTAACCCCCATCCTCCGCTCCCATAGCCTAACCCTAACAGTCTCCTCCCATAGCCTAATCCTAACACTCCCCTCCCATAGCCTAACCCTCATCCTCCCCTCCCATAGCCTATGCCTAACACTCCCTTCCCATAGCCTAACCCTAACACTCCCCTCCCATAGCCTAACCATAACACTCCCCTCCCATAGCCTAACCCTAACACTCCCTTCCCAAAGCCTAACCCTAACACTCCCCTTCCGCAGCCTAACCCTAACACTCCCCTCCCGCAGCCTAACCCTAACTCTCTCCTCCCATAGCCTAACTCTAACACTCCCCTCCCATAGCCTAACCCTAACACTCCCCTCCCATAGCCTAACCCTAACACTCCCCTCCCATAGCCTAACCCTAGCCTAACCCTCCCCTCCCATAGCCTAACCCTCATCCTCCCCTCCCATAGCCTAACCCTAACACTCCCCTCCCACAGCCTAACCCTAACACTCCCCTCCCATAGCCTAACCCTCATCCTCCGCTCCCATAGCCTAACCCTAACAGTCTCCTCCCATAGCCTAATCCTAACACTCCCCTCCCATAGCCTAACCCTCATCCTCCCCTCCCATAGCCTATGCCTAACACTCCCTTCCCATAGCCTAACCCTAACACTCCCCTCCCATAGCCTAACCCTAACACTCCCCTCCCATAGCCTAACCATAACACTCCCCTCCCATAGCCTAACCCTAACACTCCCTTCCCATAGCCTAACCCTAACACTCCCCTTCCGCAGCCTAACCCTAACACTCCCCTCCCGCAGCCTAACCCTAACTCTCTCCTCCCATAGCCTAACTCTAACACTCCCCTCCCATAGCCTAACCCTAACACTCCCCTCCCATAGCCTAACCCTAACACTCCCCTCCCATAGCCTAACCCTAGCCTAACCCTCCCCTCCCATAGCCTAACCCTCATCCTCCCCTCCCATAGCCTAACCCTAACACTCCCCTCACATAGCCTAACCCTCAACCTCCCCTCCCATAGCCTAACCCTAACACTCCCCTCCCATAGCCTAACCCTAACACTCCCTTTCTGAAGCCTCTGTAACAATCCCCTGCTGCAGCATAACCCTAATCCTTTGGTCTCTGCAGAATATTGTCATTTCACATTGTCAACATTGCGAACATGTCGACATTCTGTAGATGCAGACATTTCAAAATGCTGACATCATAACTGTCGACACTATGGTGACAACATTGAGAATGTAGACATTATGACTACATCCAATTTAGGAGGACCTAGGACTCCGATATTGGGGATAGTCACTAGTTTATATACAACAGTGGTTCCCAAACTGTGTGCCGTGGCACCCTGGAGTGCCTCAGGACACTTGCAGGGGTGCCTCAGGTTGGTGGTCAATGTAATGTTATTATGTGGACAAACAGAAGCACACACCTGTCCACCACCACATAAATGAACCTTAGAATGACAGGATAACAGGTAGGCAAAATGTACATAACTTTACTACTTTACTAAATTTTCTTCTGAATTTCTCAATAATAAACTATTGGCTTAGGGGTGCCGTGAATACAAAGCTGATACTCTAGGGCACCGTGGTTCAAAAAAAGTTTGGGAATCGCTGCTCTAGAAATAAACTAAAGAAAATGATTTGATAAATTCCGCATTCCAGACAGGACATGATCTACAGTCAGGCGGGAATGGTTATAGCTTGTGACAGAGCTCCACACAAATTGTCTGATTAAAGATGATCTGTCCCCTTTACATGCTAATTGGGTTATTAACAGCTCACGAGATGGAAATGTTAAGATAAATTGTGCTACAGCATATTCATCTTGAAAGGGCAGCTAAGAATGTCTAAAATCTAGACGTGAGAAATGAAAATGTGCCAACGATCAGGAATGTGCCGGGGATGAATAATGGAGCAGGATTAGGAGAAGTCAGTGTATGTGGGAGGTCAGACTGTGCAATGCTGCGGGGCTTGTCTCATCACCGTGGCGCAGAACCTCTCCGCGGGCCCTCATGCAACCCTCTAGTGAATTAGATACATTGCATTTTGTGCTAGATGAGCATCTAATGAGTCTTTTGCTAGGAAAATAAGTTTTATAATTATAGTTACATGTGATAGGGCTGTTCCTTTGTATATTCCTTATTTATGCGTTTACGTTCTCAGGGCCCGATTCAGCGACGAACGTGATGCTGAAATTTTCGCAGAACGAGCGTTTGTTTGCTATTGCGCAAACGCAGCACTGAGCACACGCAGCGATTGTGTTCGTACAGAGGAACCACTCGCAAAGTGAGTGACAGGTAGTCAGCGTTAGGGGATGGTAATAGGGTGGGGGTGGTTAGAGGAACGCAGACGTGTCTGACCGCCATTTGTGGGCGTGCATAAATTAGCCATTACGTTCTCCTGCGCAGAATGAGACCTCTCTGCTTGTCAGGAGAAGCCGCAGGGTCTGCGGTCAGCCAGACTTGCCTTACATGTTCAGTGACTCTCTGCTGAGCATCGATGGTACCAATGTGTACACTGTGGCACGTTGTCGGACAGATATGAGAAGGCAGCGTCCCTGTGCCCGGCTGTGCTTTTGGAAGGCATTAAGCGCATTTTAGCAACTGCGATCCGTGAGGGAATGCAGCTGCGTTTGCATTAGCGTCCGTCTCTCAATCAGACCCTCAGTACGCTTACCGCATAACATTCTGCGAGCCAGGAAGAATAGGAGCTTAGTAATAAATACATTGCATCCATAGGATCCACTGTATTTATTCACAGCGTACTGAATGAGGATCACGTGTCCTGGTTTTTCCCAAGAAAGTCCTGATTTTTGTCAATGGAATTTTCGATTTATTGAATATAGATTCACAAAGCACCCCGGTTATAATAGGAATAACTTCATACGGTTGTTTCAAAAGTAAGTGGATGGCTTTATGCACCAGGACTGATGAAATGGGAGGTGACATGTGGCATAGGTTCCATTTATTCTGCTCTAGCATTATCAGTCTCCTAATCCATGCGCGAGAGCCGGATAGCGACGGGAAAACCGTCGCTCCGGGTCTTGTACCAAAGGGGGTGTGCTGTCGATGTTGAATGACAGCACGCCCCCTTTGGTGGGCGTGCCGGGGGCGTGGCTGTCCAGACGGAGGCGTTCCCATGGGAACGCCTACCGTCTGGGGCCAGCCCCACTGACATCACAAGTGATGTCAGTGGGAGTGCTCTCGGCTCTGTTTGAGCCGAAAGCACTCCAGGGCTTGCGGCAACGAGACCCTACCACAAGGGTCTCGTCGCAAGCCCGATGGTCGCGATGGTCTTGACCACTGCGACCATCTTCCTGGCCGCTCGCTATAGCTGTGGGTGGTCACCCACAGCTATACGAGTGACCAGGAGGCCGCTCTAAAAATCACGGTGGACGGCCCTGATTCAGAGCGAGCGCTCTGTCAGAGCGTCCGGCTCTTAATCAGGGCCAGTATGTACTGCTGTCCTACTACATTTATTTTTCACTCAAGGCATTGGATTTTACATTCCAGAGATATGTTGAGGGTGGGAATCACATTGAGTAGGTTGGATGTATTTGTTTCTGATGGAGGCACATTTTACAAATGCATATTGCTAGTCTAGCCACGTGAACATTCTACTGCTCTGATTGGTTACAGGGTGGTCTAACCATGTGAACATTGTATTGTTCTGATTGGCTACAGGATGGTCTAACCATGTGAACATTGTATTGTTCTGATTGGCTACAGGGTGGCCTAACCGCGAGAATATTCTAATGGTCTGATTGGCTACAAAATGGGGGTCTAAAAATGTGATAAAATATTAAAATCAATATTTGATGTCAAGGAGACTTCCATTTCCTCCCTACATACCAGAGAAAATGTCATTATACTTTCATTCATTAGGCACCACACAAAGTTTATGCTGTGCCATGCATGGGGGTAGACATAAAACCAAATAAACAGCATTAGCAAACTACACAACAGCTAATCATTGCATAAGTACACCACATGAATACAAGACATTTCAGTAAAACCAAAGACAGCGAGAAACAAGTACAGAGGTAAGGGCGAAAGGCAACTCGTTGTAGCTTATAGGAGCAGGTGCATTGTTGACTCACAGGAGGCGGGGAAGCAAAGGAGCTCTCCACAATGCTGTACCCATCATATGGGTGAGCAAACAGTACCTGACATGGAATGGATAGCGCTAAGGGGAGAGGGCACTGCCCAGGAGCTTACACATTAATGGGAAGGGATCAACAGTTGGGGGGTAAACTGGGAAGGAGACAAAGTGGAGAGAGTAGAAGGATCTGGGGCCTAATTCAGAAACGCTCGCGAGCGCTGAGCGCTCGCAAGCGTGTCGAGGTTGGCCCAGTGCGCATGTGCACGGCGGAGGCGGCTCCGTCATGCGCATGCGCGAGACCCGGATAGTGATGGGCAAGCCGTCGCTCCGGGTCTTGCTACAAAAGGGGCGTGTTGCCGATGTTGAGTGACAGCACGCCCCCTTTGGTGGGTGTGGCTGCCCAGACAGAGGCGTTCCCATGGGAACGCCTACCGTCTGGGGCCGGCCCCACTGACATCAAAAGTGATGTCAGTGGGAGTGCTTTCAGCTCTGTTAGAGCCAAAAAGCACTCCAGGGCTTGCAGCAACGAGACCCTACCACAAGGGTCTCGTCGCAAGCCCAATGGTCGCGATGGTCTTGACCACTGCGACCATCTTCCTGGCCGCTCGCTATAGCTGTGGGTGGTTACCAACAGCTATACGAGCGGCCAGGAGGCCGCTCTAAAAATGAAGAAGGACGGCCCTGATTGAGCTGTCAGAGCGTCCGGCTCTGAATCAGGGCCCTGGTCAGAATGTCGATGTGAAATGAATGACTGTACGAAGGCAAAATAATGGTATCCAGGGGATGTGTTACAATCCCGACAGTGGAGTGCCGGCTAGGGCTTTAGGATAGGCATCGAAATACCGGAATGCCGAGGACGACATCCTGAACGAAGGAAAGTGTGGGGCGCCCTTAGCATCAGCCACCGGGGGAGGGTTAGATTAGGGAGTCCAGCGTGGTTAGGTTTGGGGGAGGGGGGAGTAGGGTTAGGCACCCCTAGGAGGGAGTGCTAGGCACCCCCAGGGAGAGGTTAGGGTTAGGCACCCCCCAACCCCAGGAGAGTTAGGTTTTGGGAGCGGTAAGGGGGTGTTAGGGTTAGGCACCCCCGGGGGTAGGTTGGGGTTAGCCACTAAAGGGGGAGGTTAGGGTTAGGATAGGAACCACTAAGGGAGGGTTAGGGGAGAGGACAGGGGTGGTTAGGGCACTTACCTGCCTCTGTCGGGATCTTGATCCTGTCGAGCATCCGCTGTTGGGATTTGAACCGGCGGCTAAATAGTTGCCGTTATTTCAATCCCATTCCGGGAGCCCAGTCAGTCAGAAGGTCATCAGTAACCATGTCGACATATTAACAATTCAAGGGTTCAAACTGTCGAAAGGCACCATGTCGACATGTTAACAATATCGACATCTAAACTGTTGCCATGTGAAATGTCAACAGTCTGAGGATGCCGACAGTTTGGGTTAGGCGTCGCCGGGGAGGTTTAGGGTTAGGCTGCGGGAGGAGGTTAGGGTTAGGCTGTGTCTGTGGGTGTGAGGGTGGGGTCGAGGTTAGGGTTAGGAGTCAGGATTAGGCGTAGTGGGGAAAATACTCATCAGAAAGCTGCTGTTCAGACATCTCCGCCAGAACTGATCCTCGCATGACCGACAGGACTCTTAAGAAGACGCTGGAGCAGCTGCAGCCGCCGGGACAAGGTAAGACACTGCTAGCCCACCAGGGACCATTTGTCAATAGTTCATTATGTCGACATATCCATGTAGACATGATGAATGTCGGCATGGGCACTGTTGAAATACTGCATGTGGTCATTTTGACCATGTCGACATTCTCAAGTTGACATGATAACTGTCGGCCAATCGCAGGGCCGTACCGCCGCACAAAGCACAGGATGCCCTGGGGGTGGATCCGGCCGCCACCGCAATCTTAATTTTCCAGGCGCCCGGTACATGGTTATTACTAGTGGTGCGCCCGGCTCCTTCCTCAACTGGTCTCTCGCCCAGGTCCAAACTCCACCCCCCATTCGCAGCACCCCCAACTCCTCCCCCACCACACACTGGTTACGCTTTGCTGCTCTCTGGCACAGCAATAACAAACGCAGGATTTCTGGAGGAGGGGTTTCAAATGCTTGATTTTAGAGCAAGTGTGGCCAGTCCATAATTAGCACTTATCTAGCTTTAATATGCATCATACAAAGGTGTACTGTGTGTGATAATTCCAGCATATACAGGACCAGCGATCACAGTAACCCATTATATGTGTCATACATAGTGTATTGTGTGTGATAATTCCAGCATATACAGGACCAGCGATCACAGTAACCCATTATATGTGTCATACATAGTGTATTGTGTGTGATAATTCCAGCATATACAGGACCAGCGATCACAGTAACCCATTATATGCATCATACATAGTGTATTGTGTGTGATAATTCCAGCATATACAGGACCAGCGATCACAGTAACCCATTATATGCATCATACATAGTGTATTGTGTGTGATAATTCCAGCATATACAGGACCAGCGATCACAGTAACCCATTATATGCATCATACATAGTGTATTGTGTGTGATAATTCCAGCATATACAGGACCAGCGATCACAGTAACCCATTATATGCCTCATACATAGTGTATTGTGTGTCATAATTCCAGCATACACAGGACCAGTGATCACAGTAACCCATTATATGCCTCATACATAGTGTATTGTGTGTCATAATTCCAGCATATACAGGACCAGCGATCACAGTAACCCATTATATGCCTCATACATAGTGTATTGTGTGTCATAATTCCAGCATATACAGGACCAGTGATCACAGTAACCCATTATATGCCTCATACATAGTGTATTGTGTGTCATAATTCCAGCATATACAGGACCAGTGATCACAGTAACCCATTATATGCCTCATACATAGTGTATTGTGTGTCATAATTCCAGCATACACAGGACCAGTGATCACAGTAACCCATTATATGCCTCATACATAGTGTATTGTGTGTCATAATTCCAGCATATACAGGACCAGCGATCACAGTAACCCATTATATGCCTCATACATAGTGTATTGTGTGTCATAATTCCAGCATATACAGGACCAGCGATCACAGTAACCCAATATATGCCTCATACATAGTGTATTGTGTGTGATAATTCCACCATATACAGGACCAGCGATCACAGTAACCCATTATATGCATAATACATAGTGTATTGTGTGTCATAATTCCAGCATATACAGGACCAGCGATCACAGTAACCCAATATATGCCTCATACATAGTGTATTGTGTGTGATAATTCCAGCATATACAGGACCAGCGATCACAGTAACCCATTATATGCATAATACATAGTGTATTGTGTGTCATAATTCCAGCATATAGAGGATTAGCGATCACAGTAACCCAATATGTGCCTCATACATAGTGTATTGTGTGTCATAATTCCAGCATATACAGGACCAGCGATCACAGTAACCCATTATATGCCTCATACATAGTGTATTGTGTGTCATAATTCCAGCATATACAGGACCAGTGATCACAGTAACCCATTATATGCCTCATACATAGTGTATTGTGTGTCATAATTCCAGCATACACAGGACCAGTGATCACAGTAACCCATTATATGCCTTATACATAGTGTATTGTGTGTCATAATTCCAGCATATACAGGACCAGTGATCACAGTAACCCATTATATGCCTCATACATAGTGTATTGTGTGTCATAATTCCAGCATATACAGGACCAGTGATCACAGTAACCCATTATATGCATCATACATAGTGTATTGTGTGTCATAATTCCAGCATATACAGGACCAGTGATCACAGTAACCCATTATATGTGTCATACATAGTGTATTGTGTGTCATAATTCCAGCATATACAGGACCAGTGATCACAGTAACCCATTATATGCCTCATACAGTGTATTGTGTGTCATCATTCCAGCATATACAGGACCAGCGATCACAGTAACCCATTATATGCCTCATACATAGTGTATTGTGTGTCATAATTCCAGCATATACAGGACCAGTGATCACAGTAACCCATTATATGCCTCATACAGTGTATTGTGTGTCATAATTCCAGCATATACAGGACCAGCTATCACAATAATCCATTAATGTGTCATACATAGTGTATTGTGTGTCATAATCCCAGCATATACAGAAAGCCATCAGATGCCGCAGTAGGTCCATCCTGCCTGAGCTAAATGTTTTTATTTCAGATGTGGGCACTATTCCAGAGCATGGGAGCAAGTCTGGGGGAGCAGCAGAAGAACCTGCACTTCCCTGGACATATATGTACATATTGGTCTCGTTATGCACAGGATAGTGTATTATATGGTATTAATAATTAAGCCTATTATGGTCTATAGCAGTGCATCCCTTATGGTGCATACACACGGGACGATCGTCAACAATAACGATATCGTTGAATGATCTCCCGGGTGTGCTGGATGATCGATATTGTTATCGTTCATATTGTGCTTTTTAAACGTACCGTGTGTACGCACCTTAACAGTGCATGTTTTCCAGATCAACTAGTTGGTGCATAAGTGTAATTACTGGCTGACACATGTTAAAAGATCCACAGGTGATACTAATAATTTCATTTGTAATACTGAGAAGCACATGCAGCACTAGTAACATTCTATTATATTACTCTTTCTATTGTGGTCATGGTGTCGGCTGGTGAGGGGGGTTTCCAGGCAACTAGAAATTCCCCGTGTTTGCCTATGCACAAGGCACCAAATGTCTGGTTACGGCTCTGACCAATCGTACCCAAACATAAAATAATGCCTAAAATATTCCAAATATAATTAATTAAAATAAAAACGAATTATACCCCTTTTACAAAGGAGCTAATACCTGGGTTATTGCAGCGTTAACCCGGGTAGCTCCTTGGCGTAAAAGGGGAGAGGATTGGACCGTCGGGTCGAGTTACCCGGCAATCCAACTCAGGTAACTTGCAGGGTTTAACATGGGAGTAACCCGTGAAACCCTGCAGTGTGAACGGAGCGCTCCGGGTCACGATGACCTGGAGCGCGCCGCATGCCGGCCGATGGGTGACGTAATCTCCAAGCTTCCACTTCAACGCCGGAAAAGCCGGGTCTATGCAGACCCAACTCCGGTGTGAGCGGCGCCGACTTGGGAATGTCCTTGGTTAGCGCCGGCTAAAATCCGGGTTTGATCCGGATTGGAACCCTGTTCCAACTCCGGGTCAGACCCGGAATTTAGGTGTAAAAGTGGTATAAGTTATAATATGTAACTGCTCAGTTCAGTATAATTTCCGGTTAGCAGACTGTGTCCTGGAACATGACATTCAGCTGTCAGTGCTCACTGCTGGGGCTCAGTGTAGACTCATGTGAAACGAGTACTATAAATTTTAAGCTCATTATCTGCTTTTCAAACCCTTGCTTTGATAATTAGTGTAAGCTGAAAGGACCATTGCAATAATTTATATTGTCCCAAGACGGAGATCAAACGTTTTACTCAGGGCAAGACAGCTTTTGCGTAAAGGGCGACATAAAGATTTTCTATCAGCCCTGAAAGCGCTTTGAGAATTTTTGACTTTCCAAGAAGAGTAAAAATTCTTGAACAAGTTTCCGTGACACCGACTTAACTTTTTGTGCTGTGACCCTACACGCCGGTAGTTTACGAACCGTAAAAAATGCAGACGCACAGCACATAATCTTTGCACAATGGCGCTCATTGGGCCACTGCGCATGTGTTGCCCACCACCCATCTCGGAAGTGCCTTCATGCATTGACATTGTCCAATCATTTTCAAGGTTCTAGTCTGTCATACACATATCATCCCTAAGGGCCTGGTTCAGCAAGATCGCAACTGCGGATAAGCAATCTGCCGATTGTTGTGCACTGCATATGCTTATACGACGCAGCGAGTGAACACTTCACTGCGATCGGGACTGCGATCGCAGTGGCTAAGCAGACCCATCGCAGAGTGATTGACAGGAAACAGCGTTTGTGGGTGGTGACCGGGGGGGTTGGTTGGGGAAACGCAGGCGTGCCAGTACGTTTTTGCACGCCGTTGCAAGGGCGTGCATAAATTAGCCACTGCAATGCCTTACGCAGCTCGAGGCCTCATAGCATGTGATGAAGTTAGCAATTCCTGAGTAAAGGGGCAGAGATGAGAGAAGGATAAAGGTCATACTTGCCTACCCTCCCGATTTGGTCGGGAGCCTCCCAAAAATCGGGTGCCGCTCCTGACCTCCCGGGAAGGCAGGCAAGTCTCCCGGCAGCTGCCGACCCTTCCTACCCCCCACTGCAATTACAAGTAGCTCCCCATCAGCGGGGGGCCTGTGACGCGATTCACGCAGAATCGCATCATTTTGGCCCCGCCCCCTGCTTCACACTGCCTGTAATATCGGCAGTGTGTAGCGGGGGCGGGGCCAAAATGATACAATCGTGTGGCTCCGCCCCCTGCTCCACCCACAATCTCTTGTAGTCTGGCCAGCCCCGCCCCCGTCTGCTGGCCACGCCCCCCCCCACTCAAGCCGATCTGGCTGCTCCCTCCCGGAAGGGGCAGCCAGATAGTCGGCAAGCATGGAAGGATAAAGGTAGAGTGGGACAGAGAGAGACAGATGGTGAAGGGCAATCAGAGATGAGCTTATATATTTAGATATAATAGAAATATATATATATTAGAGATATATTTTGTTTCCATCATTTTTCATACAGAACTTTACTTATTTGAATACTTAAATATTAAAAAGTACAATGCTTTATTCCAATAGATGAGATAACCAGAACGGTGGGACATACAAGTCAGTGACCACTTTACACTACATGGCCAAAAGTAAGTGGGTACCCGAACATCATATAAGAGAATTTTTTCTGACATTTGGAAAACCAGAACATTTATTTGGAACAAGAGAAAGAGGGTAATATTAAGCCCGGTGCGCAATACACTACTGTATAAGGAATATTGGGCCTGATTCAGACCCACTCGCGAGCGGCTGTCCGCTCGCAAGTGGGTCGATGGTCTGCACTGCGCATGCGCACGACGGATGGAGCTCCGTCGTGCGCATGCGCGAGACGCGATGAGCGAAGGACTTTCCTTCGCTCGTAGTGTCTGATCAAAGGGGGCGTGCTGTCGATGTTGATTGACAGCACGCCCCCTTTGGTGGGCGTGCCTCCCAGACGGAGGCGTTCCCAAGGGAACAGTTACCGTCAGAAGCCGGCCCCACTGACATCACTAGTGATGTCAGTGGGAGTGATTTTGGCTCTGATAGAGCCAAAATCACTCCTGGCCCTGCGGTTGAAAAACTCAACCGCAGGCTTCTGCTCGCAGTGGCGATGGTCGCGATGGTCAAGACCATCGCGACCATCATCCTGCACGCTCGTATATGCTGTGGGTGGTGACCCACAGCTATACGAGCGTCCAGGAGGACGCTCCATATTTATGGAGGTGGGCCCTGATTCAGAGCGAGCGCTCTGGTTAGAGCGTCCGGCTCTGAACCTGGGCCATTATCCCGTCAGTGGATCACAAAATTCTGTTTGTTTTATATATTGTATATCTTCCAGTTTTTTACAACACTGGTAGATTTTCTAGCTGCTTCTTTGCTGCGTAAAGGTTTGACTCTACTGGTTTCTGTTACTATCAGCCCTAATGTCTCCTTGAATACATAAAAACAGAAAAAAATGCATCATTTTGTGATAAAACTAGAAATACAATTTAAATACTTAATGATTTAATGATATATGGCCAACTGTATGGCCAGCTACACAGCTGGTTGTCAACCTGCTGAAATGATGAAGGGCCTACATTTATATGGGCCTGGAGCTGTAGTTCCATCCGCCCCACTGTGAATCTGGCCCTTGTATGTGCTGGAAAAACAGTGAGGGGTACTAGAAGGAGAAAGAGGGCCCTGCTCCAGAGATCTTACATCCTACAGTACAGTAAGCCTGGAGAACCTGTGTCTCTCCAGCTGTTGTGAAAATACAAGTCCCAGCATACCTTCCCACATATCAGCTGGTAAAGAATGCTGGGACTTGTAGTATCACAACAACTGGAACCAACGCGTTTCATCACTCACTGGACTTCATAACCCCTTGATGAAGACCAGTGAGTGACGAAACGCGTTGTATGCTGACTTGCCTATGGTGAACTTACCTTTATGAAATCAAGATCAGCATGTTTTTTTTTTGTTTTTTTTTACTCTGCTATTTATAACATCCTTTTTTTCTCATCTTTTCTATACTTGCTGTTTTTTATCTATATCAAATTGTAGATTTATTTCTATCTTTATGCGTTTTATGAAGTTAGTCTATGAAATGTTTTTAATAATAAATATATGTTTTTTAGTTTACCAGCTGCAGTTTTAGTATAATTTATTTTAAAGCACAGGCACTTAGCAGTGGCATCACAAGGGGGGTGCGGGCCGCACCTGGGTGTTACCCTCCGAAGGGTACCACCAGTGACAGGAGCTGGGTGCTGCACTGTAGCATTACGTGCAGCACTTGGCTCCTGACACAGCGAGAGCACTGCACACAGAGTAGTCCCCGGGGGCAGTCCGCACCTCCGTGACCCCCCCCCCCCCGAAGTGATTAAAACAGGGGTTTGGGCTGCAAGGCCACGCCCCCTAGCCCGCATACCATGTTGCACTCCAAATTTAGGAATGGTAAGTGCCATGGATTAGTGCTTTTTGTTTATTTGATTAATATATTTCAGTAATCATTTTGTGATCACATTTTCGAATGTACCCCTATTAACCTGTTTAATCTAGCTTGTCTCAGCTGGTTTCCTAGGTGCTTTGCAACAGGTGTGCTAGGTGACTGTCTCATGTTTAAAAGCAAAGTTGCTGTGAGCTTTAAACCAGATAGCATACCTTGAGTTTAATACTAATGTGATAGCTATTTCCATGTAATAATTCTGAGCTATAGAGGGGTATTCAATATGGGAGAGAAAAGTTCGTGCTGGACTTTTTGCTCCACATCGGAGATTTTCCTGGGATAAAGTATCGGGCGCGCGCCCGCTTTATCCCCGTATTCAATTTAAAAGCTACGAAAACGGGACCCGGTGAAGTAGGATAAGCAAAAAAAAACAAAATTTACCTGGAATAAATTGTAGGACGCCCCTAAAGCTGTAAAAACATGGGGATCACTATGGGTACCCCCGTTTTAGCCTGCAAATGAAAGTCGGGGTTTTAAATAGCCGCAGCAGGTGTTTTTTTCCCCGACATTGAAGAAGTGTTGCAGAAGAGCACTTAGGTTATTTTTTTCATTTTTTTAAGTGGTCCCATCAAATTTGGGGAACATGAAAATGGGTACTAGCATATTTTTAAGTCCCTAAAGTCTTTATTTAAAAATTCTGCAAATATGCACCTGCCGCTAATAACCTATTCTAGAAAACACCTGCCGCATACTTGCAGAATAGCCCTGAACTTATTTCCCTATTTTAAACACTTTTTTCCCATTTTTTTTTTCTCACCCCAAATTTTTTATAATTTTTTTGGGGTGTCCCTATTTTTTTTTCTTAAAACTTTTTTTGACACAGTTTATTTTAAAATGACATTCCCAGGGGTGCAGGCTATTTTTTTTAAGCCTGCACCCCTAAACCCCAATTCTGCACTTTTTTTCGCCACCTATTCAGTGGTGAAAAGTTATCCACGTTTTTTTTCAAAGACTTTTCGAACCTGCGAAAAGTCTTTGAAATTGAATACGGTGCAAAAGTCAAACCGGCGAAAATGACGTCATCCGAGCGAAAACCTCGCAGAAACTGCGTTTTCGCTCCATATTGAATACCCCTAATAGAGTAGGGACTTGTAGTAAAATGGGCTCCCGTGACGAGGGCAGCAAGCTTAAATGCATTGATCAATTCATGAACCAAAACCCCACTGTTTATTATTATTGTTCGTTATTATGGTGAGTGCAGAGCCCCTGTGATATATATATATATATATATATATATATATATAACCTGTGAAACTACAAGTCCCAGCAGGCTTTCATGCTTTACCAGCTGATTGGTGGGAGGGTATGCTGGGACCACAGGTTGGCCTGGCCTGTCGTAGGGGAACACAAGTGCAAGGAGACAGAAACAATTATAGTGCATAAAAGGAAACTGGTAGACCGGCCTATGGCGTAAATATCATCTGTATCTGGTTGCGGCAGTAATAAGAGAAATTGGTAATCGGAAAAGAACATTCAGCTTCACACTCCATCGCCTTAAAGATTAATTTTATAATTAAAGGCGTACGTGGATATCTAAACATGCCCAAATGGCAGTCACTAATAATTTTAATATCTCCTTTAGTATTCAGGGCATGACAGTCACACACTATAGAGAACCATAATTAGACTAGGAATATTTCCCTAGCCATAGATAGAAAAATCATAATGTTGCAAAGTCCATGAAATGTAATTTACTATATAAATGTATGTGGATAAAATGGAGGCAACCATTCTAAAAAGGTAATAACATGTTGTGGTTTATATTATTATTATTATTATTAGTATTATTATCCTTTATTTATTTGGTGCCACAAATGGTCCAAAGCACCTTACAAAGTACAGAAACAGTATAAACAAAGCAAGAAAAGAGTGACTTACAGTACAGAACATTGCAGGACATGGACGAGGTGTATAAACATTGCTGTATCAGCAGTCATAATATTCAAATAAGCAGCAGGGCGGCAGAACCCAAAGGTTAGGTACTGTTGTAGGCAGTAGGGAGTAGATGATGGTATAAGTGAGAGAGGAAAAGCACATGAGGGAAGAGGGCCCTGCTCGTGAGAGCTTACAATCTAAAGGAGAGGGGCAGACAAACAGGGGAGACACAGAGGGGAGAGACAAGGCAGAAGGAGCCTGTAGCAGCGGGTTAGGATGAGAGCTGGAAGGCTTTGATGAAGTAGTGGGTCTCGAGAGCCCGTTTGAATTTTTTTAGAGAGGTGGAGAGTCTGATAAGGAGGCAAAAGTGGGAGGAAGTAATCAGCTGGGAGGAGAGGTGTCATTTATGGATGGAGCAAAGTGGGCGGACAGGAGTATGAAGGGAGATGAGGTCAGCGATTTAAATAGGAAAGGATTGGGTGAGGGCTTTCTAAGTGTAAGAAATGTCAATTGAGTTCTGAAGGGGAAGGGGAGCCAGTGTAGGGCTTGCAAAAGCGGGGAGGCAGATGTAGTACGTTGGGAGAGATGAGCCGAGCAGCAGCATTGAGAGGTGGTCGTCAGGGAGGCCAGATAAGAGGAGGTTGCAGCAGTGATGTCTGGAGATGAGCAGTGAGTGGATGAGGGTCTTAGTTGCCTTCACGGTGAGAAAGGATCTAATCCTGGAATTAGTTTTGAGTTGGAAACGGCATTTATCAATGAGTTTTATCATTCACAATAAATAAATAAATGGTGCTCCAGCCAATCACTTCCCAACTGTCATTTTTCAAACAGATGACAGTTGGGTAGGTGATCAAAATTTGTTTAATACAACACCTCAGCGCATCAAAAGTAAAGCTGCCAACAGTGGAGACACTAGGGTACCTTAAACCCCTAAACAAAAATAAGTGACAATAGTAATAACATGTGTGACCACCGTGTGGCGCTAAACTAAGTCAATCAATACGAAAAATTTAAAATGAATAGGCTACTTTCCTATCCTGTTCTCTCTTGGGACGATGTACCAGGGAGTTCCCAATATGTAAAAAGAGAGATAAGCACAATAGTGTAATATTGAAAAGATCAGGTGAATTTATTAAAACACACAAACATATAAATCAATCTTAAAAAGGCTAAATAAAGCCAAACAAATGCCTATTGGGCATGGTATAATAATGTCTTTAAAAAGAGGGGCCCATAAGCCCTGCGTACCAGATCCAAGATGTATAACTGCGTTGTGGGTGCAATGCTGACCGTCCGGACCAAGTCAAGCAGTGACTAACCAACGATAACTGGTACTGGGGGATGACAGTTGGGAGCTGATTGGCTGGAGCACCATTATCCTATGCAACGAGTTTTATCACTCGTTGTGAATGATAAAACTTTGATAAATGAGGCTCTGTGAGAGGTACTGGACGTGTGCTTTGAAGGAGAGGGAGAGGAGTCAAGTATAACTCCAAGACAGCGCATTTGCGTGCTAGAGGAGTTGGGAGTGTGATAAAGAAATTGTGGGAGGTGAGGTTATTCAAGAGGGTGGGAAGATGATCAGCTCAATCTTGGATATGGTAACTTCAAGAAAGTCCTGGGACATCCAAGAGGAAATAGCTGAGAGTCAGTTGGAGATAAGAGTGAGGAGAGAGGGGGAAGGGTCAGGGAAGGAGAGGTAGGGGTATATTTACTAAAGTGAGAGTTTTTAGAAGTGGAGATGTTGCCCATAGCATCCCGGTGTCCTGCTGCTGTCAGTTAGCTGGTGGCCACCGGGGAGAGAGGAGGGGGTCCCGGACGGGCCCCACCTTCTCTTAAAACGCCCCTGCTACAGGGGCTTGCTGCATATGAGCACATTGCAGCCCCATAGATACTATCTCTGCTGCGGACCCTTTTTAATACATATGGCGGGCCATATGTGTTAAAGGTTTCGCAGCATTTTTGTGATTGATGCATCACGCTCTATGGGGTAAATTTACTAAGATGGGAGTTCTATTAAGAAGTGATGTTGCCCATAGCAACCAATCAGATTCCAGGTATTATCTTCTAGAAGGTGCTTGATAAATGAGAAGTACAATCTGATTGGTTGCTATGGGCAACATCACTTCTTAAATAGAACTCCCATCTTAGTAAATATACCCCTATGTGTCTGTCTCAGGGGAAATTTCGTGTCTCACATTTTCTTTGCTCTCCAGAAGTGAGTAGTTCTTATATACAGTAAGCAAGGAGGAGGTTACATTACGCTAAAGTGTTTGTAATGTGTTTGGATAGATTACAGCAAAAGACAACCATATTTATGGATGCCATTAGAGATGAGCTAATACTTTTAGTTATTTGTGCTATAATCTCGATGCCAAGTGCGTGGTCATAATTTCTGGTACTGGTACATCTGTCATAAATCTCCACATTCACCACAACCACAATCCCATTATAGAATGTCATGTAGTAATCTATCATGTAAATAAGACTTTTCACTGAACCTCTTTGAGCTCTGATATCAAAAGCTGTATCAGTCAGTTATTCAATATTCCTATTAAAGTTAGACGGTGCACTAAATGGTTCTGTTTTTAAGTGTTGGTTATAAAATATGAAGTATATCGGGTTTCCCAATTGGATATGGGATAGTTGCCATAGTGTACAAGGTCTGTCTAAAAAGTTTGGTGAATGGTCTGATATATCTGTATCATACTTACCTACATTGCTGGGCAGCTTTCCGGGAGCAGCAGGAGGGGACCTGCTGCTCTCCTCTTCGGGGGGCGGGGCCCAGATGATAGATGGCATTAGGCCCCGCCCCCTTTACAGGAAACCCCCGTGATTCGCGGGTCCGTGAGGAGGGGGCAGGGCTAAATGACGTGATTTGCCTAATTTAGCCCCGCCCCTTCCCGACGGACCCGATAATTTCAGGTAAAAATTCCCCATCCTGCCCACTTCACTAGGAAGTGGGCGGGATGCGGGAGATATGCCTACTCTTCCGGGATCGCGGGGGGTTACCCGAAAAATCGGGAGCCTCCCGCGATTCCCGGGAGAGTAGGCATGTATGATCTGTATGCAACGCTTGCAACAAGGTCGCTCATGCGCGCTGACATGCATGGACATGTCTGGACCTGCCCTCAGTCGGGGTGTGCCCGACGCTGCCACCGCACTGCCATTGCATTCATTTCAACAGAGTGTCCCAAGCAGTGTGCATGGAACAGCAATGGAGCAACGGCACAATATTAAGTTCTGCTGCAAATTGGGTAAACTGGCGACGGAGATGCACAAAATGTTGGTGAAAGTGTACGGTCAGGATGCTGTGAGTAGAGAATGTGTGTACGATTGGTTTGCACGCTTTCGCAGTGGCAAGGAATCAGTGGAAGACGAGACCCATTGCTCTATTGCTGTTCGATGCACACTGCTTGGGACACTCTGTTGAAATGAATGCAATGGCAGTGCGATGGCAGCCTCGGGCACACCCCGTCTGGGGGCAGGTCCAGACATGTCCATGCATGTCAGCGCGCATGAGCGACCTTGTTGCAAGCGTTGCATACAGATATATCAGACCATTCACCAAACTTTTTAGACAGACTTCGTATACTGACCATTGTCAAAAAAGAAAGTGCCCAAATTATAAAACAAGTGACAGTCCCTATCAGAGCCGTAACTAGGCTTTTTGGTGCCCTGTGCCAGAGAGAGCATTGGCACCCCCCCTACTAATTTTTTTAAATAGGGACAAAAGATAGTGCACCTGAAAAAGGACCGTGGCCTCATGGGGAAGGGCCAGGGAAGAAATAGGAGAGAAAAAGAGGAAGAATATTCCTACACGGGGCACTCATGGATATTGATATGAATATTCAGACAGGAATTATTACAGTAAATAGGAAATGATGATAAATTTAAAATATAACTTTTAATATAAAATCTAAAATATAGCTAGTGAAATATATTTACAAAAACCACACAAAATATAAAATGATATATACTATTAATCTCCAATTTCCAATGTTGTCACTATTCTCACCTCAATGGTGTATATATCATTCCACAGATGATATACGATAATATATATGCTGACCTCATAAAGGGTCCTCTATTCAGGCCAAATATTATAAACGTATGATACTAACATCATCTATTGGTTAGAATGACTGTGTAAATTAAACCCAATAGATATAAACTGGGAGTGGGTTGATTCAATATAGAATAGTGTTGTTTATAATTATTCCACCAGATCAATTGTAATGTCAATTGTAATGTAGATATATTCAGTAACACTATATATTGTTATTATATGTCGATCAAATGTGGTTACTGAACCACTCAATCCTTCAATCCAGTGGCAGAACTCCCGGAGACAATGGAGTCATTTGCCGCCGGGCGTCAGCCCTGAAGGGGGCACCTGGCTCCATTGTCCCCGGGAGCTGCATGGAGAAGGAGCACCTCCATTGGCGCAACTACGGAGGGTGCAAGGGGTTCCGTTGGAACCCTTGCACCCTCCATTTCCCGGGCACCCGCTGAGTGTGTTACCAGCGGGCGCCCGGCTCCTATCCTCCTGGCGGTAGCCGGAGGACGGAGCTCCCTCCGTCTTCCGGGTCCCGCAGTGTACTATGGGAGTGACGTCATAACATCACTCCCATAGTGCCGAGGAGCGGACGCCGGGGATGAACGGCAGAAGCACTGGAGCGGGGATAAAGGTAAGTGTTGTTTTTTGTGTGTGTGTGTGTGCACGCGGTGGGGGCCATCACTACTGGGGGCAACTACAGGGGCCTACTACTGGGGGCAACTACAGGGGCTCACTACTGGGGGCAACTACAGGGGCCTACTACTGGGGGCAACTACAGGGGCTCACTACTGGGGGCAACTACAGGGGCCTGCTACTGGGGCCTACTACTGGGGGCAACTACAGGGGCCTACTACTGGGGGCAACTACAGGGGCTCACTACTGGGGGCAACTGCTGGGGCTCACTACTGGGGGCAACTACAGGGGCCTGCTACTGGGTGCAACTACAGGGGCCTACTACTGGGGGCAACTACAGGGGCCTACTACTGGGGGCAACTACAGGGGCTCACTACTGGGGGCAACTACAGGGGCCTGCTACTGGGGGCAACTACAGGGGCTCACTACTGGGGGCAACTACAGGGGCCTGCTACTGGGGGCAACTACAGGGGCCTGCTACTGGGTGCAACTACAGGGGCCTACTACTGGGGGCAACTACAGGGGCCTACTACTGGGAGCAACGACAGGGGCTCACTACTGGGGGCAACTACAGAGGCCTGCTACTGGGGGCAACTACAGGGGCTCACTACTGGGGGCAACTACAGGGGCTCACTACTGGGGGTAACTACAGGGGCCTCACTACTGGGGGCAACTACAGGAGCAACTACAGGGTGCTCACTACTGGGGCCTCACTACTGGGGGCAACTACAGGGGCCTCACAACTGGGGGCAACTACAGGGGCCTCACTACTGGGGGCAACTACAAGGGGCCTCACTACTGGGGGCAACTACCGGGGGCTCACTACTGGATGTACTGCATAGGGGGACCATTACTGGGGAGCACTACATAGGCGGACCACTGCTCTGGGCATTATATAAAAGGAACTGCATAAGGGGGGCAGCGGCAGCTGGGGCTGGCATAGGTGCTGGGGGGTGGTACATTTTAGTTGGGGGGGGTGGGCACCAACATTTATCTTGCCTCCGGGCACCTGGGATGATTTACGCCACTGCTTCAATCCCATGCTATCGTCTAGGCTATTACTCCTCCCCATAAACAATTCCCCTATACAATTAATAGGGATTTCAATTGCGACACTATATAGCCATGATATGCAATTGATCATTCACTCATTGTAAACGTACTTAATTTAATATATTAATATCCTTGTAACATTACCAATGTAATTGACTCTGTGACTAAGCAACTAAGCGAAACGCGCGTCAGATGACACATGGCACACGCTGCTGCAATATACATTTTAATGTTTGTCTCTATGTTGATATGTTTGTCTGTGTATGGGTACCGACATAATTGGAGTTTGAGCGCTGGACAGAGGCATGCGGCACGCGGTACACGCTGCCACAATGCATAGGTCTCACTCCTTTTAAATGAGATTCTAACGCTGGGCTGAGCTGTATACATCAACCTCCCCCAATAGTTCTTTTGACCATCAACAACGCTGACTAGGATTACTATTAGGTTAATCTAGCGCTATGATACATGATTGCAACATTTGGCAACATTGTACAAGGGTGGTCAAGGGATTACAGAGTCAAGACACTATGGGCTCTATTTATTAACATTATTTTTACTAAAATAATGTGAAAAAGGGTGTTTTCACACCCTTTTCACATTATTTTAGTATCGCCTGTAGTTATTACAGGGCAATTGGAGTAGAATTAGTAAAATTCTACTCCAACCCCTAAGTATCACTTATTTTTAGTAAAGCAGATCGCATTTCCCATAACTGTAATGGGAAATGTGATCCGACCAGAGTTACTAAAAATAAATGTGAAAAAAATACCGGGGAAAGCCCTGTGATAATAACGCCACCTGGAGGTGGCGTTATCCAGGGTCTCCCCCGGTTACCGGCCTCCTGCCCTGCTCTAACGGGGAGAGCAGAGCCGGGAGTCGGTCCCTGTAATCAGCTGTGTGGTCTAAACAGACCGCAAGCTGATTACTGTAAAAAAAAAGAAAAAAAAAATAGTTAAAAAAAAATGTACTTATCTGACTCCAGGGACCGGTGATCGGGGCTCCGGTGATGACTCCCCTCCAGTCAACTGGTCTCCCACAGTGCACTGCTGCCCGGTCATCAGGTGATCGGAGGAATGGAAGACATCACCTGGAGCATGCAGGTAAGTGTAAGGGAGGGAGGGGGGGGGGTCGCGGGGGGTCTGCGATCGCGGGGGGCGGGGCTTAGCGCCGGGAGCGGGGCTTAGCGCCAGAGGGGGGGTAGCTGCGGCTAACGGTTGGCGCATGCGCGGGCACTTAATCACTGTATTTTTTGCGAAAATACCGTGATAAGGCTCCGAAGGGGATTAGCAGGGACAGAGCTTTATCGCAAGCTCTGTCCCTGCAAGGGATTTGTAGTAAATCCCTGTGATATTGCCTGAATTCGCAATGCGAATTCACTCGGTAATATCACACTACAATCCGCATTACCAATGCGGATTGTAGTAAATAGAGCCCAAGGGGTTGAATAAAATCGATATAGCCACATAAGCCTATCCATTTGGTCACATTAGTAATGTTACAAGGATATTAATATATTAAATTAAGTACGTTTACAATGAGTGAATGATCAATTACATATCATGGATATATAGTGTCGCAATTGAAATCCCTGTTAATTGTATAGGGGAATTGTTTATGGGGAGGAGTAATAGCCCAGACTATAGCATGGGATTGAAGGATTGAGTGGTTCAGTAACCACATTTGATTGACATATAATAACAATATATAGTGTTACTGAATATATCTACATTAGGATTGATATTACAATTGATCTGGTGGAATAATTATAAACACTATTCTATATTGAATCAACCCACTCCCAGTTTATATCTATTGGGTTTAATTTACACAGTCATTCTAACCAACAGATGATGTTAGTATCATACGTTTATAATATTTGGCCTGAATAGAGGACCCTTTATGAGGTCAGCATATATATTAACGTATATCATCTTTGGAATGATATATACACCATTGAGGTGAGAATAGTGACAACATTGGAAATTGGAGATTAATAGTATATTTCATTTTATATTTTGTGTGGTTTTTGTAAATATATTTCGCTAGCTATATATTAGATTTTATATTAAAAGTTATATTTTAAATTTATCATCATTTCCAATTTACTGTAATAATTACTGTCTGAATATTCATATCAATATCCATGAGTGCCCCGTGTAGGAATATTCTTCCTCTTTTTCTTGTTTGATTACATTTATTATTCCTGGGTGCACCTCCCCATTACCAAAATTGGAATTATATTTAAATATCAGGGAAGGATTAATTTGAATTGAGAATCTGTGCGGGTATTTTGTTTTGTTCTTAAGAGATAGGAGAGGCCAGGAGATGCAGGGGATAAAAGAAGAGGAAGCTACAAGTGAGAACCAGTGGCATAACTACTGCCCCCGCAGCCCCCGCGGTGGCTTGGAGGTGCCGGGTAGCTTGGGGGCGACGGGGGCAGTGGTTGCGCCACTGCAACTGTGAGCGCTGGCCTCTGAAGTGATCGGAGGCTAAGGAAGCCTCCGATCACTTCAGAGCCCAGCGTTCCCAGTAATGCAGTGCGCGGGTGACGTCATGATGTCACCCGCGACCTGGGGAACCTGCGCGGCCGCGTCTGCTGGATCTATTTAGATCCAGTCAGCGTGGCAGCAGGAAAGACAGCCCAGATGACAGCGCGCGGAGTCAGGTAAGTAGGGGGGGGAGGTTTGGGGAGGCCACAACTACAGGGGGCAACACTTGAGGGACACAACTACAGCAGGCACTACTAAAAGGGGACAATACAAATATATGGATCTGCGCTTCACAGTAGGCAGCTGCTGATGGCAAAAGGTAATCCCTAAAATTACCCCAAAAGAGATATATAAAACACAATGTAGTCACCAGAGCGCACAAAGAACAAGGACATAGAGTTGGAATGATAAATGCTGCCACTATATACTCATATACAATGTGACAAAAACTTCAACAAAAAGTGTGTAGTAAGAGTCTCTGTGGACTATCTCCGTAGTCACAATAGGAGGGTTGCTTCGTTATGTTCAGGATACTTTTTTCATGAAGGTCTCCTTAATCCCATGTCACTCACGTGCACATAAAAGAAAGGAAAAGAAAGGGACCAACGCGTTTCAACTATAATTTTAGTCTTTTTCAAGGTGTGGAAAAAGACTTGAAAAAGACTAAAATTATAGTTGAAACGCGTTGGTGTTCCAGTTCAAGGTCTGATCCAGGAAGTGAAGCTCTTTTCAAAGACACTGCAGATCGTTTTGGGACCCCCTGTTCCTGTTCCTCAGGAAGGACCCCTATAGCGCTTTTGGTGTACTTTGTCTACACCCCCACTTTCCGGTATGCCTTGATTTTTATCAAAATACGGTGGATTTTATATGTCTTGTATTTACATGTCTTACTTTAATAAATGGTAATACACCAGGAAGGTCCCTTTCTTTTCCTTTCTTTTATGTGCACGTGAGTGACATGGGATTAAGGAGACCTTCATGAAAAAAGTATCCTGAACATAACGAAGCATGCCTCCTATTGTGACTACGGAGATAGTCCACAGAGACTCTTACTACACACTTTTTGTTGAAGTTTTTGTCACATTGTATATGAGTATATAGTGGCAGCATTTATCATTCTAACTCTATGTCCTTGTTCTTTGTGCGCTCTGGTGACTACATTGTGTTTTATACTACTAAAAGGGGCACAACTACAGGGGCACAACTACAGAGGGCACCACTAAAAGGGGCACAACTACAGAGGGCACTACTAAAAGGGGCAAAACTACAGGGGGCACTACTAGGAGGGGCACAACTACAGGGGCCACTACTAAAAGGGGCACAACTACAGAGGGAACTACTAAAAGGGGCTCATCTACAGGGGGCACTATTAGGAGGGGCACATCTACAGGGGACACTACTAAAAGGGGCACAACTACAGGGGGCACTATTAGAAGGGGCACAACTACAGGGGGCACTACTTGAAGGGGCACAACTACAGGGGGCACTACATATGGGCACAACTACAGGGGGCACTACTTTAATGGGCAAAATTACAGAGGGCCCTGCATAATGGGCACTACTACAGGGGGCATTGCATAAGGGGCACTATTACAGGGGGCATTGCATATGGGGCACTACTACAGGGGGCCCTGCATAATGGGCACTACTACAGGGAGCATTGCATAAGGGGCACTATTACAGGGGGCATTGCATGGGGGGCACTAGTATAGGGGGCATTGCATTTTGGGGCACAACTACAGGGGGCACTGTATAAGGGGCACTAACTTGATACACACAGTTTACAGGTTATAAACTATGTTCCCAATAATCTGGTTCTACACGGACATAAAAACTGTGCAACCTGTCTTGAGCTGAGGTGACAGACTGGCAGGAGCAGAGAGGAGGGTTGGTGAAGTAGATCTGTCAGGGTGGGATTGTAATGGGCATTACTGTTTGGCATAATGTGTATTTGGCATTACTGTGTGCACAATTTGCTATTAGGGGCATTACTGTGTGGGATAATGTGTAAGGGGCATTACTATGTGACATAATGTGTTGTATGTGGCATTACTGTGTGGCATAATGTGTTGTATGTGGCATTACAGTGTGGCATAATGTGAAATAGGGGCATTACAGCGTGGCATAAATTTGCTATAAGGGCATTACTGTATGTCATTATGTGTTATACGTAGCATTATTGTGTGGCATGTGTAATGGGCATTGCTGTGTGGCATAATGTGTTGTAAGGGGCATTCCGGTGTGGCACACTGTGTTATAAGTTGCATTACTTAGTGTGTCATAATGTGTAAGGCACGTCATTGTCGTCTTTGGGTGTGTTTGATCTTTGGGGGGGGGGGGGGGCGTCTGAAACATTTTTGGCATGGGGGAGCAAAATTTATAGTTACGCCACTGGTGAGAATGGTAATAAACAGGAACATTGACAGGCCCAAACAGCGCCCCCTGCCCTGCGATGCCCTGTGCCATGGCATCACACTACCCTAGTTACGGCCCCTGGTCCCTATTATTCAGCCTGACAAAGATTCGTATAAAGCCCAGTTACTGGTTGAAGACAATGGTGATGGCGAAACAAGTCCAATGCAATTGATGAGTCTATATAAGGGACCAAGAGCCTGATTCCGCATCGATCGCTAGAGCAACTACGACTGCAGATCGTGCGATTTGTTTGCCATCCCGCATGCGTATAAGCCGCACTGCACGTGCGCTGAGATCGCACTGCGATTACGGACACACAGAGCAAGCCGTCGCAGAGTGAGTGACAGACTGTGAGCGTTTGGGGGTGGTGACGGGGGAGTGGTTGGAAAAACGCAGGCGTGTCTGTCCATTTGAACGCCGTTGCTTGGCCGTGGATAAATTAGCCACCGCCATTGCCTACGCAGCTTGAGAGCGCACTACGTGCAAAGAGACATGCAGTTGGATAGAACCTGCTGCACTTGTGCATGACTGGCCGATGTTGGTCGATGGTACCGATGTTTATGCAGGTGACGTCGTACGCATGTGAGAAGGCAGCAGTGGGCGTCATTATGCCGGCTGTGCTTTGGCAGGCATTATCATATTTTCGCAGCTGCGTTCCCTGCAAAATTGCACCTGCGATGGCATTAGCTTTTGCTGCTGAATCAGGCCCCAAGTCAAGTGATCGATTTTCAATGGCAGAGGAATTCAGTAATGGAATTTAACAGCAAATGACACCTTTATCAGTGTACAGTACAGGAACGGGGGCAGACACGGAATAGCTTTCAAAACAGGAACAAATATGCACTATTTCCAGGGCAGCAGAAAAATAGGGGCCGGGTACTTGGGGGGCGTCACCACCGCAGATGGCGCTGCTATAGATTCTGATGTTCAGCTCATCCTATCACCTATAGTCTATAACATTTAGCAAACAATCAGCAAATATATGACTGGTTAATGTTTTTAGTGTTTATTTGCACCTTTAAGCAATAAAAAAAATAAAAAAAAATAACCCTAAGTACTAAAAATAATAATAATAAGTACTGTATATTTCATAACCATAAGACAAAAACAACAAAACACTAAATATGCGACTTACCCGCTCCAATGTAATTTCTTCAAATTCATATTCAATTTCTGACCCATTGATCTGGAAAGAAAACAATAATAAAACTGTTTATCTCGGCGTACATTATCCTCTCCAGTCTAACAATGATCGCGGTACAATCTAATCATGAGACGCTTCTCTGGACTTTAAGTGTAAGTAAATAGAACTAATGTGGAATTTTGACTGGAAATTATGCTTGGCATACAGTATCTCAGGGCCCATAACGTCTACTGGGCACATTACTTACCATTCTACTACTGCTGGGCATACTAATGGTTATTTATCATGAATTATTGTTGGGCAATGATGAAGCTTGTATGCTTAAGGGGCCTATTCATCAAGGTAAATGGGTCTTTTATACATGTGGAAACAGTAGATTCTGCATGGTGTAAACGTTCAGCATTGCTGTCCCGGAGTCTCACATCATCCATTCATCAAGTTTCGAAAACTGAGAGCTTCCAGGGCTTGATTGCAGGAAGCAGAGTCCTGTTCCTTCTTATGGAAAGGAGATCCAGGGGTATATTTCCTAAAGTGCAGATTTACAGAAGTGGAGATGTTGCCCATAGCAGCCAAAGAGATTCTACTTATCATTTATCTAGCACCTTCTAGAAGATAATGGTAGAATCTGATTGGTTGCTATGGGCAACATCTCCACTTCTAAAAATCCCCACTTCCTTCCATAGGAAGAAACTGGACTCTGCTTCCTGTAAAAAAAGCCCTGAGAGCTCTCAGTAAATAGACCCCTGGGAGAACAGATCACTCCATCTCCTCCAGCTATGCCGTGTGGCTGATAGGGATTGCAGGACAATAATAATAATAATAATAATAGTGTAAAGGTCACTTCTTATATACAGAACATAGAGGACAGATGGTAACAGAGGATGGGGCACCGCTTGTTATTGTACATGTGGCACAGCTGGAAGCAATAGCACCATAGAACAAAGATGTGTATATATAAGGTGTTGAACGTGTGTGTAATATTGGTGATGGCAATAGCAGAGTAATAGTACTGTACACCAGTGCATCCCCCAAAGTCACGGACAAGCCCAGTACATAACCAGTGGGGTTAGGCAGTAATCATGTCACAGTACAGCCGTACTCACAGTTATACACATACAGACTCATGGAGCGGAGCTTGTGCGGAGCATAGAGGTCACAGCCGGTGACTGTACAGTATGTGGGTAGCAGTGCTTGTATGAAAGGTGCCAGCGGGCATCTAATGCAGGATATCGCAGAGCTATATGGACATGTCTGTGTCTCACTATGGCACTCATTCCCAGTGACAAGATGGTGTCGGGTATGTGCAGAAGACCGAACGTCAGCCATCTTGGTTCGGGAATGATGCCTCCTTAAAGGAGCATTATGGAGCCTGAGCAGTATCTCAGCATAAGGAGCACTGAGAGGAGCACCTGTATCCTCCTCTCATTAATTTTCATTACTTCAATATGTCCTCCCATCAGTGGCGTAACTAGGGTATTTGGAGCCGAGGGCAAATGTTAAAATGGAACCCCTCCCCCTCCCGTATGTGCACGACGAAGCAAAAAAAATGGCCGTGGTCACAAGCGGCATGATCACTTAACAATGGGGCGTGTCAACAGGACACATATAGCCCTTTTTCGTCACTCTTAACTCCTTTCCATATGCACCTTAACCCCTGTAGTGCCCCTTAAACAGTCCGCCCTATGCAGTGCCCCTAGTACTGGTCCCTCTTATGCAGGCCCACAGTAGTGCCCCTTGTACAGTACCCCCAGTATCCAATGTCCCCAGTAGTGGTCCCCCTTACGCAGGCCCCCAGTTGTGCCCCTTATACAGTGTCCCCAGTACTAATCCCCTTTATGCAGCACCCCAGTAGTGGTCCCCACTATCCAGTGGCCCTTGTAGTGGTCCTCCCTATGTAGTGCCCCCAGTGCAGTGTCCCTTTTGCCTCCATTAGTAAGCCCCTTATATAGTGCCCCCAGTAGTAGACCCCCCTTATGCAGTGCCCCTTATATAGTGCCTCCAGTAGTAGACCCCCCCTTATGCAATGCACTTTATATAGTGCCCCCAGTAATAGCAAAAAAATAAAATAAAAATAAAACTTACCTGCATCCACGCTCCTGCCACCGCGACGTCTGCATGTCAGCCCTCCAGGGCTGGCGCGCTCTGCATTATGGGAGAGATGTCATGACATCTCTCCCATTACCCACTGCAGGAGCCGGCTCTTGCAGTGGGCGCTGCAGCAGCCAATGAGAGTCTATCTGGCTCTCATTGGCTGCTGATTAACACACACATCTCCGCCAGCGCTGGCGGCGATGTGTGCGTTATGCACAGCATGAGCCCGCCTGCCGCCCTCCTCCTGGCGCTATTGGGCAAGCGCTCAGGGGGAGGGAAGGGGCTCGGCTGTGCAACACAGGACCGGCGCTGGAAAGCCTAGTGCCGGTCCTGTGTAAATGTGTAGCGCTGACCGCACACACTGTGGCCGGCACTACACTGGGTAACTAGGGCGGGCCGATACCGTGGCCGGCTGCGCGCCCCCCCCAAACCCCCCCCCCCCCCATGCCACCGGTTCCATGGCGCCCAAGGCACATGTCCCGCTCGCCCTGCCCTAGTTACGCCACTGCCTCCCACCATGCATTACATTATTAGAGACTGTGGGGTTTATGTAACTATCAAGCCATGAAAAGCTTGGAGAAGTGAACCAGTGGAGAAGTTGCCCATAGCAACCAAACCGCTTTGAAGTAGCATTGATCAAGTACAGTCTATAAAATAATAGGTAGGAGCTGATTGGTTGCTATAGGCAACTTCTCCACTGGTCCACTTCTCCACCCTTTTCATAGCTTGATACCTAGACCCCACAGTCCAGTCTTAGGAGCTGATACTGACTTATCATAGCACAATCTTCATGAATCGCATACTCATGCGCACTGACAAGCGAGGCCATTGGAGCGCCTAGCGTGATAGCAATGCAATCAAATATACCGGTCACTCCGCAGCGTCCGATGCGATGGCGTGGGACGTGAGCAGGCTGTCTTATGCAAATCGTTATTACAGTGTGAACAATTATGTATCTGCACCGTATAACAAAAGCAAAGCCGTTTCCATGACCGTGAAACTCTGACTAATTAAAGGTGACTCTAAAGTAATTACATATAAATTAAAATATAAACAATGGCGAAGTCGGCTGAATTTATGTGGCATCTGCTGCTGGATGCATGTCTTTTGAATATGAATAATGGGATTAATTGTTACATAGAGGTATTCAGTACAAGATATACTGTATGTCATTAGGTGCAGGAGCTAGAATAAGATTGGGCTGAAAATCTGTAACCTGTATACCAGGATTCCAGGGGTGCAACTATAAGCAAAGGGGTCACATGGTACCCACATGCCTTCAGCATTAAGGGTCTGGTTCTCACCAGAACCCTTCTGCCTCTGGGTCCATGATTCTGTATCTGCATGGGGCCATGGGCTGCTATGTCTATTGCAGCCGCCATGATATATTTTTGACCAGTGTCGGACTGGGGCAAGGAGGGCCCACCGGGGGAATGCAGTGGTAGGGGCCCATGCTTAAGAGGTGTGGCCAGCCTCCACAGAGGTTTGGCCAACCAGTAGAGGGTGCATGGTCTGGGTCCCTTTATAAATATATATAGTAAATAATGATAGTGCATGCATGATAATGTACCAGATTAATAACTCCAATGCATTGTAGTGAATACACCATAATCCTGAGTAGTATAATGTTACATATGCACAGTCTGGAACAGACCCCTAAAACAGAGGGTGGGCCCTCAGGCAGTGGGGCCCACCGGGGATTTCCCCTGTTCCCCTGTGGGCCAGTCCAGGTTTCTGACCCTGACATTTTTATGGAGGCGTGGCCAAGTATGTTTGGGCATGGCAATGCCCTTTGTAAATACCAGGGCCCTCAATGCTTACTGCAGCGGCTGAGCACAGATGGTGGGGCCTGACTGAGCCTTCCGGGAAACGCCCGCCTGGGTCATTTGTACCCTCCCCGCTCCTGGATATATTGTCACGCCCTTATTGGCTACTCCGCAATCTAAACTTTCTGCATTCTGACAGAACTTGGGGAAAGAACAGTTTTGCACGGTAATAAAAGAAAGAACATTAATTCCTAATGCCCTATTACATCTCCGAGTCATTCAGCTGTAAATGGGGTATGCAGCCATTTACATTTACAATGCTCATTAACTTAATTTGAAATCTAATTGGTGACTGTAGCTAATCTCGCTGACGGCCTGTTTGTAGTTCTTACAATGTTTGAGCAAGTAAAAGTAAAGTTCTGGGCAGAAGATTCACTTATTTTCTGTCTCCGATGGGAGAGAGAGCAAACACCCATTAGCGGTGCTAGAATCACAGCCAGGTTATCAATTATTCAGGGCTCATACTGAAACCATGTTATTGGCAGATTGCATTCAATGTAAAACTAATAGCCAGTCAACTACTGTAAACAAGAACATTTCCAGTATGTTGGCTGCAATCCACGATCAATTAACAAAATAAAGTCCTGCAGTCAGTGTCGGTCTGGGGCATAAGGGGAGAAACCAGGGGACTGCAGTGGTAGGGTGATTGTCCGGTGAAATCCCAACGCTGTCACTTTTAAAAGGCTAGCCCAGCACTGGCAGAGTGTAATGGTGGTGGTAAAGGGTACCAAGGCATGCCCTCCATACTCCTGGCACCGCTGGGTGTTTGTGACATTGGATTTGTCAGTGCAGTCACCGATGGCAGCCTCTCTTATTCCCTCTTATGCTGGAACTTTACTGTTCAGCCTATAAACATAATGTGAGCAAAAAGCACGTAACTGTGTACAGTATCTGGAACAAACCATGTTGCACTGAAAGGGGAGCAAATCCATTTATTATTTTAAATGCCAGGCAAATACTGTCCACTTTTACATGTAGCTCCTAAATGCTGGACAGCTTTATTCTTACGCTGCAATTTAGATATGAGTTTGGACACACCTGTCCCACATCTAATTCTCTCTGCACATCTTACTTCTGCCCCACCTGCAGTGCAGCATGGCTTTACCCAGGTGAAAATGTATTTACTGTTGTGCTTTGCTCCCAAATTAGAATCAGCCCCTTTGTCTGGCTGCCAGACACAGATACAGCCAGTCTGCTACACAGAAACAGGCTCACAGCTCTCATCATGTGATCGGGGGGAAGGTGGGGAAGATGTCACAGTGCAGAGTACAGAGAGCTCAGAGGGGCATTCCAAAGCCTCTCTGATCACTACAGTATATCATGTTCCATGTGATTTTAGTGTTGCTATTGTAACCAATGACATTAAACAGAATTATAAATCATTAATAGCAGGTTGAAGAAAAAAAGGTAAATGCATAGTTGCCGACTTTATGGCTGTCCTCTCCGGGAGGGCGCAACCATGTCGGCACAGCAGGGGCGTGCGGGGAGCGTGGCACAGCAAAGGGGGTGGTGCGGTAGCGTGATGGCGTGATTGTTTCATTATGGCCCTGCCCCCTGCTTTACAATGCCGATCTTACTGGCATTGTAAATCGGGGGGCGTGGCCACAATGAAGCCATACAGAGCAAAATGCGTTACAGCCCGCCCTGACTGCCCACTTTACTTGTTAAATGGGCGGCACAAGGCGGACACCACGGTACACACTGCAGCCTCTGGGAGACTAGCTAAAAATGAGGATTTTTTTAAATCCTGAAAGTTACCCATACTTGCCTGCTTTCCTGTAACAACCGACAGGCTCCCAAATCTTGGGTGCTCCTCCCGGCCTCTCTGGGAGAGTAGGAAAGTATAAATAAATGTCAGGATTAAAATAAAACACCTAATTTTTTACATGGATTGATGCTTTCATTTTTATAAATAGACATATTTGATAAGTATGCTTAACCAGTTATGTTTTTGTTAGCATATATGAAAACATAATTTGTATTAATTCACATATCTTACCGTGTTTTCATGGAATGGAGTATAGCTGACATAAGGGATAGTATCCAAGGTATCTGTGTTCACAATTATTGGTGCAGGGCTGGCCTGAAAAGAAACATAAGAAAATTAAGTTGTTTATATTTCTCAGTATTTACCGGGCAGAGGGCGCTGATTCATCATGGATGGCTATTGCTATCGCAGCTCCATAATCCTGAAAGAGCATGCACAGGTCTGCTGTGTAAATATGCTAATGGATGCAATCGCAATGCCGCCACACTGCCAGCATAGAGACACCCACTGCCTCCCCCTACTGCTATCACACATCCGTAATACTTTACAAACCTTCATAAACATCGGTAACATCGAGTACCATCAGTCCCTCAGGCAGAGTGACAGCAGCCCTGACCTCACTTAGAAATTGCTAGCCTCTTTGCACGCAGCAAGTACACAAACTGAGTATGCTATCGCAATGGCTAATTTATGTGCGCCCATGCAACAGCGTTCAAATGGATTGGCACGTCTGCGTTTCTTCGACCACTCCCCGTCACCAGCCCCAATCGCTCACTACCTGTCAATCACTCTGCGATGGCTCTTCGTGGTCTCCGGGATCGCAGTGCGATCGCAGTGGTGACTTTGAGCATGCTCACTGCGATGCATACGCAGTACGCAACAATCGGCCGTCTGCATGCGCTTTCGCAATAGCGACCCATGATGAATCAGGCACTGAGTATACATAAATCAGCAACACATTTTTGTTTTACTCTTATCTCTAATCCATGGTCGATAAAAGTCTGTGCATAAATTACACAGGATGGGATACATGATACATCGCACTCGCCATGCGATGCATTCCGTCGGTCATCGCATGAATGCCGGCGTTGGTGACGCCGGCATGCATGACGATCCCTGCAAAGGACCCCGCTCTGTCGGTAAGAGCAGCCCTTTGCGGTGGGGGAACTTCCGGGTCTATGCGCAGAAGGAGGTGGGTGCAGCGGGGGTGCTGGGAGGGATCCGATTGGATCCCTCTATGAGCACTCAGCAGAGAGAAACCCATAGGCTTCCATGGGTAACGCCTTCAGGAAGATGGCGTTGCCCACAGCAACCAAGCCCCAGAGTGCATCGCATAGTATAGCATAGCATTCCGGGGCTTAGTACATATTAGAAATGCCACCAAACCCACATTTTCAGGGACTGACCGCATTGCTGCATCCTGCCCACAGAGTTGAATATATATATTTATTTATTTATTTAAAATCCAAAAGAAGGGACACTCACCACATTCACCATTCCCCAAAAAAACAATGTAATAGCCAACGATTAGGACACTTTCCAATATCCGCATCCAGACAATCATATCACAGTGGTATCTTGGTACAGGCATTCACGGCAATAATAACTTTCAAATAGACATACTTATCAATTCCATCGACGTTTCGGTTCCATAGCGAACCATTAGAAAGACATTACATATACATCTAATTGTTACACCAGCCAAGAAAAAAGTGAATTGGATTTTTGGACTGGGGAACATGGTGAGCGCCCCTTCTTTTCGATTTTATGAAGTGCACACAGTACTGGATAGCTGTGTGATTTGGGAAGCACCCCTACAATATACATACATTGAACATGAGTGCAACTTCTATCGGACACATATATATACATTTATATCAATATATATTTGCAAACAAATCAATGACGTACTTGCTGTACAGTGGACATTCTTCCCTGATACATTGTGAACATAGTGGATTGCTAACTACAGAACACTTTCCACAATAGAATTCCCTTTCTGAATGTAAAGAAAGGTGGTCTGAAAAAGCGCTGGCGCACTGACTTATAGCTGCCGAGGTGTAACGTTATTGGAGTCCACTACTACCAACAAGTAAAATACACAGAGCCGGCCCTAGGCATAGACAAACTAAGCAACGCCTAGGGCAGGGATGGGGAACCTTTTTTCTGCCGAGGGCCATTTTGATATATATAACATTATTCACAGGCTTGGTGCAGGCCACGCCCCCTCTCCGTATGATGTCACTAGGGGCGGGGCCACAATCACCAGTGATTACAGCAATGCCTGGAGTATCCTGAGGATGCTCGGGGAGCTGTAAGGGCAGCGGTGTGGCCATCTGAAGCATCCTAAGGACTCTCTAGGCAGCACAGCTGCACTGCTGCATAGATTCTGGCTGGAGGATCACATTCTGGGCACCCTGTTAGCCAGATGAGGCTAGCAGAAAAACGCTAAGAGGTCCAGTCCAAATGATTCCGAGGGCCTTATACAGCCCCAGGGCCTGAGGTTCCCCATCCCTGGCCTAGGGGAATCCAAGTTCCCCTAGGGCTGGCAGAGGTTTAAGGCAGGCATGGCGCGGGTACTTGCTGCCTGCAGTGTCTCTGGCAGCTGCTACGGCCGCTGCGGAGTGTCCACGATCGGAGCTCAGCAGCAAACAGTGAGTGGGCAGAGGCAGAACAGCCGGTGGTGGTTTGCGGGGTGGAGCGCCTGGACGGTGGCTAGTGGTTAGCGTTGGGGCAGCATGCACTTGGACGCGGCCTGCCAGCCTGAGCTGGAGAAAGCGGGTCTACCGCCCGCGTCTTGCTGTACCTCGAGTGGAGCGGCTCTGCAGGCTGCGATCAGGTACAGTAAGTCTGGAACTGGGTGAGGGCCGGGGTGCTGTAATGATCACTGCTGGGAGAGGGGTACTATGCTGCAATAGGGGTGCTGTGGTCAGTGCTGTGCTAGGAGAGGGGTGCTGTGATCTGTGCTAGGAGAGGGGTGCTGTGATCTGTGCTGGGTGAGGGGTGCTGTGATCTGTGCTGGGAGAGGAATGCTGGGTGAGGGGTGCTGTGATCTGTGCTGTGCAAGGAGAGGGGTGCTGTGATCTGTGCTGGGAGAGGAATGCTGGGTGAGGGGTGCTGTGATCTGTGCTGTGCAAGGAGAGGGGTGCTGTGATCTGTGCTGTGCTAGGAGAGGGGTGCTGGGTGCTGTGATCTGTGCTGGGATAGGAGAGGGGTGCTGTGATCTGTGCTGGGAGAGGGGTGCTGTGATCTGTGCTGGGATAGGAGAGGGGTGCTGTGATCTGTGCTGGGAGAGGGGTGCTGTGATCTGTGCTGGGAGAGGGGTGCTGGGAGAGGGGTGCTGGGTGAGGGGTGCTGTGATCTGTGCTGTGCTAGGAGAGGGGTGCTGTGGTCTGTGCTAGGAGAGGGGTGCTGTGATCTGTGCTGGGAGAGGGGTGCTGTGATCTGTGCTGGGATAGGGGTGCTGTGGTCTGTGCTGTGCTAGGAGAGGGGTGCTGGGTGCTGTGATCTGTGCTAGGATAGGAGAGGGCTGCTATGATCTGTGCTGGGAGAAGGGTGCTGGGTGAGGGGTGCTGTGATCTGTGCTGTGCTAGGAGAGGGGTGCTGTGATCTGTGCTGGGAGAGGGGTGCTGGGTGAGGGGTGCTGTGATCTGTGCTGTGCTAGGAGAGGGGTGCTGGGTGAGGGGTGCTGTGATCTGTGCTGTGCTAGGAGAGGGGTGCTGGGATCTGTGCTGTGCTAGGAGAGGGGTGCTGTGATCTGTGCTGGGAGGGGGGTGTTGTGATCTGTGCTGTGCTGGGTGAGCGGTGCTGTGATCTGTGCTGTGCTAGGAGAGGGGTGCTGTGGTCTGTGCTAGGAGAGGGGTGCTAGGTGAGGGGTGCTGTGATCTGTGCTGGGTGAGGGGTACTGTGATCTGTGCTGTGCTAGGAGAGGGGTGCTGGGTGCTGTGATCTGTGCTGGGATAGGAGAGGGCTGCTGTGATCTGTGCTGGGAGAAGGGTGCTGTGATCTGTGCTGTGCTAGGAGAGGGGTTCTGGGTGCTGTGATCTGTGCTGGGATAGGAGAGGGCTGCTGTGATCTGTGCTGGGAGAAGGGTGCTGGGTGAGGGGTGCTGTGATCTGTGCTGTGCTAGGAGAGGGGTGCAGGGTGAGGGGTGCTGTGATCTGTGCTATGCTAGGAGAGGGGTACTGTGATCTGTGCTGGGATAGGGGTGCTGTGGTCTGTGCTGTGCTAGGAGAGAGGTGTTGGGTGCTGTGATCAGTGCTGGGAACATAGCACAATGGGGGAAGGAGCCACAGCACAGTGAGACCACGCCCCTTTCATGGGGCCACATCCCTTTTCAGGATCCCACGGGAGGGGGAACCACCCATCATCTTGCCTAGGGCACCTATTTGGCTAGGGCCGGCTCAGAAAATACACAACAATAAATAAAAAACTTGCGGCGCTGTCAAGTTAAATCACAGGATATTTTCTCTTTCATAAAAAAGCAAATAAGGGCCTGATTCAGAGCCGTACGCTATTTGCGGACGGTCGTTCTGAAAAAGGGGCTGGCTATTTAAATGAAGTGCTCACTCTTGGAACGAGCGAACAAAACCTGCAGCCGCTATTTTGACAAAAGACGCCCCCCTGGCCGCTCGCATCATACGTCATCTCCGCTATTTATTAGATTAATCGAGTACATCGAAAGGTGTCTGAACTGCTCGCAGTGCTTGTGGTTGGATTTTCCTACCGCAATCATGCGAGCAGTTCAGGCTAAGAAACAACCAAGTGAAGTGCTCGCTCTTGGAACGAGCGAACAAAACCTGCAGCCGCTATTTTGACAAAAGACGCCCCCCCTGGCCGCTCGCATCATACGTCATCTCCGCTATTTATTAGATTAATCGAGTACATCGAAAGGTGTCTGAACTGCTCGCAGTGCTTGTGGTTGGATTTTCCTACCGCAATCATGCGAGCAGTTCAGGCTAAGAAACAACCAAGTGACGTGGTCAATGACGCTGCTTTGTTAATTATGCACACCCTTAAAACGCCCGTTTTGACCGTTTGGCACGCCTGCATTCGGATCTTCATTCCCCGTTTTCAAGCACCTTCCCCTGTTACCACCCACAAACGCCTCATTCTGTCACTCAAATTATCAGGCATTCGCTATTTTGCGAGCACATGAATTTCGACCACACTGACTGGTTCGCGCATGCGTATTACGAGCCGTACGCATGCGCAGTTGTGCGAACATTGCTCGGAACGAACGAGCGGCTCTGAATCAGGCCCTAAGTTCCCATTGTTAAGGCGAAGCAATCACAGGTAATCCTGTTGCCCCTGCCTAACGGGACGACTTGAAAACATATGACAACTCGTTACGTTTTCAAGTTTTGTCCGATGCATCGCAGCATGCTGTAAAGGGTATACGATGCATCTTACAAGATGCTTCGTTTACCTATTTATACAGCATGCAGGATCGCAGATCTTATGGTTTTTCCATAAGATCTACGATGCGATGTACGACGACGGGGACGCACATCGCCGCTGTATATATCATGCATAAACACAAACAATATGCATGATTGGTCGTTGCGATCGATCGGAATTCGTGCATATCGGGTGAAAAATTGTCCCGTGTATGGGCCGCTTAAGTGTTTGTTTGTTTTTGGATAGATGAGTGGTTTCTCCAATCGATCCTACAAGTTTTTTCACATTTTAAATAGTTCTGCTATCTCACATATGAGAGTTGGCTTGTGTAGTCTCACTGCTGCCGTGAGGAAAGGAGTCCTCGCTGCAGGAGATACCACTCATCCATTCTGAATTAAGTATGTATTGTTTTGTAACAAGTTTAGCAAAACATTGGATTAGTTAAAAACAATAAAATACAAAGCAATAATTTGTCCCTAAAGGTAAAATACATAATCTGCCACTGCAGGTCTATTAAAAAATAAATTGTAACCTGCCACGGCAAAACATATCTCCTACCCACTGGCAGATTTTATTTAGGGGCTGTGCTGTGCAGCCCCCTACCCCAGTAAAATCCATCACCTCAGAGAGCCAGTTGCGGTCCGTGACTGCACTGGCTACACTGAGACTGGCAGTGGCTTCCAATTGGAAGAGATACCTGCCAGTCACACAGAGGACAGCCTCAGGGGGAGGTGGCTTCTAGGGGCTGCAGCTGGTGCAGCCCCTAGAAGCTAATGACAGGGTCTAATGACAGGCGTAATTTTTTCTGCGTCGGGAGCCCGACGCCCGGCATTCCTATTGAAGGTAAGTCGGCGCGGACAGCCGCGTGGGGGGGAGGGTTAGGTTAGGAGCTCCCGGGGGGAACTTAGGGTTAGGCACCCCCCAGGAGGGTTTGGCTAGGGGGAGGAGGGGTTAGGGTTAGGCACCCCCAGGGGGAGGTTAGGGTTAGGCACCCCCCAGGAGGGTAGGGTTTGGCTAGGGGGAGGGGGGGTTAGGCACCCCCAGGGGGAGGTTAGGGTTAGGCCCCCTGTGAGACTTAGGTTTAGGCTGTGGGGAAGGGGAGGTTAGGTTTAGGCACTTAGGGTCAGGTTAGGGTTAGGCACTTGGGGTGGAGGTTAGGGTTAGGCACCCCTAAGGGAGGGTTAGAGGGGGGTTAGGTTAGTTAGTACTAACCTTACCTGCTGTTGGGATCTTCACTGGTGCCGGTCTTCCGGCGTCATACCGATCCCCCTGTTATATATACTGTATCAATTTAAAATGATGTCTTTACCATCTGTCCTAAATGACAATTTCTTTATTCTTATGTTCTATATCTATATCTATAATCCTGAAAGAGCATCTGGTAGAAGGACTTAAAAAAATTCCTAGCATACTGTACCCACTTCATATTGCTACATTGTTACCAATGTAATCTGACAGGTTATTCAGGCTGTAACTACAGTACAGTAACTATATGTATGACTTAGAGAACTGTGTAAAGTAGCTACAAAGATGGCAGGAATATGTGAATCAGAGATCATGTACAAATAAATAAGTCATTAAGCACACAGCAATATGCTAAAGTCTATAAAAAAAATAAAATAAATTATATTATAAATATTTTGGACATGTCGCTTTACTGAAACGTTGCATCCAGATATACAAGTGTCACATATCAAATGAATCAGCACAGTCTCCTGGTGCTTCCTAGTCACATCACATTGCAAGTTTCTGCAATAAAAACATGAAAAAGATGCCCAGTGCCAGTAGAGTCTCACGAGACCAGGCCTTCCTTACCGACATTCCGGGAGGGGGTAGCCAGGCTTCTAATGGGGGGGGGGGGCGTGACACAGCATAAGGGGGCGTGGTGGGGAGATGATGCAGCATTGGGGCGGAGCAGGGGGAGACCGTGTGATTGCATCATTGTGACCCCATCCTCTCCTCACAATGCTGAGATTAACGGCATTGTGAAGCAGACGGGGTGGCTGTGATGAAGCGATTCACACACTCACCCACAGAAATACAAAATTGATCAACATCGATGTTGTATTTCTAGGGTGAAATCACACATTTACTGAAAATTTTAAAAATAGTAAATGTGTGATTTAGCCCAAGAAACACAACATCGATGTTGATCGATTTTCAGAGATTTTAAATCGATTAAAATCGGCCTTTAGTAAACATACCGCCGAGAGTGTGTCACATAATGGGGCAGTGGCGTCTGTATTAGGAAAACCAGTAGGAGTTTTTCAGCCCACTCAAGAGCAGCAAGTAAGGGAGTGTTCATAAATTAACCCAATAAAGTTAGGCACTCGGTGGCTTTTTAGTGATCAGTTGGAGACAGGTACCACCGAGAGCCAATAAGGGTCCGGGTGTTGGGGGCATGGCCAAATAGGGAGGTGTGGCCAAAAATAATTGAAAAAAAAATACTATGCAGCGCCACAGGCTGCAAAGGGGTAAATTTGTTCCCCTCAGCAGTTTACCCAGGCCCGGGCAATTAATACCCCCCACACCCCTTCTCGGTGCCCCTGATGGCCTTGGGGAGGATTTGGGACCCCCTCAAACAGTAATTACGTAAAATATTTGCCAATATGTGGAAATATTTCCTTCCTCCAACTGGAAAGACATAATCTAGCCGTCTCCATGTATGCTGTCAGTGACTGCTATGGCCAGTTTGCATCTATGCAAGTGCTGTGACAGTTCTTGACATGTTACAAGTGTGTCATTGTACGAGTGGAAGAGAATGGAACTGATGATGACAGACAGGACACTAAACGCGCCCCAGCAATCGCCATTCTGCCAGCGTCTCAGAGGTTTTTTCGCTTGCAGCCATGCTAGCAATAACTATGGGCAGTCCACCATGTTTTTACATGTCCCTGACCTTGCCGGAATGATTTTTGCCTAAATAACGCATGAGCCACACCTGGAAGCCCTTGCTGTCAATAGGCTAAAGGCCCCCATACACTAGGCGACGGATTGCTGGATCCTGCGATGGGATCGGAAACGCCATCGATGTTTCGCGATCCAGCGGAGGATTGTTGAATACATGCATGTTAAATATCACCGATTTGCAAATCACGACTATATATTGATCGTGATCGCCAAATCAGTGAAATCCAACATGTTGGATTTCACCGATCCTGCAACCCGGCATCGCAGGAACACAGCATCGCGGCAATCCTTCGCTGGTGTATGGGGGCCATTAGTGTCCCCTCCTTTACCTGGATGTCTCCACTCGTGTCTCCTACCTACACTGGATTACAGCCTTCACAGCTTTGAAAAAGTAGTGAAATTTAACTTTTTATTATTCCATGACAGAACCACACAAAAGTCATCCATAGATTTGATAGGAAACCCCCCTTCTCCACTGAAAAGCAATCGACCGACCATATGCTTATAGCAAACTGGTACAACAGGAAAACCCCTCAGAGAGGGACACAACTCTTTTCACATACAACTCCACTTTTTGTATAAAAATCAATGGGGGAAGGGGGGTATTTTGGAGTTCATGGTTCCAACTAAGTTTTAAGTTTCAGACTCAGATTTGGGGATATGGAATAGCGTCAATACGGGAATTATGAGCAGTTCGCTGACAATCACCAATTCTTTCCTTTTCCCTAAAATAACTTTCAACAGTTATAACCGACAAAGGACCCATTACCCTATTACACACTTCTTATAGAATGGCTCTGAGGATACTGTACCTGCATGTATGACCCATAACATCTGCATGTATGACCCATAACATCTGCATGTATGATCCATAACACCTGCATGTATGACCCGTACCATCTGCATGTATGACCCGTACCATCTGCATGTATGACCCGTACCATCTGCATGTATGACCCATAACACCTGCATGTATGACCCGTACCATCTGCATGTATGACCCGTACCATCTGCATGTATGATCCGTACCATCTGCATGTATGACCCGTACCATCTGCATGTATGACCGTACCATCTGCATGTATGACCCGTACCATCTGCATGTATGACCCGTACCATCTGCATGTATGACCCGTACCATCTGCATGTATGACCCGTAACATCTGCATGTATGACCCATAACATCTGCATGTATGACCCATAACATCTGCATGTATGACCCATAACACCTGCATGTATCTCCCATAACATCTGCATGTATGATCCATAACATCTGCATGTATGATCCATACCATCTGCTTGTATGAAACATAACACCTGCATGTATGACCCATAACACCTGCATGTATGAAACATAACACCTGCATGGATAACCCATAGCATCTGCATGTATGACCCATAACACCTGCATGTATGACCCATACCACCTGCATGTATGACCCATAACACCTGCATGTATGACCCATAACACCTGCATGTATGACCCATACCACCTGCATGGATGACCCATACCACCTGCATGTATGACCCATAACACCTGCATGTATGACCCATAACACCTGCATGTATGACCCATAACACCTGCATGTATGACCCATACCATCTGCATGTATGACCCATACCATCTGCATGGATGGCCCATAACACCTGCATGTATGACCCATAACACCTGCATGTATGACCCATAACACCTGCATGTATGACCCATAACACCTGCATGTATGACCCATAACACCTGCATGTATGACCCATACCACCTGCATGTATGACCCATACCACCTGCATGTATGACCCATAACACCTGCATGTATGACCCATAACACCTGCATGTATGACCCCTACCACCTGCATGTATGACCCATAACACCTGCATGTATGACCCATAACACCTGCATGTATGACCCATAACACCTGCATGTATGACCCATAACACCTGCATGTATGACCCATAACACCTGCATGTATGACCCATACCACCTGCATGTATGACCCATACCACCTGCATGTATGACCCATAACACCTGCATGAATGACCCATAACACCTGCATGTATGACCCATACCACCTGCATGTATGACCCATAACACCTGCATGTATGACCCATAACACCTGCATGTATGACCCATAACACCTGCATGTATGACCCATAACACCTGCATGTATGACCCATAACACCTGCATGTATGACCCATAACACCTGCATGTATGACCCATAACACCTGCATGTATGACCCATACCACCTGCATGTATGACCCATAACACCTGCATGTATGACCCATACCACCTGCATGTATGACCAGTGAAGGAAGGAGAGGAAGGGCGGGTTTTCAGTCTGGACGCCTCCCTCTCACCAGAAGAAGAGGCACTATTGAGAAACATTTCCCTTAAACTTAGAAACTATGTGGTACGTTGTGGTTTATATTCAATGTCTAAATAATCACCCCATGAATATCTGGTAAGGAATATACAGAACGTAGTGAAGACACATGAAATGACAATATATAAATGTACTGTATATTGCACACACCCACCCAATACTGTATACAGGTAGCTGACTTAGTAACCTGACTACTAATAAGTACTATCACATACTTTATGCTGCTGTCATCTTGTTATGGAGCCTTCAGTGTTAGCAATTAGGAACAGACACACACATACAGTATATAGTCATTGCATTATTAACTTGCTGTATATACTGTACATATTATTTATGTGTATATCTAAATATAGGTAAAATGCATATACAGTGTATATATATATATATATATATATATATATATGTATATAAAATTAATTATAAAAACATTCTGATAAATGCATGCTGTTTACTCTCCACACTGAGAATAGTTAATCATGGTTGTAATGTCTTATTTTAATCAACGTATGACGTATTTGATTAAGTACAACGGCCACTTAATCAGTAATCTGGCTGACAGCAATACTTCAACAAAATGATTTTACTGCATCTGCCATCGTGAGATCATAAAAACAAAACAAACATAGTAAGATATATATATATATATATGTATATATATAAATGTATATATATATATATATATATATTTGTTGTAAAGTTATCCCTTTGCATCAGCTGCTTCTCGGGTAACCCTGAGTGGGCTGCACTGTGCCATACTCACCTGGAGCAGGCTGTCCCATCCCTGGGGGCAGGTACATTCCGGGCAACATTTCCTAGCAGCCCCCGAGGCTTTCTCCATCCCTCTGTAGGGGCTCCTCTGCGCAAAACCCCAGCGAGCAGGAAACTTTCTGTTGTACGGTGATCCCAGGGGTAAGTGGTTTGCAGCACTTGGAGCAGGATGATAAAGTCCTGGAGGTGGGGGGTCCTGCCAACTATATGCACAGTAGGGGTCACACATAATTGCAGGGAAAGCTGAATTCACAAGCAGCGTGTCTGGGCGCCCTGGCTATAAGTGGTACCTCGGATGAAGAGAAGAGAGTTTATCTGTGAGAAATGTGCATGATGGACACTGGTCCCCTCCTGCCAAGCATTACTCCCAGAGCCCGGCTTTGTAGACAGTCCCTTTACAGCTGTTTCTCCATGTGGAAAGCATTGTGAAAAGAGAGCGTTTAGGGTTACACAGCGGGATCTGCTGGCTGGAAGCTCTTTGTCAATACACGAGTCAACTCGCAGAGCAAGATGACAGCATCTGTGCTGTAGGCAGAGGCAATCGATGTTCCGCACAGCTGGGATACCAGACCATGTTATGTTTATAAGCCACTAGTGCCAGCACGCAGCAGTACAGCCGAAGTGGATGTCACTCCGTAACCTTTACAGCGCGCAGTTAGGCTGGGGCCGACGTAGCCAGGGTAAAACAGCCTGAGACAAAAAAACAGATATATATATAGATATATATTTTTTTTTTCCGTGGGAAAAGATGCGAAAGGAATTTCCATTTCCGAAGGCAATTAAAAACATTTCTTAGTAGCAAGACCACGCAGACGGCAGTGTCATGTGCTGCTCGGGAGCATAATGACTGCGAACCCAGTGTCAAGACGCATCTATCACAAAAAATCACTGGACGTTAAATTAATTCCTGTAATAAGGATAGTGCTGGGCTAATTGCATGAGGCAGTAACACAGATTGAATGGCTGGGTATGCACGAATGCTAATCCAAAGTACTCAAATATTGTATCTATGAAATATATACAGTCAGGTGCATAAATATTGGGACATTGACAGAATTTTCATATTTTGGCCTCTATTCACCACCACAATGGCTTTGAAATGAAACAAACAAGATGTGCTTTAACTGCAGACTTTCAGATTTAATTTGAGGGTAATTACATCCAAATCGGGTGAACGGTGTAGGAATTACAACGGTTTCTATATGTGCCTCCCACTTTTTAAGGGGCCAAAAGTAATGGGACAAACTAAACAATCCTAAATCTAACTTTCACTTTTTAATACTTTGTTGCAAATCCTTTGCAGGCAATTACAGCCTGAAGTCTGGAACGCATAGACATCACCAGATGCTGGGTTTCATCCCTGGTGATGCTCTGCCAGGCCTCTACTGCAAATGTCTTCAGTTCCTGCTTGTTCTTGGGGCATTTTCCCTTCAGTTTTGTCTTCATCAAGTGAAATGCATGCTCAATCAGATTCAGGTCAGGGGATTGACTTGGCCATTGCATAACATTCCACTTTTTAGCCTTAAAAAACTCTTTGGTTGCCTTTGCACTATGCTTCGGGTCATTGTCCATCTGCACTGTGAAGCGCCGTCCAATGAGTTCTGAAGCATTTGACTGAATATGAGCATATAATATTGCCCGAAACACTTCAGAATTCATTCTGCTGCTTTTGTCAGCAGTCACATAATCAATAAATACAAGGGAACCAGTTCCATTGGCAGCCATACATGCCCACGCCATGACACTACCACCACCATGCTTCACTGATGAGGTGGTATGTTTTGGATCATGAGCAGTTCCTTTCCTTCTCTTCTCTTCCCATCACTCTTGAACAAGTTGATCTTTGTCTCATCTGTCCATAAGATGTTGTTCCAGAAGTGTAATGGCTTTTTTAGATTTTGTTTGGCAAACTCTAATCTGGTCTTCCTGTTTTTGTGGCTCACCAATGGTTTACATCTTGTGGTGAACCCTCTATATTCACTCTTGTGAAGTCTTCTCTTGATTTTTGACTTTGACACATATACACCTACATCCTGGAGAGTGTTCTTGATTTGGCCAACTGTTGTGAAGGGGTTTTTCTACACCAGAGAAATAATTCTTCTGTCATCCACCACAGTTGTTTTTCGTGGTCTTCCGGGTCTTTTGGTGTTGCTGAGCTCTCCGATGCGTTCTTTCTTTTTAAGAATGTTCCAAACAGTTGATTTGGCCACACCTAATGTTTTTGATATCTCTCTGATGGGTTTGTTTTGATTTTTCAGCCTAATGATGGCTTGCTTCACTTATAGTGACAGCTCTTTGGATCTCATATTGAGAGTTGACAGCAACTGATTCCAAATGCAAATGTCACACCTAGAATCAACTCCAGACCTTTTACCTGCTTAACTGATAATGAGTTGATAGTCCCATTACTTTTGGCCCCTTAAAAAGTGGGAGGCACATATAGAAACCGTTGTAATTCCTACACCGTTCACCCGATTTGGATGTAAGTACCCTCAAATTAAATCTGAAAGTCTGCAGTTAAAGCACATCTTGTTTGTTTCATTTCAAAGCCATGTCCCAATATTTATGGACCTGACTGTATATATGTATGTATATATATGTATGTATATGTATATATATATATATATATACATATATATATATATCCCACTGACTGGCCTAATTAGTTTGGAAATAAAATTGCAGCTTTATTTAATGTAACCATGAGTCGTTTTCAACAACGTGTGTAAATATATGCAGGGTAACTGAAATCTTCCTAAGACTATATATTTAGCAGAGGTTACTACTGTAGGTCATCCCTTCAGACTGAACGAAAGGATGCCCCACCCTCTGATACCTATGCAGGGGCATATCCAATTGGATGCAGGAGCTTGACTGCAAAACATTTCACGGACTTTGCGCCCAATTTTGAACCCGCGCTATTCAATAAAAAAAATGGTTGTGGATTTGTTTTGTGGCAAAATCCTGCGAGAGGAAATGAGGCCACCCAGACCCTACACTCACCTGCGTTCCAGCGCTCCTCTCCCACCTGCCGCATGCTCCACACACCGCCCACATACACATACTGACACTGGCAGCACCCCTCACACACTGACACTGGCAGCACCCCTCACACACTGACACCGGTATCACCCCTCACACACTGACACCAGCAGCACCCCTCACACACTGACACCAGCAGCACCCCTCACACACTGACAATGGTATCACCCCTCACACACTGACACCGGTATCACCCCTCACATACTGACACCAGCAGCACCCCTCACACACTGACACCGGTATCACCCCTCACACACTGACACTGGCAGCACCCCTCACACACTGACAATGGTATCACCCCTCACACACACTGACACCTGTATCACCCCTCACACACTGACACCGGTATCACCCCTCACACACTGACACCTGCATCACCCCTCACACACTGACACCGGTATCACCCCTCACACACTGACACCGGTATCACCCCTCACACACTGACACCGGTATCACCCCTCACACACTGACACCGGTATCACCCCTCACACACTGACACCTGTATCACCCCTCACACACTGACACCGGTATCACCCCTCACACACTGACACCGGTATCACCCCTCACACACTGACACTGGTATCACCCCTCACACACTGACACCTGTATCACCCCTCACACACTGACACCTGTATCACCCCTCACACATTGACACCTGTATCACCCCTCACACACTGACAATGGTATCACCCCTCACACACTGACACCTGTATCACCCCTCACACACTGACACCTGTATCACCCCTCACACACTGACAATGGTATCACCCCTCACATACTGACACCAGCAGCACCCCTCACACACTGACACCGGCAGCACCCCTCACACACTGACACTGGCAGCACCCCTCAAACACTGACACCGGCAGCACCCCTCACACACTGACAATGGTATCACCCCTCACACACTGACACCGGCAGCCCCCTCACACACTGACACCGGTATCACCCCTCACATACTGACACCAGCAGCACCCCTCACACACTGACAATGGTATCACCCCTCACACACTGACACCGGCAGCACCCCTCACACACTGACAATGGTATCACCCCTCACACACTGACACCGGCAGCCCCCCTCACATACTGACACCAGCAGCACCCCTCACACACTGACACCGGTATCACCCCTCACATACTGACACCAGCAGCACCCCTCACACACTGACACCGGTATCACCCCTCACACACTGACACTAGTATTACCCCTCACACACTGACACCGGTATCACCCCTCACACACTGACACCAGTATCACCCCTCACACACTGACACCTGTATCACCCCTCACACACTGACAATGGTATCACCCCTCACATACTGACACCGGTATCACCCCTCACACACTGACACCGGTATCACCCCTCACACACTGACACTGGTATCACCCCTCACACACTGACACCTGTATCACCTCTCACACACTGACACCTGTATCACCCCTCACACACTGACAATGGTATCACCCCTCACACACTGACACCGGTATCACCCCTCACACACTGACACCGGTATCACCCCTCACACACTGACACCTGTATCACCCCTCACACACTGACACCTGTATCACCCCTCACACAATGACAATGGTATCACCTCTCTCACACCGACACCGGTATCACCCCTCACACACTGACACCGGTATCACCCAGCACACACTGACACCGGTATCACCCCTCACACACTGACACCGGTATCACCCCTCACACACTGACACCGGTATCACCCCTCACACACTGACACCGGTATCACCCCTCACACACTGACACCGGTATCACCCCTCACACACTGACACCTGTATCACCCCTCACACACTGACACCTGTATCACCCCTCACACACTGACAATGGTATCACCCCTCACATACTGACACCTGCAGCACCCCTCACACACTGACACCGGTATCACTCTCACACACTGACACCGGTATCACTCCTCACACACTGACACCGGTATCACCCCTCACACACTGACAATGGTATCACCCCTCACACACTGACAATGGTATCACCCCTCACACACTGACACCGGCAGCCCCCCTCACACACTGACACCGGTATCACCCCTCACATACTGACACCAGCAGCCCCCCTCACACACTGACACCAGCAGCACCCCTCACACACTGACACCAGCAGCACCCCTCACACACTGACACCAGCAGCACCCCTCACACACTGACACCAGCAGCACCCCTCACACACTGACACCGGTATCACCCCTCACACACTGACACCGGTATCACCCCTCACACACTGACACCTGTATCACCCCTCACACACTGACACCAGTATCACCCCTCACATACTGACACCTGTATCACCCCTCACACACTGACACCTGTATCACCCCTCACACACTGACAATGGTATCACCCCTCACATACTGACACCGGCAGCACCCCTCACACACTGACACCGGTATCACTCTCACACACTGACACCGGTATCACTCCTCACACACTGACACCGGTATCACCCCTCACACACTGACAATGGTATCACCCCTCACACACTGACAATGGTATCACCCCTCACACACTGACACCGGCAGCCCCCCTCACACACTGACACCGGTATCACCCCTCACATACTGACACCAGCAGCACCCCTCACACACTGACACCAGCAGCACCCCTCACACACTAACACCAGCAGCACCCCTCACACACTGACACCAGCAGCACCCCTCACACACTGACACCGGTATCACCCCTCACATACTGACACCAGCAGCACCCCTCACACACACGGGTCACACTCACGCTGATACCTGCTGTGATCCCTCCATTACCACTAGCAGCCACAACCCCCATAGGGATGCGATGCTGCCAGATTTTGGCCCCACAGCTAACGTTGGGTATTGACCACGCAGCTAACGCCATCTGAAGATGGCGTTAGCTGCTGTAGCCTTTGGCCTACACCGTGCATAATTAGCAGGCAGAGGTTCCGCGGCTATGGCGGGCGTGCCTGTGCAGTCAGCATGCGCAGCAGCCTCGGCACTGGCTGGCAGGTCTCCAGGCACATCGCAGGGACGTGCTCCTTTCGGAGCCTGTGTCCCTGTATGTGCCGGATGATAAATCCGGGCGCTATGATTACACATACATTAATAAGTGGGGGCCTATGTGAATTATTTGATGGGAAACAGAACTATTCAGCGATATATTATTGTAAGAAGTTTACTTATCTCAATTTTATGTGATCTGATTGGATTATTGGCAGGTGCATCTGCTTCTCACTTGTTGTTGTGTACAGAAGTCAATTAGCATCATAATTATCAGATAATAAAATCAAGGGCTATGTGAATTGATATGCTGAGTAATATACACAGGAGCAGACTGCTTATACATTACTAAATATAGAGCGTGGAGTGAAAGAAAATGTCTTGAAGATATGGGGGAGCTTTTAGCTGGCTGTAGAGGGGCAGGGGACGTAATACTGAGTCCAGAGTATCACTGAACAGCGTATTTTAACTTCCAAGTCTATGAGGTCTAAGGTGAGAAAAGTTTCTCCTGCGTTTAATCACCTACAAAATTGTTAATGCTGCTTACTTATTTATTGCTATATATATATATATATTAGGGATGTGCAGGCTCGGTTCTACTCGGTTCCGTTCGGTTCTTTTTACCGGATCTTATTGGGTTTCAGCTGTCACGAGTTTTGGATAGCCAATAAGATTCGGTAAAAAGAACCGAACGGAACCGAGTAGAACCGAGCCTGCACATCCCTAATATATATATATATATATATATATTATATATATTGTGATAGGATCACTGGTAAAGTGGTCTGTGGCAGGTACATTTGTCCCAGATTCCTGTCTTATGTGTTTTAAACCCCCAGGAGAAAGTCTGCAGTGTAGCAGGCTTGAGTCTCGGGCTTTTTGAAAAGCCGGTTTGGGACCTGGGGGTTGTGGGTGAGAGGAGAGGGAGGGCTCCACCCATGGCCACTCCGGGTTTTGGGCCTTGCAGCCTGGTAACAGGCTTGTTAGGGTTTCCACCTGAGAGTGGCCAATATAAGCCTAGTGTGTTTAGGGCTGAGTGTCTCACCTGGGAGAGCAGACAGGGAGTTTGCTCAGAGACACTTGAAAAACTTATCTGTAAGTGCTGTGCTGTGCCTTTGTTGCTGGTGAGGGCATTAGGCCCTGCCAGGTTCTGGTAGTGAGGGAACCACCTGTAAAGTTAGAGCCCAGCCAGGGCTGGGATTTATGTTTATGGTTTCTTTTTGTTGTTTCTGTTTTGCACAATAAAGACTGGCGTCGACCAGCTTGTACTCGAATCCAGTTTGGCGTACTGTTTCCCGGCTGCTGTGTGTGTAAGGAAGGAGTTCCTTACCCAGGAGAGGGACCCCCTAATCTGACTGTGTCACAATTTGGTGGAGAATGCGGGCACCACACACACTGAAGTTGCAGCAAGAGGAAAACTTTCCATTTAAAAATTAAAGGGACAGACACCCAATTTGTGAGTGTGGAAATAACACTGTGTCCTTGGAGTCCCATAGAGGAGGCGTCAGCCAATGCTCAGAGAGGCAAGGTTCAGCTTCCAACCTACACCCCAGGACAAAATGGAGGAAATTATTAAGGCCTTGCTCCAAGCTACAGCAGCTCAGCAGGAATCTACCAGGGCTCAGCAGGAAGTTACAGCAGCTCAGCAGGAGACTAACAAACTTCAACAGGTCTCCATCGAGGAAAACAGTCAGGCCATAAAAGAGGTGATACAGCACCTGGTCGCCCGATCCAGAGATGTTAATACTGGTCCTCCCACCCCCACTCACTCTGTACGAGCCAGTCACTTCCTCCAAAAGAAGACTTTGGGCGATGATGTGGAGGCCTATCTCACCGCATTTGAAAGAACGGCCGAAAGGGAGAGTTGGCCCAAGGAGCAGTGGGCAAGTCTGGTGGCCCCTTTTTTGTCTGGGGAGCCACAAAAGACCTATTTCGACTTATGCCTGGCTGATGCCAAGGACTATAAAAAACTAAAACAGGAGATCCTAACTCGCTTGGGAGTCACCACCTTTGTTCGTGCCCAACGGGTCCACCGCTGGGAGTTCCATATGGACAAGCCTCCACGTTCACAGATGCATGACCTCGTCCATCTGTCCTCAAAATGGCTACAGCCCGAGACGCTGACGGGACCACAGATCATGGAAAGGGTCGTGATGGACCGGTACCTGCACTCGTTACCTGCGCAAGTGGGTGAGCCATGCAGACCCTAAGTCCGCGGACCAGTTGGTCGAGCTGGTGGAGAGGTACGTGGCGGCTGAGGAGCTGATGAGTATGCCCCACCGAGCCCCGATGGCGCACCGGCAAACTCCCACAGACACTGGTAAGACTGTTCCAGGGGAGAAGGGTGCTGGGCGGTGGAATGTACCTAAGACTGAGGGTGTAGAACCTGGAGACAGGCCTGCCAGGCCAGGAAGGTTCTTGCCCCGTAAACGACTAGACATTAATATGACTCAGTGTTTCCGATGTGGTGGCTTCGGCCATATTGCCGCTAATTGTTCACTTACAACTGAACCTATGCAATGTGATACTGCTCATGTCTACCGCAGGGGGTCTTTCTTTGCACAGACAGCCTGTACGGCTGACCAGCAGGCTGAGACTGATAAGCACATGTGTGTACTCACTGTAGATGGCAACCGAGTAGAGGCACTGTTAGACTCTGGTAGCTTGGTGACACTGATGAAAGCTGAGCTGGTGAACCCCTTGAGGCATAAGGGGAAAACTGTTGGTGTGACCTGCATACATGGGGATACTTGATATTATGTTACTGCCGAGGTGAACATCGAGACACCATGTGGCTCTGCTATAGTTTCTGTGGGTTTGGTGCATGGTCTGATGTACGATGCAATATTGGGGAGAGACTTTGCTCACTTCTGGAAGTTGTGGGAAAGCCGTTTTGTTCCAGAAGTGAACAACCCCGATCCATTTGAGAAGGTTGTTGATGTAGTGGAGGAGGGAGTTTCTTCTGAGTCAGAGTTATTCCCTTTTTCTACTATGATTGGCGAACTAGAGAATGCGGAGCGTGACGGTGGCCCACCAACTGATGTGCCTCCCACTGAGGTGGGAAGTGTTGTTGGGCCAGTTGATCGTCTGCCTGATTTAGAGGTCAGAAGAGAGGTCTTTGCCGTGGAGCAGTTGAATGACCCTACTTTGGTAAAAGCCAGGGAGAATGTAAAAGTAGTTGATGGTAAACCCGTAGACCCTGATAGTCCTTTGTCCTATCCCCACATGGCAATGTGTCAGGATTTGTTATATCAGGTGACTAAGAAGGGGGAAGATGTTGTGGAACAACTAATAGTTCCCAAAGCCTACAGAAGAACAGTGTTGGATCTGGCCCATGGTCATATAACGGCAGGCCATCTAGGGGTAGAGAAAACCACTGAGCGAATAATGCAGAGGTTTTTCTGGCCCGGGCTTCATAAAGAGGTATCTGACTTTTGCGCATCCTGCCCTGAGTGTCAGTATCATGCTCCCAGGCCACATTTTAAGGGTCCACTAGTTCCATTGCCTATTATAGAGGTGCCGTTTGAAAGAATAGCGATGGATTTGGTTGGACCCTTAATGAAAACCAGTATATTCTGGTCATAATGGATTACGCTACCAGGTACCCGGAAGCGATCCCGTTGCGCAATACGTCAACCAAGACCATTGCCAGAGAGCTAGTTCATGTCTTTAGCAGGCTGGGTATACCTAAGGAGATACTAACTGACCAGGGTACACCGTTTATGTCAAAAGTCATGAAAGAGTTATGCCGCCTGTTCAAAATCGAACAGTTAAGAACTTCGGTTTATCACCCCCAAACCGATGGGCTGGTCGAGAGGTTTAACAAGACGTTAAAACACATGCTTAGGAAAGTGGTCGACAAGGATGGTAGGGATTGGGATTACTTATTGCCGTATTTATTGTTGGCCATAAGGGAGGTTCCCCAGTCCTCCACCGGGTTTTCACCCTTCGACTTTTTGTATGGGAGAGACACCCAAGGGGGTTACTAGACATTGCCAAAGAGACATGGGAGGGGCAGTCTAGTCCTTACAAAACGGTGATTGAGCATGTTTCTCAAATGCAGGAGAGAATTGCTGCGGTAGTGCCGATAGTGAGAGAGCACCTGGAACAGGCTCAACAGGCACAGCAGAGGGTATACAACCGCAATGCTCGGTTAAGCAGCTTTGCTCCTGGGGACAGAGTGTTAGTATTGGTTCCCACTGTGGAAAATAAACTTTTGGCTAAATGGCAAGGGCCCTTTGAAATCTTAGAAAGAGTGGGACAGGTCAATTACAAAGTTTACCAGCCGGGGAAAAGAAAGCCGGAACAGATATACCATATAAATCTGTTAAAGCCCTGGAAAGACAGAACGGTACTGTCGGCCGTCCGAGCCCCTCCAGTAAATCCAGGGCCCTTAGTTCCCGAAGTGACAGTGGCAAAAACTCTGTCGGCAATTCAACAACAAGAGGTCAAGGAGTTTCTGATCAGAAATAGGGTGCTGTTCTCGGACGTACCTGGAAAAACCACGGTCATTAAACATGACATAATCACTGACCCAGGGGTTAAAGTTAATCTAAAGCCCTATAGGTTACCAGAAGCACAGAGAGAATCGGTGTTGAAAGAAATAAAAAATATGCTAGAGTTAGGGGTTATTGAAGAATCACATAGTGAATGGTCAAGTCCCATTGTGTTGATTCCAAAGCCCGACGGGAGTGTGCGTTTCTGCAATGACTTCCGAAAGTTGAACAGTGTTTCAAAATTCGATGCCTACCCGATGCCAAGAGTGGATGAACTGATTGAGAGACTAGGGACGGCAAGGTATTTAACCACTCTTGACCTAACCAAAGGGTATTGGCAAGTACCGTTAACCGAGAGCGCCAAACAAAAGACAGCTTTTTCAGCGCCAGAGGGCTTGTTTCAGTACAAGATGTTGCCCTTCGGGCTACATGGGGCACCTGCTACCTCCCAAAGAATGATGGACAGGATTCTAAGGCCCCATAGACGGTATGCGGCTGCTTATCTGGATGATGTGGTCATTCATAATCCTGATTGGCAGTCTCACTTACCCAGGGTACAAGCAGTGTTGGACTCCATCTATAAGGCAGGTTTGACAGCCAACCCAAAAAAGTGTTGTCTAGGCATGGAGGAAGTAAAATATCTGGGATACACCATTGGCAGAGGCCTGATAAAGCCTCAGCTCAATAAGGTTGATGCCATACAAAGAAGCAGGTGAGAGCCTTCTTGGGAATTACGGGGTACTACAGGAGGTTTATACCCAACTTTGCCACCATGGCAGTCCCACTGACTGACCTGACCAAAGGCAAACAAAAAGTCATGGTAGAATGGAGTCCTGAGGCAGAGAAAGCTTTTCAGGAGTTGAAATTAGCGTTGTGTTCCCAACCAGTCCTGATGACTCCTAATTTTGACAGGGAATTCATAGTACAAACCGATGCATCAGAAGTAGGTATAGGAGCGGTCCTGTCCCAGAACAAGGAGGGTGAGGAACACCCTATTTTCTATCTAAGCAGAAAGTTGAATGGACATGAGAGAAACTAAGCCACAGTGGAGAAGGAGGCGTTGGCCATAAAGTGGGCGTTAGAGGCTCTCAGGTACTACTTGGTTGGAAGAAAGTTCAAATTGATCACTGATCATGCCCCTTTGAAGTGGATGTCCGAAAATAAGGACAGTAATGCGAGAATTACGAGATGGTTCTTGGCGTTACAAACTTTTAAATTTTAAGTGGAACACAGGCCAGGAAGCCAGCTGGCCAATGCAGACGCGGTGTCACGTGTTCATTGTTTGGGGGCTTCAGTTGTTCCGCTCCACAAGTCGAAACGAAGGGGGGGGATATGTGATAGGATCATTGGTAAAGTGGTCTGAGGCAGGTACATTTGTCCCAGATTCCTGTCTTATGTGTTTTAAACCCCCAGGAGAAAGTCTGCAGTGTAGCAGGCTTGAGTCTCGGCTTTTTGAAAAGCCGGTTTGGGACCTGGGGGTTGTGGGTGAGAGGAGAGGGAGGGCTCCACCCACGGCCACTCCAGGTTTTGGGCCTTGCAGCCTGGTAACAGGCTTGTTAGGGTTTCCACCTGAGAGTGGCCAATATAAGCCTAGTGTGTTTAGGGCTGAGTGTCTCACCTGGGAGAGCAGGCAGGGAGTTTGCTCAGAGACACTTGAAAAACTTATCTGTAAGTGCTGTGCTGTGCCTTTGTTGCTGGTGAGGGCATTAGGCCCTGCCAGGTTCTGGTAGTGAGGGAACCACCTGTAAAGTTAGAGCCCAGCCAGGGCTGGGATTTATGTTTATGGTTTATTTTTGTTGTTTCTGTTTTGCACAATAAAGACTGGCGCCGACCAGCTTGTACTCGAATCCAGTCTGGCGTACTGTTTCCCGGCTGCTGTGTGTGTAAGGAAGGAGTCCTCTACCCAGGAGAGGGACCCCCTAATCTGACTGTGTCACAATTTATATTATATTTTATATATAATATATATATATATATATATATATATATGCGCATTTTACTGTGATCCATGGCTGGCAGTGTTAACCTGCCGCTGTGGTAGGGAAAATCTTTGCAGAGAGTATCCCGGATTGGTTAAATGTGGTGCTGCTAGAATCTCTATCACGCCATCCAAGGCTAAGGGCCGTATTCAATTTGGGGCAAAGAGCCGTTCTTGGCGTAACTTTTTCGACGACGACGTCATTTTCGCCGATTCCACTTATCCCCGTATTCAATTTGTCCGACTTTTTGGCGGTGCGAAAAAAGTCAATGCATCAGACCCAGCGAAAAAGGTGGCGAGAAAAAGTGCAGAATTGGGGTTTTGGGGTGCAGACTTCCAAAAACCACCCTGCACCCCTTGGACAGCTCCCAAAGGTAATCTGTATCAAAAAATGTTAAAAAAGTGGGGGCGAAAAAAAACAAAGTTGGGGAACAAAGGAGCTGATTCAGGGCCGATGAAGGTCAGTCGCTATGGGGCTCGCAACAAGACGGGGCGGCTGTCGATGGTGAGTGACAGCTCGCCCCGTTTTGTGGGCGGTTAGGGGGGGTGGCTGGACAAACACAGGCGTTCCCTTAGGAACGCCTGGCATTTGTGGGCGGCCTTACTGACATTACTACTGATGTCAATTATGGACTCCCTGCTCTATTAGAGCAGGGAGTCCACTCGGCCTTGCGGCAGGCTAGACCCTACCGCAGGGTCTCGTCGCAAGGCTGATGGTCGTGATTATCGCGATGGTCTCCTGGCCGCTCGCACAAGCTGTGTGTGGTCTCCCACAGCTTTGCGAGGGGAGAAAAAAAAAACGTCCACATTATAAGCGAGCGGCCAGCCGCAGCGAGCGGGTCTAAATCAGGCCCAAACTTCTAAACTAGCGAAATAGACTCAGGGGGGGTCCCCAAGTATGCCCCAGGTGTTTTTTAGATTGCAGATAGTTGCGTCAGGTGGAATTTTCACGTTTTTTAAAACTTCATATTAGCAACTTTAATTTATGCTTTCACCCATTTTCATGTACCCCAAATTTGATGGAACTACTTATTTTGCCAAAAACAAAACTTCCTAAATGCTATTCTTCGCCACCTTCTAAAAAATGCAAAACAGCACCTATTGAGACCGTTTAAAGACCCCACATACCTTTAGCAGGGCTATTTGGGGGTACCCATAGTGATCCCCAATGTCAGTGCATCTTTTGGGGGGTGTCAGGATGATTTCCCCCAAAATGACAGGACTTTTCGCCAATTTCATTTTCGCAGCCAGAAGGGGATGTAATTAGGAAGCCGCCGATTCCCAGAGAATAGGGGAATCTCCGCAGACATGTGTAACACCTGCAGTGATGCCGTATTGGTAAATGGCTCCGATACATCACGGGATTGCCTCCACTAACACCTTAACAATAAGGCCCTTATATAGAGAGATGTGGCTATATACTGCAGTTGTTTATATTCTGACTCTGGGATTTCTTCTGGCAGAATTTGATATAAAAAATGTTAAATTAGCTTTTTTTTTTTTTAAATGACATTGTTTAGGGAAATGACTTTTCCATGATTCTGCCTCTGGTTACTGCTACGTAAATAAGAAACTCAGTAATTCCAGACAAGGGCCTGATTCGGCTATGTACGGTATTGTACACGCCGCAGGGAAGCGACTGTTCAATATCGAACTAATACGCGAATGCCTGCAGGAGTCTGAGGGAAAGAGACGCCTCCAGCCGGCATCGCAGATCTAATTGTTGCATCCTAAGATGCAGCATCGGATCAACATCGCGAGAGTCTTTAGCGATGTTTGCAGCATCGAATAACTTGAGTAAGCTGAACCTTACTCCGACTGGCCGCCCCCTGCAGCTTGCGATGCCAGGAAGTCTGCTTCCTCCGAAACAGACTCTGGACTCGTCACTCCCAGAAAATAGGGGCGACATGCCCCAATTTCCAGGAACGCAGACCGGTGACACCCCGCACCCCTCTGAGAGGGCACGGCTAACGCCCAGGACTCATTCTGCACATGTATGTAAGCCATCGGGTTTACATACAGGGCTGCCATCAGAAATTGTGAGGCCCGGGACTGACAAAATAGGCAGCTCCCCCACCCCCCACAAAGTCCCCCCACACACAAAAATTTGAGTAAAATGTTTGACACCTCTAGCCCCCTTCTGTCTCTCCAGCCCAGCCCTGATGCCCGACTCTTGTCTCCAGTCCAGACAGCTCCACACGTACCTGCTACTTCTTGTTGCTCCTCACACGCTGCGGCTCCTCTATCAGCAGCACGGCGTGACGTCAGTACGTCACAACGTCACGCGCGCCATGTCTCCAAATAAAAAAAGAACTTTATTGCAAGCTTTGCAGCACAGCACTGGCAATAGGAGCTAGGGATGGATATCGGTGGGGTGTCTATCGATGGTTACCATGGAAGGGTCCATTGGTGGTTGCCACCGATGGCACAAAACTATCTGTGGTGAACCATCGATGGTTTGCACCCCTCAAAAGCAACCGCTGCTGGGGGCACTGTGGGCCAATAAAAATAAATAGGGCGGGGCAAAACTATTGGCCATTGACAGTTACAATCGATGATTGCTAGCTATTCATGGTCGATGGCCATCCCTAGTAGGAGCCGGCGGGTGCGAAAAATCAATGTAAAAAAATGGGGATAAATATTCGCCAGCCTTTAGCAGGCGAAAATAAGTGCAGAATTGGGGTTTAGGGGTGCAGGTTTAAAAAAAATAGCCTGCACCCTTGGGAATTCCCCCTTAAAACAAAATGTGCAAAAAAAGAAGAAAAAAAATCGGAACACCCCAAAAAAATTATTTAAAATTTTGGGAAGACAATAAATAAATAGGGGAACATTGTTTAAAAATAGGGAAATAGGTTCAGGGCTATTCTGCAAGTATGCGGCAGGTGCAGGTACTAGAATAGGCTATAAGCGGCAGGTGCATTTTTGCAGAATTTTTTAAAAATTAGTTCAGGGACTTAAAAATATGCTAGTACCCATTTTCATGTACCCCAAATTTGATGGGACCACTTTTAAAAATGAAAAAAAAAAGCTAAGTGCTCTTCTGCATCACTTCTTCAAAGTCGGGACAAAAACACCTGCCGCCACTATTTAAAAACCCCACTTTCTTCTCCAGGCAAAAACGGGGGTACCCATAGTGATCCCCCAGGTCTGGACATCTTTCGGGGGGGTCCTACAATTTTTCCCAAAAAATTCCCGTATTTTTTCACCGATCAAAGATTCGCCTGGACTTTTCGCCTGTAATTGAATACGGTCCTAAGGGTGTATCCCATGATATGTCTCTGCCTGCCTCTCACAATGATCAGCTGCATCTCCAGTCCGTGAGGTCTCCCGGAGGGGGAGATGTAAAAGTTGGCAAGTATATGCTACGGAAAGCACCAGTAAGTAGTGGTATTACCAGTAAAACAGCTGCAGCTCCGACAAACAGTAGAAAAAAAAAAAGTTACCCACAGAAAGGATCATAAATTTGGATGCAGCACACTTGATGATAGTGTCCCGTTAACTAAGTGTGTTACATAATATAACAGTTCATTGAGGCCGGCAACCGTCTCTAGTAATAATACGCGTAGACAGCTGAGATCTTATCAGCGCAATCGCATCACCGTGTCCAATCTGTTTTACGTTTATTTTCCTTAAGAATTCATAGAAAATATCAATATCTACAAAATTGCACCCACCCCCCCCCAAAAAAAAGAGAATGACTGTATTACTTCCCCAGGCAATTGTTGTAAATCAAAGTGACATGGTAACCTCCCAGCTGATGTCTCAGGTCATGGGATTGACGCAGAGGCGTTTGCTAGGTACGCATTAGAAGCTTCACTATACTCTAAACAAGATCACAAAATTCCAACATGATTCTTTAATGCTCTATATGAAATAAAAAAATGGAAACAGGTGGTTATTCTATACCTGATTTCCTAAGAAAGGCTGAACATCGGAAAGCTAATAGGGACGTCAATTAAAATACCATAAAAATTCTCATGTAAATTGCCGCCATCTGGACCTATTTACCTATAAAAATGCTGTAAAGGAACAATTATGAAGAGACGGTATGTCATTGGAGCTACAATTGGTGCCAGGAGGGCGGCTGGCAACTTTCAGCCCGGGGGAGCCAGGCACAAGCTAGTGACCCCAACTTTGCTAGCAGCTCGCTGCGATGGAAAAATGGGTGTGACAAAATCCCAACAGGCGCAGTTTGTCTAATGTGTTTAAATACCCAATTGAATATATGAAGTATATTAGATGTGGAGAAATACACCCAACAGCTCTATCTGACAAAGCAGAGACTACTGTATTCTAGTAACTGCTGTACAATACAGAAACTCCTGTACAATACACAGAGCACTCTAGTGGACAATAATCATACTTGCATATGTAACCAGTGTTCGAAATGGGGCGTTATATGGTGGTATGACATACGGTTAGTGTCAGGCACCTACCCCGACGACTAGGGTTAGGCACCAGGAGGGAGGGTTAGGGTTAGTCAACAAGGCGAGGGTTAGGGTGAAGATTAGGGTTAGAAAATAAAAGAAAACATGTCAACCTTTTTTGTGTTGACCTTTTGACCCTGTCGAACTTTTGTACCTGTCAACATTCTTCCATGTCGAACTTTACTGTGTCGACCTTTTGTCCCTGTTGACCTATTGCCTGTTTAACATCTGGGGGTATATTTACTAAAGTGCAGATTTGTAGAAGTGGAGATGTTGCCCATAGCAACCAATCAGATTCTAGCTATTATCTTCTAGAAGGTGCTAAATAAATGTTAAGTAGAATCTGATTGGTTGCTATGGGCAACATCTCCACTTCTAAAAACTCTCACTTAGTAAATATACCCCCTGGTGTCTATCTAGACATTGTCTATCTAATTCCTGTCTATCTTTTATACCAGAACCGTTTAAGCTGCAGTGCGGCCGCATTCTGACCCTTCATTGGGACCCGATTTTATTCTGGCCTGCGACAGGAAGCTACAGGTGTCACTGTCTATAGCAGGAAAGAACTCCGCCAAGGACCCCGCACAAGTGTGAGGGCCAGAGAGAGGACATTTTAGTGCCTGGTACATTTAGGAACGTGTGGCCAAGCGTGTTGGTCATGGCTGTGACTCATTGTTAATAATACCAGGCCCTCTGAAGATGCTGGAGGCGTGGCCATAACATCATTTAGCCATTTTCTAGAAAATAAATGGACTCAATAATACCAATTCAACCAACAAAATAGCAGCAACCAATGGGTACAGATGACACATGCACTCAGGGCCGTTAAGAGCCGGCCAGGTCCCGGGAGAAGGGGCGTGGCCTAATTGTGAGAGGCGTGGCCACGGCTCCCCTTAGAAAGCAAAAAAAAAACCTAGTCGCGGCGCTGCGCGCTGGTGAGGGGGGGCGCTTCTGAGCGTAAATCTAGGGGGTGGACGCAGTCAGTGTAGTAGCGAGCATTCTCCCACTGCAGTCCAGCACACAGCAGCATGTGGGGGGGGGGGTGTCGGACCTGGGTCTCCGTCGGCCCCTACAGCAATCAGTACCCGCCTCCCTATATCAGCGTCCCTGCATGCACTTTAATATGATTTTACATGAGTTTTATAACTCTGGCCAATATTAAAAGAAGCTACAAAAGTGACTCAATCAAGTCTTTGTGTAACAGCAACTGCAATATACTGTATGACTGCGTGTCAACTGTGTGGTTTTTTTTTTTTTAAATACCATCATAATACTCTCTAGTTTCTACCATATGACAAACCTCTGCAGCTGAAACCTGCTAAACTACTATTGAGCCTCTCGTAAAGGTGCATACACACACACAACGATTTTTGGAACGATTATCGTTAAACGATATCGTTTAACAATAATCGTTTGAAAAAATCGTTCACTTTCTGAGTCAAACGATGAACGATTATTGTTCATGCGCGTTCACATTTGTAGTTTGTAGTTCAGTCAGACTTGTCAACTCAACGATTTTCATTAAGTTAATATGCAAAAATCGTTGTAGTTCATAAAAATCGTTCATTACATTTAAATGAACATAGTAAATGAACAACTTTAGTAAACAATTTTAGTTCATTTTTTTCAAGGTAGAAAATCGTTTACTAAAATCGTTCATTAACTCAATCGTTGTGTGTGTATGCAGCTTAAAAAATAAAGGACTTTCAGATTGACTTGTACACAAACAAAAGCAGTTAGACATCAACGAAATGATGGTAAATCTGTTGTCATTACTCAGGTTACACAAATATCATTTACATCAATTTACCGCCTACCAACAGGCATCAGCCCTGCTCATACATAGTTAATGGCAGCACAAGGATTCGCTGTCCTTTTCTATTTAAAATGTAGAAACATTTTACAGGAAAATACATCCATTTTATAAGTAGCTTATCTTTACTGCTAGATAGGCGGTAAAGTAAGGTCATTGTGCACCAGGAACCTTAGGGGCCTATTTATCAAAGGGAAGAGATCCCTAAACTGTAGGGATGGTCCTTATTTATCAAGCCCACAGCCGACCAGGGCCATTGTTTTGTCAGTTACAGAGGCTCTGATGCAATAGCTTCCTCAAGCTAGTTACTGCATATTTAAGGACAGGGGTAGTACTTGTACCTCTAGCTGTCCTCCTATGTTATTGCAATCATTGGATAGCAATAGGTCACACGATATGGAGAAGAAATGCTTTTTTATTCAAATAAAGCATTGTGTGTTTTTCGTGAAACAATATAAAAAGAGTTTTTATTAAACTTTTCTCTTTATTTGGATATTAATATATTTAACTAATCTCCACCTGGAAGCCCAAGGCAGAGCTTTAGGTGTAGTAGTGCCCAGTAGTGCCAGCCCCAGTCTGGTCAGTACTGGGCTGAATTCCCATGGGCAAGGGCTAACCCCAGGAACAACTAACCCCGTGGTGAATAGCACTGGGGTTCTTTCTAGCACGCTGGCTGTAGTGTGTCATACCTCCCAACATTGAGAGGTGGGCAAAGGGGACACTCGGCACGAGTTGAAACTGAAAGCACGCAACCAATAAGGGGGCATGGCCTTGCAATGTGGGGTGTGGCTTGCAGGATGTAGGCGTGTCTTCTTGCCACACTACCATTTTTCAGCATGACCAGTGCTTCCTGAGCTACTGGGCTGTCCCCAGTCCTCGCTTCTCTCCCATGCAGCAGCGGTGAGAGAGACCTCCCAACCTTTTCCCACCCGCAGTACACTGCAGTCCGCGGGTGGACCAGTGCTTGAAAAGTAGGATTGTCCCACCAAAATTGGGACGGTTAGGGTGTACCAAGGAAGGTTACAGTTTACATCGAGAAATAAATTAAATCAAACTGGTCGACATCTTCTGCCTTCTCCCCAGGAAATCTCTGAGGGAAGGTCCAAGTGGAATGTATGCACCTTTTCCACCACTTGAATCTCATTAAAATATCTTATTCCACAAAACATATTCAGATTTAGCATATGGGCACATTAACTTATCAGTCCCCTCGAACCACTTAGCTCCTCCCACTGTATCTTGCAAAGTTTTGCGGTCCCATTCCTCACTGAGGTGGCAGAAGCAGCGCTCTGAAGTTTCAGTCAGGTGGTGGTGGGTGTTCCAGGCAACAGGAAACCCACCCCTCAGTGTTCGCCTGGAAGCTGGAATACAGGTGATAGTCTAGAGAAAGGATATTTATTATACAATATTTGTATGTATACAACTATACCATCTAATAAAAATGCTAGCTACATCTAAGGCTTAGATAAGCCTAAAATTTATTGTGTTCCTAAAAATATGTCTCCATCTGCTGCATCCCTTCAGGCTACAAATGTAACATTGTTGCAGAGCTCACACTTGACTCGTTTCTCTGTGTGTATTAGTCTGTGCATATGTTTGTAATAATAACACTAAGGGCAATGCTCCATTTATGTAATGAGTGTAATTAGATGAAATCTTTGGAATACTGTTATTAACATGATATTTTGTGGTGTAACCGTTTCCAGTGTCTCAGGACAGAGAAGTGCTGTATGTATTGTCATTACATTGCCTCTCATGTCTCTATTGGTTTATTATGTGTCAGTCTTAGCACTTAGCATAACTCTGGCTGACGGGAGAGCTATGAGTGTATATAAAGGGATTATGGGTAGATAAGTTAGACAATGGTATGGTGCTGTACAGCTGTACCAATGGCGGAACTTGCAATTGGTGGGCCCAAATGGAAATACATGCGTCACCCCCACCCTGAGTTCATAATACGGTATGCCACATGGTAGGGCAAAGAAAACCAGGGAAAAAAAGTTAATTCTAGCGCAATACGGCAGCGGCTACCGGGCAGGGCGAGTTATGCACACGTGGTAAGATCTAATTGAAGAAACTGAAACTGGCATTACAGTGCTTTGTACATTGACACTAAGCGCAGGGATCTAGGCTGCACGTGTTCCAGTGCCGTCATCGGACTCAGGAGGTCATTCAGACCCGCTCGCGAGTGCAGGATGCTCGCAAGCGGGTCCATGTTGCCTCACTGCGCATGCGCACGAAGGAGGGAGCCCCGTCGTGCGCATGCGCGAGACCCGGATAGCGACGGGCTCTCCATCGCTCCGGGTCTCGCACCAAACGGGGCGTGCTGTCGATGTTGATTGACAGCACGCCCCCTTTGGTGGGCGTGCCGGGGGCGTGGCTGCCAGACGGAGGCGTTCCCATGGGAACGCCTACCATCTGAGTCCGGCCCCACTGACATCACTAGTGATGTCAGTGGGAGTGATTTTGGCTCTGATAGAGCCAAAATCACTCCAGGGCTTGAGGCAGCGAGACTCTACCGCAGGGTCTCCGTCGCAAGCCCGATGGTCATCATCATGGACACTCGCATAAGCTGTGGGTGGTCACCTACAGCTATGCGAGCGTCCAGGAGAACGCTCCATTTTCATGGAGGAGGGCCCTGATTCAGAGCGAGCGCTCTGGTCAGAGCGTCCGGCTCTGAATCAGGCCCTCATTTCCTTCTTCTTCCACTGCGCTTGCTGTTCTGGTCTGTTACCACAGTGATCTGTTATCGCTGGAAGCACATTTCTCTACCGAGGAGGCTCTCCCCCAGTCCCTCTGGCCCAAACGAACAGCATTTTCCCTTCAGCTCTCCTTTTTCTACCACGTGCTTTCCTCTTTATCCCTTAATCCCCCTCCAGCTCTTCCCTTTTCCAGCTTTTTATTCTCTCCAATCTCTCAGTGGCTTAAGCTATGTATACACTTGTCCAATCTTCAGGAGATCCGACTCCCGATGGAACGGTCTGCCTGTCATTGGACAGGTGCGTACCCTCCACCGCCGCACACCCGAACCTGTTTGCCTGTCGGATCGCGTGGTTTTAAAAACTAGGAGACCAGCCTACTGATTTTGTAGGCTGCGGAGACCGGAGCTGGCGACCGATCTCTGGTTCCGGCAGCCCAACACACTATCAGCATGGCGGCCACTGGATCCCGCACCGTCCTCCACTGCTGCGGGACGCGGAGGGCATGGTAGCGGGACATGGCGGGCATAGCGGCAGGAGGATGATGCGGGAGGCGGCAGCGGGATGTAGCGGGCATGGCAGTGGGAGGCGGCAGTGGAACGATGCGGTAGGTGGCAGCTGGTGGTGGCGCGGCTTCCCATTTCCCAATTCAAGATGGGAGCGGCAATCCAATCACGGCTCGCCGCGTCTTTGCCCCATCCCCTTTATGCCGGACCCCGTCAAGTGTGTCCCCTGGCTGGGGCAAATCCCCCCCTGCCAGTGGAGCCCGGCCATGGTTCTGAAAATTTGGGGGACCCCTACTTATTTTGTTCCTCCTATTTTCAGAACCCGTGCCAGCTCCAAGAGCCTGGTGCTCGTACATCAAATATGGGGGACCCCTACATGTTTTGTTACTTGTATTTATTGAACCAGGGCCAGCTCAAAGAGCCCGGGCTGGTTATGCCTCTGTGGGGGGAACCTTGCACCGTTGTACAGTATTTTGTTTTTATTGGAAACCTGAAAACCTGTCCCCATCCAATAATCAGGTTATTAATTCGTAACCTCCCCATCTTCACCATTATAATTAATTCCTCATTAATAATTTTCCTTTCTTGCACAGCCAAATGTATTTTTTTAGCAGACTGTTCCAGCAGGCACAGATTGGAGGTCTGCTGTAAAATTGGACAAGTGAGTAGCGAGGATTGGATGTATAATCTGCGAGCAGGATTGCATTAGGGTCGTATAAACAGTCTTATCTGCCGTGGACTGGACAAGCGTGTACCCAGCTTCCGCTGGAGGGAGGGAGGGAGAGCGAGAGAGAGGGAGATAGAGGGAGAGAGAGGGAGAGAGGGGGAGGGAGAGGGAGGGAGGGAGAGAGAGAGAGAGGGAGGGAGAGGGGGAGGGGGGGAGGGAGAGGGAGAGGGAGGGAGGGAGAGAGAGAGAGAGGGAGAGAGGGGGAGAGGGAGAGGGGGAGGGAATATATAAATTTACTTCATAATGATATATTAATATTGCTTTGTAAAGTATTGAATGCCTAAATAATTACACATGAATTAAACAATATACTTTATTCGGGTACAATCTGAAAATAAGTAACAAAGTTAATTATAAATTCAAAAGTTTTTTTGCTATATTCAGTCTCAGGAGCTTACACAGGTAGGTTTTTTCCTGAGTACATTTATTTTGTGCAATCTACAGTAACACCTTGTATAACTACTAATTAACTGCAAAGAGGAGTTGGTCTGGTAGTTCGTTTGCACACAAATTACGTATGTGAATAAAATATCCCTTTGGCATGCATACTAATAAGCTCATTAGTTACACATTTGCATAGTCCCACCCAAAGCTGCTGCTGTCTGAGACGGAACAGGCTGAGAAGAGAAGATGGAGAGCAAGGAGCGCCACTAGCGGTTGTACATATAGGTAATATCAAGGGCATTAACCTATTATATTTCATGCAGAAAGCATTTACGTAAAAATCCCTCTATAATACACAGGATAATCTTTCTTCTTATGTACGAATGACCCAGGGGTGGTTTGAGAAAAGAAGGAGATAGTGTGCAGTCCCCGTGCGAGTTCCCTCCTAGATCTGGTGATTTCTCTAGTGTGTATGTGCAATGACGGGCGTGATTTGTGCAGAGCCGACGGGGAACTCTGGAGAGGTGAGGGTAAATGGGTGCAGGGTGTAGGGTGTGGGCCCCCCTGGACCCAGGGGCCAGTGTGCCCCACACACCCTGCAGTGTGCACCCACTATGGATAAACCACTGAAATGACAGTTGTACAAATATGCCCATAAAATCATATAATACATGATCAATAAAGACAGCAACTACCAGTTTCAATGATGAATCGGCAATCGGCGTTGTATCTTTGCGTGAGCCTGTATAAGTCGCAATTACAAAAACACATCCTTACTCTGACTCTGTTTGAACGGAATGGAACGAACGGTTCGATTCCCGTCAGCGGCAGCCCGACAGGAGCAGAGTGCGACGCAGCGGAAGCCCGACAGCGCTGGAATCCCGGTCGTGGATAGGTAAGTATCCACTAACCTAACCTAACCCCCCTAACCCTAACCCTCCTTAGGGGTGCCTAACCCTAACTTCCCCCCCAAGTGCCTAACCCTAACCACCCCCTTCCCCGCTGCCTAAACCTAAGTCCCCCGGGGGGGTGCCTAACCCTAACCCTCCCTCCTCCTAGCCTAACCCTAACCCTCCCGTGGGGGTGCCTAACCCTAAGTCCCCCCCAGGAGCCCTAAACCTAACCCTCCCCCCCCCGCGGCTGTCCACTCGCGGCGCCCGGCGTCTGGGAAATGCGCCCGGCATTTCACCCTTGCCGGGATAAGACAGTCGGGAAGCCGCCTGCCGGTATATAGGCAGTCGGCTTCCCGATTGCTTCCCGTTTGAACTCCCCTTTACTCCTTGTCCATCCTCACAAAGGGGACTATTCACAAAGCCTTGGAGAGAGATAAAGTACCAACCAATCAACTCACTGTACAGGCTGTGTTCAAAAAAAGACAGTTAGGAGCTGATTGGTTGCCAGGTTATTTCCATCCATTTTATCTCACTCCAAGGCTTCGTGAATAGACCCCAAAATGTAAGGCAGAAGTGTCAGATACGACATGGACGCTTTTCCCGAGGCATGCACAGTAGAAATTTGAATAATGAACTAAACAAACGGTATGTAGTCAGGGAACCGGCGGTGGAAATGCCGACCGCCGGCTACCCAACAATGAGAGGCATCTAAACAAGTAATCTCCGCATTGTATAACGGGGGAGGGCGGGTGCGTTCACACCACCGCACCACCCACCATTGTTACCGCCACGCCCCCTGCAGCGCCGACCTGGCTGACCACTCCTGGAGGGGACAGCCAGAAAGTCGGCAAGTATGTATTTATGCCTTAAAATAATCAGTTCTGTCACTGTTTGTGTCTTAATGTTATTACATTAGCCTATAAATACTCTTTATTGAAGGTGAAACTGTTATTTCTGCCATAACGGATACCTGCTCGCGATAGCTTTTGCTGACTGCGGAGATTGCTAAGGAGAGAGAAGCCTCTTCGCTTGTGCACTTATTTTCACCGATTTTAGGACTACACCATACAGACCCTTTAGGATAAACAGACCCTTTGGGCATACCTCCTAACAGTTTGTCTTCTAAAATTGGGACCCCCTGCGCATGCCAGAAACAAGGCATCTAAATACCGACGCCTATCATTAGCCCCACGCCGAAATCCCGACGTTCGGCATACCGATCGTAGGTAAGACGAGCATCGGATAGACGTGGGGAGGGGAGGGTTAGGTTTAGGGTCTCTCAGGGAGACTTAGGGTTAGGCACCCCGCCCCGGGAGGGTTAGGCTAGAGGAAGGTGGGGTAGGGTCATGCACCCCCGGGGGAGGTTAGGGTTTAAGCACCCACCCGAGAGGGTTAGGTTTAGGGTGCGGGGAGGGGGGGTTAGGTTTAGGCACCCATGGGGGAGGTTAGGGTTAGGCTCTAGGGGGGTGGTTAGGGCTAGCCTTTATACTTACCCTGACAGGATCTCCATATGCAGGCCATCCGGCGTCGGTATTTCATCCGCCGGGCTGACGTCCGGCGATATAACATACTGATTCCAAACAAACAGCCATTTGCCCAAATCAGCAACAGCTCCAGTGAAGGCAGCCATTTTGTGTGCTGAACCATCATTCCTTAGGCCGAAGCCAATCAATTCACTAGAACTTAGTATCATCACTCACACATGAGGCCTAGCCCTTTCAATGTTATCTAGCCTTGGAACATAGTGCCTGATTCATATTTGTACGCAAATACAGATGATTCCACAAATTTAGCGGCTGTTAGTCATTGCGCATGCTTGTAAGTCGCACTGTGCACGTGCAGCGATTGTATTGCGATGATGTTTGCACAGAGGATTCCTTCGCAAAGTGAGTGACAGGTAGTTAGCATTTGGGGAGGTAACACAGGGGGTGGTTAGAGAAAAGAAGCGGTTTCATGATCGTTTAATCACTATTTTCGTGGATTGCATAAATTAGCCACTGCGTCCTGCTCGCAGCAGGAGAGCCCTCTGTATGGAGAACCGCTGTGTCTGCGACAGCTTAGACTTACTCAGAATACTGATGGCTGCCTGATCTGCGTTCCATGTTTCCGGTTATATGCGTGTGCGGCGGATGTGAGATGCTTTCAGTGGGCGTATCTATGCACTGGACAGCAGGGGGAGTCATTAGCATATTTTCGCAGTTGCATTTGCATACAAACATGAATCAGCCCCATATAAACCAGCGCTCTAAGACTTGTCGCGTAAAAATACTTTGATTATTAATTTAACAACCTATGCCTTTCAACCACAAAACGTTATCCCGATTTACTCACCACATATACAGTACTTGTGTTTTAATTGTATTTGTCTCTGGCAATGTTCTCTATTTCCAGATATTGATCATCATTATATTGTGCATAAAAATTAACATCTAAAGCGCTTTTACACCATTTATTGCCTGTACCGCCTTGTAAAGCTAAAATAAGCAGTTCTATTTGTTTTTCTTCAGCAAATTAGCCAAGTTTCCATTCCACCAGGCTTACAAGGTAATATGCACATCCTAAGCTGATTTTAACAAATTATGGCCCTCATTCAGAGCCACTCGCTAGCGGCAGTACGCTCGTTCTGAGCGATGTTCGCACATCTGCGCATGCGTACGGATCGTTATACGCATGCGCGAACCAGTCAGTGCGGCCGAAATTCATGTGCTCGCAAAATAGCGAATGCCTGATAATTTGAGTGACAGGAGGAGGCATATGTGGGTGGTAACAGGGGAAGGTGCTTGAAAACGGGGAGTGGAGATCCGATCGCAGGCGTGCTTAAAGGTCAAAACGGGCGTTTTATGGGTGTGCATAATTAATACAGCAGCGTCATTGACCACGTCACTGGGTTATTTTATAGCCAGAACTGCTCGCAAGATTGTGGTAGGAAAAACCAACCACAAGAATAGCGAGCAGTTCAGACGCCTTTCGATGTACTCGATTAATCTAATAAATAGCGGACATGACGTATGGTGCGAGCGGCCAGGGGGCGTTTTTAACAAATAAACAAGCGTATGTTTTGCTCGCTTGTTCAGACTTAGAGGTGTGAACAGACTGCAATTTGCGAACGGATCATTTGAATAGCCACCCCGTGTTTTTGAACGAACGACCGCAAATAGCGAACGGCTCTGAATCAGGCCCTATGGCTTTAATGGAAAATGCTGACTGATTTCATTTTTTAGCTGCCCCAGTCTAAGTAGTATATTTACTAAAGTAAAGGGCCCCATACACGGTGTGATATGCACCTTGCGATGCGATTGCCGATCCGACGGCCGACATAACGGGCGGTCCCCACACGCGGAGCCATCTGGTGGCCGGCCGCCCGATATGCCGGCACCCCCTCCCATACTCGCATAGCGCTGCATGGGATCATTCGTCGATCCCCCAGATCAATAGAACCTGCAGAAAGATCTGGGGGAGCGACGGACTACCCCACTGGAGCGCGCAGAACGGAACGATATAGCGGGGATATCGTTCAACACCGTCGGATCGGCTGCTATATTGCTCCGTGGGGGCCTAACAGTTTTTAGAAGTGGAGACATTGCCCATAGCAACCAATCCGATTCTAGCTATTATCTTCTAGATGGTGCTAATTAAATGTTAACTAGAATTTGATTGGTTGCTATGGGCAACATCTCCACTTCTAAAAACTCTCACTTTAGTATATATACTCCCTAAGAAAGGGTCTAATAGACAGACAGAAGAACCTGAGCCTTGCCCTCGGGCTCCCGAGTACCCATGACTAATCTGCTAGCACATACCAGCATTCTACTGACTTCATCATAGGCCAGTCATGGAATCCTCTAATTGCTGCCTAATAAATGTGTTATTTTTGTTAAATATTGAAGAAAGTTTTGCCGGCTCTCTGGAGAGTCTAATTGGCTGACGAAGCATCTAATATAAAATTAAGCGCAGGGACCAGGTTGGCCTAAAGACATATTGATGGACTCAACTGGGAGTTATTATAGTAAAACCTTCTTTACTTTAATATATCCTGCGATATTGGGATTTAGTGAGATATTCATGTGATACTTGGATTGGCCACTTTCTTAGTGCAGTGGTTATTAATATCTACAGTCAGGTGCATAAATATTGGGACATTGACAGAATTTTCATATTTTGGCCTCTATTCACCACCACAATGGCTTTGATATGAAACAAACAAGATGTGCTTTAACTGCAGACTTTCAGATTTAATTTGAGGGTAATTACATCTAAATCAGGTGAACAGGTGTATTAATTACAACGGTTTCTATATGTGTCTCCCACTTTTTAAGGGGCCAAAAGTAATGGGACAAACTAAACAATCCTAAATCTAACTTTCAGTTTTTAATACTTTGTTGCAAATCCTTTGCAGGCAATCACAGCCTGAAGTGTGGAACGCATAGACATCACCAGATGCTGGGTTTCATCCCTGGTGATGATCTGCCAGGCCTCTACTGCAAATGTCTTCAGTTCCTGCTTGTTCTTGGGGCATTTTCCCTTCAGTTTTGTCTTCATCAAGTGAAATGCATGCTCAATCGGATTCAGGTCAGGGGATTGACTTGGCCATTGCATAACATTTCACTTTTTAGCCTTAAAAAACTCTTTGGTTGCTTTTGCAGTATGCTTCGGGTCATTGTCCATCTGCACTGTGAAGCGCCGTCCAATGAGTTCTGAAGCATTTGACTGAATATGAGCATATAATATTGCCCGAAACACTTCAGAATTCATTCTGCTGCTTTTGTCAGCAGTCACATCATCAATAAATACAAGGGAACCAGTTCCATTGGCAGCCATACATGCCCACGCCATGACACTACCACCACCATGCTTCACTGATGAGGTGGTATGTTTTGGATCATGAGCAGTTCCTTTCCTTCTCCATACTCTTCTCTTCCCATCACTCTGGTACAAGTTGATCTTTGTCTCATCTGTCCATAGGATGTTGTTCCAGAACTGTAAAGGTATTTTTAGATGTTGTTTGGCAAACTCTAATCTGGTCTTCCTATTTTTGTGGCTCACCAATGGTTTACATCTTGTGGTGAACCCTCTATATTCACTCTTGTGAAGTCTTCTCTTGATTGTTGACTTTGACATATATACACCTACCTCCTGGAGAGTGTTCTTGATTTGGCCAACTGTTATGAAGGGGTTTTTCTTCACCAGGGAAATAATTCTTCTGTCATCCACCACAGTTTTTTTCCATGGTCTTTTGGGTCTTTTGGTGTTGCTGAGCTCTCCGATGCATTCTTTCTTTTTAAGAATGTTCCAAACAGTTGATTTGGCCACACCTAATGTTTTTGCTATCTCTCTGATGGGTTTGTTTTGATTTTTCAGCCTAATGATGGCTTTCTTCACTGATAGTGACAGCTCTTTGGATCTCATATTGAGAATCGACAGCAACTGATTCCAAATGCAAATGTCACACCTAGAATCAACTCCAGACCTTTTACCTGCTTAAGTGATAATGAAATAACGAAGGAATAGCCCACACCTGTCCATGAAATAGCTTTTGAGTTGATAGTCCCATTACTTTTGGCCCCTTAAAAAGTGGGAGGCACATATAGAAACAGTTTTAATTCCTACACCGTTCACCTGATTTGGATGTAATTACCCTCAAATTAAATCTGAAAGTCTGCAGTTAAAGCACATCTTGTTTGTTTCATTTCAAAGCCATTGTGGAGGTGAATAGAGGCCAAAATATGAAAATTCTGTCAATGTCCCAATATTTATGCACCTGACTGTATGTTTCTTTATACAATTCACTCTCACAGGTAAGGAATGGATAGATCATCCCAATGGAGACTACACAATTGTACATATTACAACACAACAAAGCTCATTTGCAAGCCGCATAATGGGCCTTATTCTGAGTCGGATGCAGGTGCGGCTGTAATTATTATCGCCATCGCGTCTGTGTGGCGTACATCCATGCGTCTGATTGTGCAAGGACTGAGACGCCCACGGTCAGTGTCTGTAGACGCTGTAATACCGCTTGGTGCACCTTCAGACGCCGCCACTAATCGCAGCATCAAAACTTGCACCACCCGAAGGGCAGATGTCGCGCTGAATCACTCATCGTAGCCCCGCCCCTGTTTTATGTCAGTAATCTCGGCACTGCATAACGGGGGAGGGGGATGCGATCACAGCACCGCACCACCCACCAATGTTACTGCCACGCCCCCTGCAGCGCCGACCTGGCTGACCACTCCTGGAGGGGACAGCCAGAAAGTCGGCAAGTATGTATTTATGCCTTAATATAATCAGTTCTGTCACTGTTTGTGTCTTAATGTTATTACATTAGCCTATAAATACTCTTTATTGAAGGTGAAACTGTTATTTCTGCCATAACGGATACCTGCTCGCGATAGCTTTTGCTGACTGCGGAGATTGCTAAGGAGAGAGAAGCCTCTTCGCTTGTGCACTTATTTTCACCGATTTTAGGACTACACCATACAGACCCTTTAGGATAAACAGACCCTTTGGGCATACCTCCTAACAGTTTGTCTTCTAAAATTGGGACCCCCTGCGCATGCCAGAAACAAGGCATCTAAATACCGACGCCTATCATTAGCCCCACGCCGAAATCCCGACGTTCGGCATACCGATCGTAGGTAAGACGAGCATCGGATAGATGTGGGGAGGGGAGGGTTAGGTTTAGGGTCTCTCAGGGAGACTTAGGGTTAGGCAATCCGCCCCGGGAGGGTTAGGCTAGAGGAAGGTGGGGTAGGGTCATGCACCCCTGGGGGAGGTTAGGGTTTAAGCACCCACCCGAGAGGGTTAGGTTTAGGGTGCGGGGAGGGGGGGTTAGGTTTAGGCACCCATGGGGGAGGTTAGGGTTAGGCTCTAGGGAGGGAGGTTAGGGCTAGCCTTTATACTTACCCTGACAGGATCTCCATATGCAGGCCATCCGGCGTCGGTATTTCATCCGCCGGGCTGACGTCCAGCGATATAACATACTGATTCCAAACAAACAGCCATTTGCCCAAATCAGCAACAGCTCCAGTGAAGGCAGCCATTTTGTGTGCTGAACCATCATTCCTTAGGCCGAAGCCAATCAATTCACTAGAACTTAGTATCATCACTCACACATGAGGCCTAGATGTTATCTAGCCTTGGAACATAGCGCCTGATTCATATTTGTACGCAAATACAGATGATTCTACACATTTAGCGTCTGTTAGTCATTGCGCATGCTTGTAAGTCGCACTGTGCATGTGCAGCGATTGTATTGCGATGACGTTTGCACAGAGGATTCCTTTGCAAAGTGAGTGACAGGTAGTTAGCATTTGGGGAGGTAACACAGGGGGTGGTTAGAGAAAAGAAGCGGTTTCATGATCGTTTAATCACTATTTTCGTGGATTGCATAAATTAGGCGCTGCGTCCTGCTCGCAGCAGGAGAGCCCTCTGTATGGAGAACCGCTGTGTCTGCGACAGCTTAGACTTACTCAGAATACTGATGGCTGCATGATCTGCGTTCCATGTTTCCGGTTATATGCGTGTGCGGCGGATGTGAGATGCTTTCAGTGGGCGTATCTATGCACTGGACAGCAGGGGGAGTCATTAGCATATTTTCGCAGTTGCATTTGCATACAAACATGAATCAGCCCCATATAAATCAGCGCTCTAAGACTTGTCGCGTAAAAATACTTTGATTATTAATTTAACAACCTATGCCTTTCAACCACAAAACGTTATCCCGATTTACTCACCACATATACAGTACTTGTGTTTTAATTGTATTTGTCTCTGGCAATGTTCTCTATTTCCAGATATTGATCATCATTATATTGTGCATAAAAATTAACATCTAAAGCGCTTTTACACCATTTATTGCCTGTACCGCCTTGTAAAGCTAAAATAAGCAGTTCTATTTGTTTTTCTTCAGCAAATTAGCCAAGTTTCCATTCCACCAGGCTTACAAGGTAATATGCACATCCTAAGCTGATTTTAACAAATTATGGCCCTCATTCAGAGCCACTCGCTAGCGGCAGTACGCTTGTTCTGAGCGATGTTCGCACATCTGCGCATGCGTACGGATCGTTATACGCATGCGCGAACCAGTCAGTGCGGCCGAAATTCATGTGCTCGCAAAATAGCGAATGCCTGATAATTTGAGTGACAGGAGGAGGCATATGTGGGTGGTAACAGGGGAAGGTGCTTGAAAACGGGGAGTGGAGATCCGATCGCAGGCGTGCTTAAAGGTCAAAACGGGCGTTTTATGGGTGTGCATAATTAATACAGCAGCGTCATTGACCACGTCACTGGGTTATTTTATAGCCAGAACTGCTCGCAAGATTGTGGTAGGAAAAACCAACCACAAGAATAGCGAGCAGTTCAGACGCCTTTCGATGTACTCGATTAATCTAATAAATAGCGGACATGACGTATGGTGCGAGCGGCCAGGGGGAGTTTTTAACAAATAAACGAGCGTATGTTTTGCTCGCTTGTTCAGACTTAGAGGTGTGAATAGACTGCAATTTGCGAACGGATCATTTGAATAGCCACCCCGTGTTTTTGAACGAACGACCGCAAATAGCGAACGGCTCTGAATCAGGCCCTATGGCCTTAATGGAAAATGCTGACTGATTTCATTTTTTAGCTGCCCCAGTCTAAGTAGTATATTTACTAAAGTAAAGGGCCCCATACACGGTGTGATATGCACCTTGCGATGCGATTGCCGATCCGACGGCCGACATAACGGGCGGTCCCCACACGCGGAGCCATCTGGTGGCCGGCCGCCCGATATGCCGGCACCCCCTCCCATACTCGCATAGCGCTGCATGGGATCATTCGTCGATCCCCCAGATCAATAGAACCTGCAGAAAGATCTGGGGGAGCGACGGACTACCCCACTGGAGCGCGCAGAACGGAACGATATAGCGGGGATATCGTTCAACACCGTCGGATCGGCTGCTATATTGCTCCGTGGGGGCCCTAACAGTTTTTAGAAGTGGAGACATTGCCCATAGCAACCAATCCGATTCTAGCTATTATCTTCTAGATGGTGCTAATTAAATGTTAAGTAGAATTTGATTGGTTGCTATGGGCAACATCTCCACTTCTAAAAACTCTCACTTTAGTATATATACTCCCTAAGAAAGGGTCTAATAGACAGACAGAAGAACCTGAGCCTTGCCCTCGGGCTCCTGAGTACCCATGACTAATCTGCTAGCACATACCAGCATTCTACTGACTTCATCATAGGCCAGTCATGGAATCCTCTAATTGCTGCCTAATAAATGTGTTATTTTTGTTAAATATTGAAGAAAGTTTTGCCGGCTCTCTGGAGAGTCTAATTGGCTGACGAAGCATCTAATATAAAATTAAGCGCAGGGACCAGGTTGGCCTAAAGACATATTGATGGACTCAACTGGGAGTTATTATAGTAAAACCTTCTTTACTTTAATATATCCTGCGATATTGGGATTTAGTGAGATATTCATGTGATACTTGGATTGGCCACTTTCTTAGTGCAGTGGTTATTAATATCTACAGTCAGGTGCATAAATATTGGGACATTGACAGAATTTTCATATTTTGGCCTCTATTCACCACCACAATGGCTTTGATATGAAACAAACAAGATGTGCTTTAACTGCAGACTTTCAGATTTAATTTGGGGGTAATTACATCCAAATCGGGTGAACGGTGTAGGAATTACAACGGTTTCTATATGTGTCTCCCACTTTTTAAGGGGCCAAAAGTAATGGGACAAACTAAACAATCCTAAATCTAACTTTCAGTTTTTAATACTTTGTTGCAAATCCTTTGCAGGCAATCACAGCCTGAAGTGTGGAACGCATAGACATCACCAGATGCTGGGTTTCATCCCTGGTGATGCTCTGCCAGGCCTCTACTGCAAATGTCTTCAGTTCCTGCTTGTTCTTGGGGCATTTTCCCTTCAGTTTTGTCTTCATCAAGTGAAATGCATGCTCAATCGGATTCAGGTCAGGGGATTGACTTGGCCATTGCATAACATTTCACTTTTTAGCCTTAAAAAACTCTTTGGTTGCTTTTGCAGTATGCTTCGGGTCATTGTCCATCTGCACTGTGAAGCGCCGTCCAATGAGTTCTGAAGCATTTGACTGAATATGAGCATATAATATTGCCCGAAACACTTCAGAATTCATTCTGCTGCTTTTGTCAGCAGTCACATCATCAATAAATACAAGGGAACCAGTTCCATTGGCAGCCATACATGCCCACGCCATGACACTACCACCACCATGCTTCACTGATGAGGTGGTATGTTTTGGATCATGAGCAGTTCCTTTCCTTCTCCATACTCTTCTCTTCCCATCACTCTGGTACAAGTTGATCTTTGTCTCATCTGTCCATAGGATGTTGTTCCAGAACTGTAAAGGTATTTTTAGATGTTGTTTGGCAAACTCTAATCTGGTCTTCCTGTTTTTGTGGCTCACCAATGGTTTACATCTTGTGGTGAACCCTCTATATTCACTCTTGTGAAGTCTTCTCTTGATTGTTGACTTTGACACATATACACCTACCTCCTGGAGAGTGTTCGTGATTTGGCCAACATTTATGAAGGGGTTTTTCTTCACCAGGGAAATAATTCTTCTGTCATCCAGCACAGTTTTTTTCCATGGTCTTTTGGTGTTGCTGAGCTCTCCGGTGCATTCTTTCTTTTTAAGAATGTTCCAAACAGTTGATTTGGCCACACCTAATGTTTTTGCTATCTCTCTGATGGGTTTGTTTTGATTTTTCAGCCTAATGATGGCTTTCTTCACTGATAGTGACAGCTCTTTGGATCTCATATTGAGAATCGACAGCAACTGATTCCAAATGCAAATGTCACACCTAGAATCAACTCTAGACCTATTACCTGCTTAAGTGATAATGAAATAACGAAGGAATAGCCCACACCTGTCCATGAAATAGCTTTTGAGTTGATAGTCCCATTACTTTTGGCCCCATAAAAAGTGGGAGGCACATATAGAAACAGTTGTAATTCCTACACCGTTCACCTGATTTGGATGTAATTACCCTCAAATTAAATCTGAAAGTCTGCAGTTAAATCACATCTTGTTTGTTTCATTTCAAAGTCATTGTGGAGGTGAATAGAGGCCAAAATATGAAAATTCTGTCAATGTCCCAATATTTATGCACCTGACTGTATGTTTCTTTATACAATTCACTCTCACAGGTAAGGAATGGATAGATCATCCCAATGGAGACTACACAATTGTACATATTACAACACAACAAAGCTCATTTGCAAGCCGCATAATGGGCCTTATTCTGAGTCGGATGCAGGCACGGCTGTAATTATTATCGCCATCGCGTCTGTGTGGCGTACATCCATGCGTCTGATTGTGCAAGGACTGAGACGCCCACGGTCAGTGTCTGTAGACGCTGTAATACCGCTTGGTGCACCTTCAGACGCCGCCACTAATCGCAGCATCAAAACTTGCACCACCTGAAGGGCAGATCTCGCGCTGAATCACTCATCGTAGCCCCGCCCCTGTTTTATGTCAGTAATCTCGGCACTGCATAACGGGGGAGGGGGATGCGATCACACCACCGCACCACCGCACCACCCACCAATGTTACTGCCACGCCCCCTGCAGCGCCGACCTGGCTGACCACTCCTGGAGGGGACAGCCAGAAAGTCGGCAAGTATGTATTTATGCCTTAAAATAATCAGTTCTGTCACTGTTTGTGTCTTAATGTTATTATTGCATGTACATTTGCCTATAAATACTCTTTATTGAAGGTGAAACTGTTATTTCTGCCATAATGGATACCTGCTGGTGATAGCTTTTGCTGACTGCGGAGATTGCTAAGGAGAGAGAAACCTCTTAGCTTGTGCACTTACAGTATTTTCACCGATTTTAGAACTCTACAATATACAGACCCTTTAGGATAAACAGACCCTTTGGACATACCGGCCAACATTATGGCTTCTAAAATCGGGATCCCTTGCGCACGCCAGAAAGGAGCTGATTGGTTGGTACTTTCTTTATCTCTCTTTATCTCTTTTCAAGGCTTAGTACATCTCCCCCTGTGACCGGATTACCTCACTCACCACCGCGATCACAGATTAGTTTTGATCCCACTGGATCTTGGGGTATTAGGGATTCCCTCTTACTGTCAGCAGGGGTGTAGAGAGCCACGTCGGGCTCCGGTAAACTGGGGGGCGTGGCCTAATTGCAGAAGGCGAGGCCACGCCCACTTGGAAAAAAGTGTGTTTTGCAGCGCCACGAAGCGGTGCTGCGTGCCGGGGAGGGGGCGCTGTGAGCCCCTCAGCCCGGCGCAAAGCCAGTGGGGGGAGCGATCAGTGTATAGGCATAGGAGATTGCTGTGGCTGCTGCTTAGCAGCCGCAAGCAGTCTCCCACTGCAGCCCAGCACACGCTGTGTGCTGGGCTGCTGCTGAGGGAGGGAGGGACGGAGGAAGTGAGGGGGGGCGGCGCCAGACCCGGGCCGCCGCCGGGCCCCTCTGGAAGCCCGGGCCCGGGTAGACTGTACCCGCTCCCCCCCCTCTCGGCGCCCCTGACTGTCAGTAGCTGCCCGTCACTGACTCCACCCACTGTGCAGTGGCCCGGGTATGTAGCTGCCACCGCCAGGTCCTTCCACCTGCCCTGGAACCGCTTGATGCTGTGTACGCGTAGACACACCGAGTGAATGGTGTCGGCTTATACTCACTGATCCCTCGCAATGGACCAGGCCATGCACGGTAGCTGGCAGAGGCGTTGAGCTTGAAGACACTGGGCTCAATCCAGAACAGCCGGAGAACAGAATAGCGCTTTGCGCAATTCTGTTGTCGCTGGATTCAGATGTAGTCGTTTATTGCTCAAATAGTCTTAAAAAAGGCTCTTCCCCTTAGTTTAAGGGGGTCAGCATACAGATGTTTTACAGCAGTACAATCCTTCTTGATATTCAAAAATATACACACACCAGGCTCGCAGGCCTTCTATATTTAGGGCCGTAATCAATTGCCGGCGAAAAGTCCCGGACTTTTCGCTGTCATCGCTAGTTTTGGCTCCGGAAAAGTATTGCGCTCGTCACCGCGATTCGCCCTATTCAATTCCAAAGGACGCGAGAATGCGCCCCAGCGAAACTGAAATCAATGAAAAGTCCCGTCAGATTTGGGGAAATCACCCTGACACCCCCCAAAAGATACACCGACATGAGGGATCACAATGGATACCCCCGAATAGCCCTGCTGGAGGTATTTGGGGTGCTTAAGTGCTCTCAATTGGTGCTATTTAGCGTCCTTGCACAAGTGGTGAAAAATAGCATTTAGCAGGGGGGTTTTTTTGCAAAAATAAGTAGCTGTGCACAGTGCTGAGGGGAGAGGAGGGAGGGGGAATGGGGCTGAGAGGTGCACACTGGGGTAGGGGGAATGGGGCTGAGAGGTGCACACTGGGGCAGGGGGAATGGGGCTGAGAGATGCACACTGGGGCAGGGGGAATGGGGCAGAGAGGTGCACACTGGGGCAGGGGGAATGGGGCTGAGAGGTGCACACTGGGGCAGGGGGAATGGGGCTGAGAGGTGCACACTGGAGCAGGGGGAATGGGGCTGAGAGGTGCACACTGGAGCAGGGGGAATGGGGCTGAGAGATGCACACTGGGGCAGGGGGAATGGGGCAGAGAGGTGCACACTGGGGCAGGGGGAATGGGGCTGAGAGGTGCACACTGGGGCAGCGGGAATGGGGCTGAGAGGTGCACACTGGGGCAGCGGGAATGGGGCTGAGAGGTGCACACTGCGGCAGGGGGAATGGGGCTGAGAGGTGCACACTGGGGCAGGGGGAATGGGGCTGAGAGGTGCACACTGGGGCAGGGGAATGGGGCTGAGAGGTGCACACTGGGGCAGGGGGAATGGTGCTGAGAGGTGCACACTGGGGCAGGGGAATGGGGCTGAGAGGTGCACACTGGGGCAGGGGGAATGGGGCAGAGAGGTGCACACTGGGGCAGGGGAAATGGGGCTGAGAGGTGCACACTGGGACAGGGGGAATGGGGCTGAGAGGTGCACACTGGGACAGGGGGAATGGGGCTGAAAGGTGCACACTGGGGCAGGGGGAATGGGGCTGAGAGGTGCACACTGGGGCAGGGGGAATGGGGCTGAGAGGTGCACGCTGGGGCAGGGGGAATGGGGCTGAGAGGTGCACATTGGGGCAGGGGAAATGGGGCTGAGAGGTGCACACTGGCACAGGGGGAATGGGGCTGAGAGGTGCACACTGGGGCTGGTGGAATAAGGCTGAGAGCCACAGGTGGGCCTGAGGATGGAGAGATGCAGGGGTCCTGGGGATGAAGAGAGACATGGAGACCCTGGAGAACCACAGAGGGGCCTGGGGATGGAGACATTGGGGGGTGACACAGGGGAACCTGGAGAGACACAGAAGTTTGATCAGGGATATTCACATTTTTCCTGCACAAAAGCTCCTGTTACTACAGTATATATATTATCTGGTTATGATGATGACATTAGTTATATTTCTACCTGAACAGCCATCTTCCAGACCATGTGATCTCCTACATGAATAGTGAATACCGGCTGAAGACGCTGCCCAGTGAGGCTCAAAATCCTCAGAGGTTCCCAGTTGCAGAGAAACCACCATATAGGTAAGAAAAGACTTTCAAACTGACTGGGGTCCCAAAACCCACCTAGGGGTGACACCAAGGTGACAGGAGCCGGGTGCTGCACTATGGCATTAAATGTAGCACACTGTCAGGAGCCGGCACTGCACAGTGCTCACCCGTACTTCTTCCACACACCAGACCACTGGGGTTCGGGCTGCGAGGCCATTCCCCGTCAAGTGACCACGCCCCTTGTTCACGAGGCCACGCCCACTTTTTTGGCGGCGTGCGGCTATGTTGCGCGCACAACATACCTCCCTACACAGGGTGACACCATGGGGAAGGACGCCACTGGTGTTTTTTTCCCATTATCTGACATGGTGCTTAAACTGGGACCACCCATTACCAGATCTCTAGTTTTGCCTATGCACAAAAGATCTTGCGATTCATCAGAACTAGGAAATTACATTAAGGAGAATATTTACTAAAAAGTGGGTTTTTAGAAGTGGAAATGTTGCCCATAGCAACCAATCAGATTCTACTTAACATGCGCACAGCGTCTATTCTACCTCTGCATACACGCTGCTCTGCATAGCAGAGCAGCGTGTATGCTTCCCCCAACTTCCCCCCCACCGCGGGACACTGCGGCCCGCGGGCGGGACAGTGGGACAGTCCCAGAAAAACGGGACTGTCCCGCTAAATGCAGGACAGTTGGGAGGTATGCCCTTACACTGAAGCCTTGGCATTATGGGGAGCCCCGATAGTTAACATTCCAACCTGACACAAGCTGATCCGAAAATCAGATGTATCCACAAGTTTTTTCATGGCTCCTTTTGGAGCAGTGAAACTAGTGTGCCTGCATGAACTGTGATACTAGTGTATGAGAACAGTGGGCCATTCCGGGAGAGAAAGGTAAGCAGAAGTTACTGTATCTGTGATATTTCCTGCATTACCTTTTTGATGAATTGCCCAGACACTTAATTTTTACAATTGCAGGTGAAAATTTTAATTTTCACCTGCTTTTGTAGAAATTAAGTGATAATGAATAGTGGCCCTGATTCAGAGCCGGACACTCTGATAGAGCGCTCGCTCTGAATCAGGGCAGTCCCTCTGAATTTAAGAGCTGACCACCCACAGCTATAGCAAGCGGCCAAAATGATGGTCGCGATGGTCAAGACCATCGCGACCATCGGGCTTGCGACGAGATCCTTGCGGTAGGGTCTCGTTGCCGCAAGCCCTGGAGTGCTTTTGGCTCTATCAGAGCCAAAAGCACTCCCACTGACATCACTTGTGACATCACTTGATGTCAGTGGGGCCGGCCCCAGACGGTAGGCGTTCCCATGGGAACGCCTCCGTCTGGGCAGCCACACCCCCGGCACGCCCACCAAAGGGGACGTGCTGTCACTCACCATCGACAGCACGCCCCCTTTGGTGCGAGACCCATAACGTTGTGCGCATGCGCACTTGGCCAACATGGCTGAGCGTTCGCAAGCGGGTCTGAATTGGCCCAGAGCCCTTAAGGTGCCTACACACTAGACGATATTTTGCAGGTCACGATATGAAGTGTCCAATCTGACCAAAGATCTATCGTGCGTCCTTAACGATTTCCAGTGCGTCGTGTACAAGATTCGCAGATCTTGCCTGCTGTAGGTAAGATCTGCTGCCGGGGTGAGTTGAAAGTAAATCGTTCACAATATCGCATCGTGAGCACATTGTCTACTGTGTAGGCACCAGACAGAACAGACCAGATCTAATTTATCATGTATTATTTTGGTCTGTGTATGGTTATGTTCCTTGCACCATATCTCATACACTATACTGAAGAATGTACGTGACTTAAATAAAGGCTTTGACGAATTACAATGCTTGCCAAGATTATAGCATAGAGAATAAGCATAACGATAATTGTAATTATTATTTTGAATCATGCTGAATGAAGCTGTAATGACCGCAGCAGACACAAGGTGGCGCATGCGCTTTATTTCATGCTAATAGACATGATGGTAAGTAAGACGAATGTGCCGGCAGTTTCTGCTGCGTTAGAAGAAGCATAAATTGGTCACTAATTGTAAACCTCCTGTAAGCAAAGTGCCTTCATCTCTTCTTGTGGGATTAATACAAGCTATTAACAAGAGCTGTTCTTAACACGTCATGTAATCGTCCGCAAGTTGACAAATGGAACCTTTCACACTCAGTGCAGGTGAGTAATGCGAATGTTTAATACCAGCATATAACCTGCACACTGTGGTGTCATCTGCAAATTGAAAATAATATGACTGCGGCTGCAAAGTGTCAGAGTGTTGCAGGTATTGCACGTTTATGTATCAATATTCAGAGTACGCATCTTGTACATGACATGGCGTCCATAGGATTACATGGAATGGGTATGTAATGCCGGCTGTCGGGATGTCTCCTGTAAGAATACCAACAGCGGCATCCCGATGGTTGGTACCCCGACAGGGGTCGGGTAAGTAAACTCACCATCCCCCATTTCCCCCCTAAAACGAACCCCCCCTTTTTGTAGCCTAACCCTCCCTACCCCGCACCCTAACTTTCCCCCCTTAGTGCCTAAGCCTAACCCTCCCCCCTTAGTGCCTAACCCTAATCCTCCCCACTAGGGGTGCCTTACCCTAATCTCTCTCCCCAAAACCTAACCCGCTATGCTCCCTAAACCTAACCCACCCCCCCCTCCCTGTCGGTATTGAGACCAGCGGCATTTCGGTCGCCGGTCTCGTACCTACATCCCGAATTGCATGATAGCCCCAATGCACCCTCCAGCATACATTAGAAAGTAACAATGTAATGTTCACACGTCTTTGTCTCACACTTTATTGTAGGGATCTTTTCTGGCCAAGACTATAGTCTGGCACAATGTCTAGGGATCTAAATATTGCATGCGCACACAGTTCAACTGCGACAGTATGCTAATCCATTGTGACCGCAATGCAAACTCAGCACAACATAAGGACGCCCACTTTACATTGCACACATCCGTAATGTTTAGCAGAATAGCGAAAAAATCAGTACAATGGAGTACCATCGCAGCCTCCCGCACACTTGCACAAGCTCCGACCTTACTCAGAAATTGCTAACAGCCACGCACGCTATGAGACGCGTAGGGCATCGCAGTGGATAATTTATGCACGCCCCTGTAACGGCGTTGAAACGTACTGGCACGCCTGCATTTCCCCGTCAACCCCACAAACGGCACTTCCTGTTAATTACTCTGCGATGGCTCAGCGTAGTCACTGCGAACGCAGTCCCGATCGCAATGGCTAGATTGCTCATGCGCACTGCGATGGATATGCATGCGCAGAAGGCAATAATCGGCCGATTGCGTGCGTATTAGCAGCTGCGTTCCTCGTGGACTCAGGCCCTGTATCCTCTTGGGTAGTTGGCACAGGTACAGCTCTGGAACCTGTTACAATAGATCATTAAAAGAACTGGACATTGTTGGGGTATCCAGTTAGAACGTCGACTGTCAGAATATTGACACCAGAATGTCGTCAGATTCTGAATATCAACAGTCAGAATGTCAACATGGACATGCGGTCGGCAAGAAAATTGTTCACATGGTTGAAATGACGACATCATAATGTCGACATCTAACATATTGACACCAGAATGTTGGCAGTACATTTTTGCGTTATTTTTAGGGGTTATGGCTAAGCTAAAATATGCTAAGAAAATATGTTGCCGTTCTGGTGCCGAACAATATGAACATGTCAACATTTTAACCATGTCAACATCTGTAACTGTCGGCATATTGCTTTGTCGACCTAATGTCCATGTTGACATTGTGACTGTTGACAATCAGAACCAGTCAACATTCTGAGAGTCCGCTTTTCATACTACAGTACACCCCACTGTCATTGTTGGCCTGTTGGGTCCTTTCCATAATGGATTGAGGAAATGGGTTACCCGCCCTTCCCGTCACCTCTAACAGGTACACTGGTTGCCTAATTGCACAATGCCAACTCCTCTGTGTTTCCAGGGTAGTGAGACATGGTCAGAGTTAGGTGGCGCAATTGGCGGGTCTACAGACCTTCAGTATAAACTCATACTTACCTACATTGCTGGGCAGCTTTCCGGGAGCAGCAGGAGGGGACCTCTTCAGGGGGCGGGGCCAGACGATAGACTGCATTAGGCCCTGCCCCCTTTGCAGGAAACCCCCGTGATTCGCGGGTCCGTGAGGAGGGGCGGGGCTAAATGACGCGATTTGCCTAATTTAGCCCCGCCCCTTCCCGACGGACCCGATAATTTCAGGTAAAATCTCCCCATCCTGCCCACTTCACTAGGAAGTGGGCGGGATGCGGGAGATATGCCTACTCTTCCGGGATCGCGGGGGGTTACCCGAAAAATCGGGAGCCTCCCGCGATTCCCGGGAGAGTAGGCATGTATGGTATAAACTATACACTCAGGTCTGTAACTAGGGTTGGGTGAGCTTTGCCCCTGCCCAGTCTGTATTTGGCATGCAGAGAGCCTGGAACAGCATCCTGCAACATAGAGAGCCACCACCTGAAGCCTCCAGAGAACGCTCCAGGCATTCAGCTTCTCCCTGGTAACCCTGCCTCCTCGTTGTGATGCCAGGACGTCACACGCTCGGCGGGCGGTGGCCAACACAGGGTTCATTGGGTTCATTTTCGCCCTGCAATGGCCCTGAGTGCGGCAATTGTAGCTGTCCACACTTCTGACCTGTACTGGGGCCTCCTTTTGGAGGCACTGTTTGCTCCTACGCCTTGGAGAGCTGAAGGAGGGGGTCGGAGGCACTGTGCCTAACTGGCACGGATGCAGCCATCACATGGCCTTAGCCAGTTGTAGTAGTTGCTTTAGCTCTTCACGTCCTTTGGCTCTATAGCAGTGGTCCCATGCTGGAGACCCCGCCAATGCATTATTCTAGTGTAAGAGAGGTTTTTGTAAACCCCCCAAAAATTGGGAGACCCCCTTGAACAAATGCCGGTGTGTTTTCTGGTGGTTTGATGAGATATAAGTATGGATCAGCTTTTCCATGTAAAGTTAAAGCAGAACATAAAACATTAGTATATCAGCCTTTCTGTCTTACACTGAAGCTGTAAATTACACGCCGACTCCAGTAAGGACACGAGTGATGTAATAAAGCGCGAGAGCCGAGTGCCTGCCGCATGTGATAAAGAGTTTACTTGTACAGAACGGTCTGATTAATGTAAGTGCCATTCAGCCCCTTCCCATGAGACTCGCCGTATGTCAGCGTGCAGGAACGTAATGCACTAACCATTCTTATATGAGTCAGAAATGCGGCTCAGAAAACAGCAAAACTACAACACAACTGCTTCAGTACTCGGCCAGAATGTCGTCAGTTACCATGTCGATATTCATAATGCCGGCAACCTCAACTATTGACACTAGAATGTTGACATGGTTCAACATGTCGACATAGTCAACATATCAACATGTTCGCAATGACGACATCTGAAATGTCGAGATGTATCGAGTGAGATTCTCAGAAATGCCGACACTTAGGTTTAGGTGCTGCCAGGAGGGTTGAGGGAGGATAGGGTCAAGCTGTGGTGTGGAGGGTGGGTGAGGTTAGGGTTAGACACTAAGGGGAGGCTTAAGGGGTTGGGGAGAATACTCACCGGAACACCGCTCATCAGATGTCTCCGCTGGTACTGCTTCTCACTGGACCGCAGGGAACCGGAAGTCACCACTGAAGATGTTATGTTGACATCATGTTGACATGTCATTTGTGCTGACAAATGTCAACATGACGACTGTCAACATAACATACCACATCCACTGTGCCCTATGGATCAGAGACCTTGATACACAACAATTTCCAGGTCTAGCCACATGCGACCACATAAAAAAACCATCACCACTTTCCAATACACCAAGCTACTCTCAGGTGCCAAAAATCAGGACAGTCACACCAAAAGTCAGGACAATCACGCCAACTTCTGGGCTATTGGGAGTTACACTCTACTTACACAGTAGAGGTACCAGACAGTGCCGCCTGCAAAGTACTGTATAGGCAGCAACAGTGTCAGCCAGACGCCTCGTTACTCTGTGTCTCCATTACTGCACTCGAATAGAGGGTAGGATACCGAGATGACTGATAGGAGTCTGGTGATACTTTTGCCCTGAGGACCATGAGCAAGACCCGGATGGAGGCAATGAGACCTTATAGCATACTTGCCAACTCTCCCAGGAGGTCAAGGAAAGAGACATTGGGTGGCTCACCCAAAATTGGGGGGGAGGGACTCTCCTATCAGAGTTAGCCAGTCTCCCTCTGCTGCTCACCTACTGGTTAAAGTGGGTCACCCTAAAGAGATATAATAACGACTTCCATGACTTGAACAAAAATGCATCTTATATTGACCAGGACCGTGGTTCTTGTTGGTATGGACAGGGGCCCTCGAGATTGGGGGAGCGGGTACTACCAGGGCCGGATTAAGGCCCACATGGGCCTGGGGCTGAAAATGTTCAAAGGCCTATACTGAGAAGGGGAAGAGCTGTGATCGGCGCTGTGTGAGTGTGTTCAGAGTCACCTTGGTGTGTACACCCCCTACACTATGGACAATACATAGAAATAGAAAAAATAGTGGCTCATATAGCACAAATTACATCTGCTTTAAAAGATTTTTACGCCACTAATCTCACTCCGGATATCTCCCCCTCAATACTTTGGGAAGCCCATAAGTCCACACTGCGAGGTTTTTTCATCAGCCTATCTTCTGCTCAGAGAAAGGCGGAACTCACGCGTATAAATGAACTGGAATCTTTATTATCCTCCCTCACGCAGCTCCATCAACGTTTTCCCAAAAAACGCACGTATCTAAAAATTTTATCTGTAAAGGGTCAGCTATCTCAGATTCTCTCTAAAAAAGCGGCGAATGCCTTATTGTGGACACGCCAGAGATTTTATGAGAAATCTAACAAGGCAGACACATTATTGGCCCGCCAACTAAGAGCCAAACGTACTCGTAACAGGATTATCTCCTTAAGAGACTCGAACGGCTCACTAACTCATGACCCCAAGGCTATGGCTAATCTATTTCGGGAATACTATTCATCTTTATATAACCTCCCACCTGTAGACATAAATACCCCCCACACTCTTAATGGAATACGCCAATTTTTGGAATCTTGTCAATTACCTAAACTCTCTGAATCACATATTGCCTTACTTAATGCCCCTATCACTGAAGAGGAGATTATAGCAGCTATAAAGCATCTACGTAGGTCAGCTGCCCCTGGTCCTGATGGATTTTCCGCTCTCTATTATAGAAAATTTACTATAACCCTACTTCCTATGCTTAAGCTACTATTTAATTCTTTGTTGGAGGGTAAATCGCTTGATGCGGCCACCACCAGGGCCAATATAGTTGTCATTCCTAAGCCTGATCGAGACCCCCTGGAGTTGAAAAATTATAGACCAATCTCACTTCTGAATGTAGACCTGAAGTTATTGGCTAAGATCCTAGCTATTCGGTTAGCCCCAATTTTACCCCACCTAGTTCATTCGGACCAGGTGGGCTTTATCTCCAACAGACAGGCCTCAGACAATACGAGACGTCTGATTGATCTAATACAAATTGCTCAGGGCAGATCAGACCCGACCCTGGTGGTGGCTCTCGATGCTGAGAAGGCCTTCGACCGTGTGGCTTGGCCCTTTATTCAGCAAACTTTGCTTAACATGGGGTTCTCGGGTGCGTTTTTTAATGGATTATTCTCATTATATCATAATCCATCAGCTTCCGTTTTAGTTAATGGCCTTTCTTCCGACCCTTTTTCCATCTATAACGGCACCCGTCAGGGTTGCCCCCTTTCCCCTCTTATATTTGCGTTGGTGATGGAACCCCTAGCCTCAAAGATTAGATCGAGTTTGAATATCTCTGGTATTCGAGTTGGCAATACTGACCACAAGATCGCTTTATACGCTGATGATGTGATTCTAACTTTAACTGACCCCCATTCATCCCTCCCAAATCTTTTTTTCGAGATAGATAAATATAGCACACTCTCTAATTTTAAAATTAATACAGATAAGACGGAGATCTTAGACTTACAGACCCCCCCTGCTGACCTTCGCATTCTTCAAGCTGCATTCCCTGTCCGCTGGCAAACGGATAAGATAAAATACTTAGGGGTTTATTTAACTAAGACGTATTCCTCCTTATACGCAGCCAATTTTCCTAGACTATTGGCCTCCATTAAGTCCGACCTTCATACATGGAATAGATCTATAATCTCTTGGATAGGACGTATGGCTTCAATTAAAATGAACATTCTTCCTCGGCTGCTATATATGTGGCAGACTCTCCCGATACATATTCCAATCACAATCCTGAAAAATATTCAAGTAGAGATCTCACATTATATATGGGCTGGGAGACGACCCAGAGTAAAGATGCGCTTGTTACAAAGACCTCGTAGTGATGGAGGGCTGGGTATTCCTGATCTAATCAAATATTATCGGGCAACCCACTTAGTCTCGTGTGTTCTCTGGCACGCTCCGCCTAGCCAGAGAGTTTGGACATCTATCGAAGCCGGAGCATTATCTGTTTATTCTCCCTATTCTTTCCTTTGGTGCCCTGCCCTCTCACGATCACCTAAGCTAAACATACTTTCCACTGTTCGATTTACGATTTCGATTTGGAACCAATGCTCCCGTCTCTATAATATTCGCTCATCTCATCCCTTAATGGTCCCTCTATGGAACAATCCTGAATTTGTCCCAGGTACACAATATAAATCCTTTCGCCAATGGACTAAATCTGATATCTTATCTTTATTTGATTTAGCTCCCTTGCAGACTTTCCCGGAATTTGTTGAATTGCAATCTCAATTCTCCCTACCCAATAACGTTTTTTTTCAGTACCTCCAATTACGCCATTTTTTTCATTCCCAGACGCAAACCTCTATAATAGCTGATAAAACTACACTTGAATCACTCTGTCTACATCCTCACTCAACTAAGGGTCTTATTTCCACAATTTATCAATCATTAATCCAACATAATCAACCCGTAAAAGAAGCCCATGAGGAGGCCTGGGAGAGAGAGGCGGGTGAGATATTAACACCTGAGGAATGGTCAGATATAAGGAATGAGATTGCAAAGAGCTCTATTTCAGTCCGCATACAGGAAAACTCCTACAAAGTTTACTATAGATGGTACCTGGTCCCCACTCGACTTCATGCTATTTACCCCTCTTCCCCTAATTTGTGCTGGAGGCTCTGTGGCCAGGTGGGATCCATGCTGCATATCTGGTGGTCCTGTCCTAGTATTCAGAGGTATTGGGTGGATATACATAAATTGATTAAGGATGTAGTTGATATTCAAGTCCCAAATACTCCTTTATATACCCTCCTTTCTCGGCCTATTCCAAATACCACACGAGCCGAACTGAAATTAATCAAACATATATTGAATGCAGCTAAATGTACGATTGCCTCCCTTTGGAAGTCATCCACTCCCCCTTCTGTTTTAGCTACTATTAACGCCATATGGCACACCTATAAAATGGAACGAATTACAACTGTCCTACATGACACTCCAGATCACTTTGTTAAAACATGGTCCCCATGGACCGCACATTTTTCAGCTGAACCACCCCTGACAACGATTTAGCTCTGTCTTATTTGGACATAATTTGTCTCAGCGATTTTGCTCTCTAATTGACTGGTACCCCCCCCCCCCCACCCTCTTCCCTTCTCTTTTTCCTAATTTTTACTATTCTGTATAACCTATTCTTTTGCATATTTGTATTCAATGTTTATATATATGTTTCTGTATCTATATATAATGTATTCCTTTTTTTGTGATATATCTTGTGATATATGTTTCTTAATTCTAATGTTATTGTAGTTCACAGAGTTTTTTCTGTGATTATGTTATTTTATTTTCTGTGTCAATTATGGTAATGTTACTATTTTAAATGGAATGGAATATAAAAAACGATTCAATAAAAATATTTCTCAAAAAAAAAAAAAAAGAAATAGAAAAATAGCAATAGAAAAACTATTTAAATACTTAAAATGTATGGCCAGTTAGGCAGCTGGTAATCATGCTGTCATGTTGATGGGCCTATTTTTATGTGGAGGCCTGGAGCTGTAGCTCCATCCGCCCCCATTGTTAATCTGGCCCTGCTACTTACTCGGGCTGCTTGGAGGGGCCCAGCGAGGGTCCGGGTCAGTGACTGCCCCTACTGCTCTGCCCACTACCACTGGCCTGGCCGCGCTTGTATAGCAGCAGTCTCCTCTCACCGCCTGATGTGCCACTGCGGATGTGCTGCTATTCAGGTGCTGCCAGCTGTAAAGGGCAGAGAGGAGAAGTGTTACAGGTGGGGGCAATTGCACCCTGTGCTCAGCGTGTAATTATCTTTTTTTTTTTTTTTACAGGGGGTCTCGGCTCACGGATGGAGGGGGAGGGAGTTAATATAGAGATATTACTAAAGACGACATTTAGGGGGAAATATACTGAGTGGGGGGGGTTTAAAATACTGGCGGGATTCCAGCAATTTAACAGTGGTTTTGCATCCCTGTGATTTACTAAACTCAAAACAGCCGCAACACTGCACCCTGGAAGCAATAACACCATCCCGATTTTCCCCCATTACAAGTATAGAAACTACCTAATTTACTAAGCATTGAAGTTGGAGATTTGAACCAACAGCAAAACGGATGCAATCTCGCTGACAAACTGAGTTGCTTCTGCGTGTCTGTGTAAGGAGCTGCATGGATACATAGGACCCATGAAGCAGCCTTGTACAAGTATTTATATTTTTTGTGAAAGTAGAAAAAAATATAAAAAAAATGGTGTGGGGTCTCCCAGTAAAATAGTAACCAGCACTCGGTCTTTAAGCCTAGGCTGATAGTGGAAAAAACGTGCCAGCATGGCCCAGTTGCCATTAAAATTGGGCATGCCAGGGCTTGCTGGGGCGTATAGTAAATTAAAATATTATTTCTATTAATAACAAGTCATTATTAACCCTCCGCTAGGGAGAGACCTTTTTTTTTTTTTTTTGCGTCAATGATTCCCCTAGTGCAGGCCTGGACAACCTGTGGCTTTCAAGCAGTACTACATGTCCCAGCATATCCTCCCACCGACCAGCTGGTAAAGCATGCTGGAACTTGTAGATCCACAGCAGCTGGAGAGTCATAGGTTGGTCAGGCCTACCCTAGGTAATGCAGCCCCCATGCCACACTTGCCGACCGTGAATCCGCAATCATTCCTCGGCGCGTCCCAACAGTTTCCGTACTCCTGCAAAAACCGCCGCTTAATAAATCTTGCCCCTGTAGATCTTCAAGATTTCCTGTTCATTGTACAGAAAGGTTTTCATGTGAAGAGAATTATCATTTCTGTTAAAAAAAAATAAATCATGTATATTTGACAATGCTTAGCTCCTCTCTGCACTACATTATAAATACACGTTTCTCTCTGGGCTTCCGTACGTCAAATCTCCCTATATCCATGAATGTCACCCTAGTTAAACACCGAGACCTTTTCTAGCTGATGTTCTCTCCGGGGTCAGAGTGCTAAAAATATCAGCGTTCTGCTCCTGGACGAGCCGCGCGCCTGACAGCGAGTTCTATGGAACGGAGAAATGCCTGTTGCTATGTGCTGTGTTGCTAATTGCCTGTCCTTGCTCTTTGGTTGCTTTAGTTATATCGCACAGTATAATTGTGATATTATGCTCTGCTGGGAGGTAGCTCAAGCACTACCTGTAGATTTACAAATAACATTGAGAGATTGTCTCACACCGCACTGTAGTGATCTTCTCAGCCATCAGGACTGGTCTGTCTCCCACAGTTTCTGATCTCCGGCTATCAACTGGGAACGGATGAGCTCTGTGATAATAAGTCATAGTACAAGTCTGTTCGCAGTAACTCATCCCTTTTTCTTACCTTCAAATAAGGGTCTATTTACTAAGCCTTGGGTGGAGATAAAGTACCAGCCAAATCAGGGCCATCTCTTCCATTGGGCTTGTTGGGCAGTTGCCCAAGGGCCCGAAGCGTGTAGGGGCCCGCCAACCAGCCCCCCTACAGCCTACGTCCCAGTTTCACTTCATTCCCTGGCTTCAGACCGGTCAGACAGAGGACCTCATTCAGAGTTGGTCGAAGCGGCCGCGCGGTCGTACGGGAAAAGGGGCCGGATATGCAAATGATTCCCTCGCAAGTTACGTCCCTAAGTTCGGATCGGTTACTGGCCGGCCAAGGGGAGGAAGCGGTCGGATGACAAAAAATACGCCCCCTTCTCGTACGCATTACATGTCATCTCCGGCCATATAAGGATTAATCGCGAGCATCGGTAACCATCGGAACTGGTCGTAGAGCTTAAGGTTGACCATACCCTCTCTTAAGCTCTACGATCAGGTCAGTGTAAAGACCTCCCATGTCACATGTGCCATGACGCTACTTTGCTAATTATGCACTCCCATAAACCGTATGCACTCCCATAAAATGCCGTTCGCATAATTAGGCACGCCTGCGTTCGGATCTCCACTCCCCCATTTTCAAGCACCTTCCCCTGTTACCACCCACAAACGCCTCAATCTGTCACTCAAACTACCGACCTGGCTGTGTTCAAGGAGAGAGACATTTCTGATCATAGCGGCAAGTTTGCGCACGCGCATTGCGAACTTTACGCATGCGCAGTTTAGCGAACATCGGAGGCGTACGACCGTGCGGCCGCTTCGACCGACTCTGAATGAGGTCCCGAGTCTCTCTGCATGTGTGGGAGGTCTGATGGGCATGCAGGAGGATTTAATTTTATTGACCATTTACATTTTTTTCCTGTGAATGGGTGGGTAGAGGCCTCAGTGCATTGCTTTGCCCAGGGCCCACACTACTAAGAACCCTGCAGACTATCAGCTCTTAACTGCCATGTCATAGGTTGTGTTTGAAAAACGACAGTTAGGAACTGATTGGCTGGTACTTACGTCCATTTTATCTACATCCAAGGCTTAGTAAATAGATCCCATAGTCATTGTAGCTGCTAGTCCGGGAGGACTGTGCTACTGTAGTTGTACCAGTGTAGAACAGAAAATATCTCAATTTCAAGTCACACAGTGTACAATTGTTCCTGGTCCTATAACTTACCTCATACCTTGCAAAAAGCATAAGTAACAGTAAGCATACCTCCCAAATTCGTTGAAATGCCAAATGGGAAACTGACGTGTGCCAGAAAAGAAATATGTCCTAGTGTCAGGGGGCATGTTCTCATTGGGAATGCCGTCTATGAGCTGCCATGCCCCCCTCCCCATTTCCGTCACGCCGGCGAATCCGGGAGCCACTTGGCATGCCCCCAGTTCCTCTTTCCACAGTGGCGTCACTTACCTTTGTGACACGCGATGCGGAATGAGTTTGGAGAGTATAGTAGTCTGCGAGGCAAAAGCCGGGCACCGTTAAAATTGGGCGTGGCCTCACGATAGGGGCGTGGTCTTGTGGCCCGAACCGCCGATTTAGTCACTGTGGACCAGTTTGTGTGCAGTGCCGGCTCCCTCACTGTGTCAGGAGCATGTTATGGTACAGTGCAGCACCCGGCTCCTGTCACTGAGGGGGAGTCGGCACTTTCTTGTTACTCCTCGGCAGGTGACACCCGGATGCGGCCCGCACCCCCCGCCCCCCTTGTGACGCCACTGCACGGCATCTTCTCACAGCAGCTCTGCTATGCTTGGTCAGTGGTTGCCAGGAAAGAACGGCAGTCCGGCAGCCATCTTGCTCTTCAGTATACTGGGTAGGCTGGACTGCTGGGGTCAACAGCTTCATTTGGCCAGGTGGTGCTTTGTGTGTGTGTTATTGGCATGGGAGTCAGATACCTCACACGTCTCTGCAGATGTGAACGTTGAGTCAAAGTGGCTCCACTGATCAGCTGGGCCGCTCTTCTGCTTCATACTATTATATTTACATAATAAAGCTGAGCAGTTTTCACGCCATTTATCCGTTACGGGTATGTCCATATCCTTATTAGCATTTTAAGCAAAAACACAACAAAAAAACACGTGACCTTTTTGGGCAATGCCTCCCAACCCCTTCAACCAATTGTGAAAAAAAAGGCCTGATTGTAGAACACTACTCTCAAATCGGTACTGTCCTGCCAAAATCAGTATTATTGGGCGGTATGATAGATTTAATACAAAAACTACCAAATAAATGATCTTTGCTGGAACAAAATAACATAAGCACTAAAACTGGCTTATATTAGAGATGAGCATTGAAGCCGGTATAGCACAAAATACAAACATTGGTTTGGTCACTATATAGACATACATTCCCCACCATCCCAGTTTTGGCGGGACAGCCTTGCTTTTTGGGCACCGTTCCGCCGTCCCGCCCACGTGCCGCGTGTCCAGCAGTGCGGGTGGGGGCCTTCTCTCCCGCTGCTCTGTTTAGCAGACCAGGCGGCGAATAAAAGCTGTGCACTTGCGCGGCGTGTATTCAGTAGAGATTGAGGTACAGAGAGTATGCCTGGCAACACCCAGAGTGTTGAGCATGCCCCGAGGGTGATGAAAGGGGGAGGGAGCTGACGTGTGGGCGCAGTATTTCCTGCATAGCCACACCCCTTTGTCACAAGGTCTCATCCGTTTTCCCCAGCATGGCGTGGCCCTCGCCAGAGTCCCGACCAACACATCATTAACGTTGGAAGGTATGCCATGATACAAGTAGATCTGGTCCTCTTGCCACCTCAATCTATTAAGAATAGTTATTATTTGTTTCACACGTAACATTACCTGACATCTTTATTCCTGATACCCCTCAAGCTCACTACAGTAGGTGCCATCCTTGACTCAGAATTGCCCCTTGTCCCCTACATTCAGTCTGTCTCCAAGTCTTGAGAGATGTAAGAAGCACTTTCAGATTACTCACATATTGTACACAAGACCCTGCACCCATAATCTCCCACCTAGACTATTGCAACTTTCACCCATACAATCTATTTTGAGTGCAGCAGCTGAACCAATTTTCCTCACCAAACATTTCTACATTTTTGCTTTAAGCTACCGGTCCCTTCACTAGAGTTAGTCAACATGCGGCCCTCAGCTGCTTCGGAACTACACGTCCCAGCATGCCCTGCCCCAGTTTTAGCATTCCCTAATAGCAAAACTGTGGCACGACATGCTGGGATCTATAGTTCTGCAGCTGCTGGAGGTTCCGCATGTTGGATACTCCAGCCCTACACTGTCAGAGGAAAGCCTGTGCCAAATCAAATATAAGATATTTCAGTCTACATACAAGACCATTAACAAAACTTCAGCAACATGCCATGCTTCCATACCTGACCGCTGCATCACTCTACTGGCACTAAGACCTGCATCTCTCATCCACGCCCATTACATGCACCCAATTCCAATTAAAGGACTTTACTTGGGCAGCTCCACTTTCCTCTATCCGCCAAACCATCAAGAATTCCCTAAAAACTCACTTCCAGGTAAACTTATCAAGTTCCTGAACCACCTTCCTAACTACCCTAGACTATTCTTCCCAGTAACTACCCCTCTACTCAGTTCCCTCAAAACATATTTATTTTTCGATACCCAACGTACTGACCCCCAAACAACTTTTGCTATGTTACCACACTCTACCATTTAACAGGGTTGGGTACAGGATCCTTACAGTCAGGATCCAGACGCCTGAAAGTAAGTAACCTAACCCTCCCCCACCTTCCCGCAGCCTTACCCTAACCCTCCCCTCCCGCAGCCTAACCCACCCCTCCCGCAGCCTATCCCTAACCCCCCTCCTCGCAGCCTATCCCTAACCCTCCCCCTAGTGCCTAACCCCAACTCCTAAATCCAACACTAATACTTACCGTCTGGATACTGGCAGGCGGGGTTCTGGCGCCGGGATTCCGACTGCTGTTGGGATTTCGGCGCCAGTACTCTCAGCGTCGCCATCCCGACTGCCGAGATAGTGACTACATCCCATTTAGCCTCATGTATCAAACGGCTATTGTCTGATAGATTGTAAGCTTGCAAGCAGGATTCTCTTACCACTCTGTGGGGACTATTCATCATTACTTAAAAATCGATGGAGGTAATTAGGTTTAGATCTCGCATGGAGTTCTAATTCCGAAAAGCTGTCATTTTTGCGATGACAGATTTTCAGAAAATAGATACTTTTCCCTATCTACTCTAACTTACCGCAGCTGTAATCAGTGCTGTGCGTGCGTCGTTCCGTTCACGAAAGTGGCGCATGCGCAGCACTGAGTATAGCTGCAGTAATTCTGTGTTTGACCGACACCCCCAAACCCATCCCCCTCCCTCGCTCCCACCTACCTGGCTGCAGTTGTGGACCCCGACTTCCCGTCTGAAGATTTTTTTTTTTACTTTACTGTGTTCTGCCAGGAGAAAACAGTCAGAGCAGGAGGCGGAGGAGGGACCAGGGAGTGACGGAGGGAGCCGAGGAGGACCTGCCCAGCTGAAAGCATTTAAGTGTAACCCGTTATACGCCATCTGAGAGTGGCGTATAGTAACACCATCAAATTCCGATAATACCTAATTTTCGGAATTTGATGAATAGCCTAATTTCTACATATGTATGGAAATGAACGCAGGCGGAGTTAACCAGGAGAGATCAGTGATCTCTCTTGTGTTAGTGAATACCAAAAAAAAACGGTAAATTAAGGAAAATGTCCTTAAAACCGTTATTTTAGTGTTGTGTGTCTGTTATTATCCAGTTGTGTTTTATTCATGCGTTTGTTCTCGTTTGTAAAGCGCTGCACTATATAAATAAGTGCTAACAATAATAATCGTGGCAGCTATTACTGCATTCATGTGTGCCAACATTTCCACCCAGCGGTAAATCCGACGCTATTCCTGTACATTATGAGGGCAGCTGATCTGACAGCTCCTCTCTCTAGTTACAGTATTGGATTTTACAAAACACACAAGCAATGCTCAGCATTCGCCAATTGATCTAGGTACTGAACAATACCAACCCTTCCAATTCTGGCTATTGATCTTGAGATCCATTGGTGCTTTAGCCGACATAATACATTCCTAGCCGCACGTAGATGTTTTCTTCTCCCCCTGTGTCGCACGTGCCTCTCACATATAGCGTCTCGTAGCAACAAAGGACCTCAGAAACCCTTATTTCCCCCATAATAGGTACCATGCTATGAAAACTCATTGGATAAACTCATTACACACAATGACCTATATAATCTATCACACTCATAAAGACTGCGGCATGAATGGGCTTGGAAAGAGTTCGGGAATTGCAGATCACGGTCAATAAACAAACAATGTAGCTAAAATAAGCCCTAAGAAAAGAGTTACAAACGAAATAAAACCCCTATTTTGCTAGTTTAGTGTATTTTAAGCTTGAAGCCAAGTTGGCGTTCTAGATAAGGACATCAATTGCATGTCAATACGTTCTTCGGAGTTTAGCTCTATTAAATTTCTGATGGTCGGGTCTGATAAGGGTGAACGATTTTACTGCTGGCTGAATGGTGCCGTTCGTCATAGTACGTGGTCACCGTAGTCTTATTTACCAATCTTGAGTCTCGAGAGCTGATATAAGCAGCTGCTAGACTCAACATATCCCATAAAAAAAAAGATATTCTCCCTTAACGTATCGCTGCTTATTGGTTCCAGGTTGCTATTATGCGCAAATCCAATCACAGATTTTGCACACGTTGCTTTTTCCCAATTACTGGCCTCGCTAGTTTACCCTCACCTGTTTTCTAAACACGTTTTCTGGAGATTTTCTTATTATAGTGTGCAGCAAGAAATAACAACAGCCCAAGGTGTGGGTGACACTTTGTGTAAAGGTTATCGTAAAGTCGAGGAAGGATGGTACCCTGTTTTATGATATTATGGACAATAGGGTGTAGTAATTGCATTATTATTATTATTATTATTAACATTTATTTATATGGCGCCACAAGTGTTCCGCAGCGCCTTACATGTAGACGAGTGACTTACAGAACAATACTATACAGGACCAGGGCATAGATAATATATATTGCTACATTAGCGGCCATAACACCCAGATAAGCAACAGAGCGTAAGCAACCAAGTGTTAGGTGCCCTAGTGGTGGGTAAGAAGTAGATGAAACTAAAGTAGGGAGAAGCACAAGAGGGTAGAGGGCCCTGCTCATAAGAGCTTACATTCTAAAAGGGAGGGGAAGGCAAACATGGTTCGACACAGATGGGGTAGGCAGGGAGGAAGGAGCATGTAGCAGGGAGTTAGAATGATTAAAATATATACCTGTTACAGGTATCTCCCTGTAGCTTACTAAGTTAATACAGTAGCACATATGTGTTGTAAAGAGGTATATTTACTAAAATGAGAGTTTTTAGACATACTGTAGAGATGTTGCCCATAGCAACCAATCAGATTCTACTTAACATTTAACTAGCACCTTCTAGAAGATAATAGCTAGAATCTGATTGGTTGCTATGAGCAACATCTCTACTTCTAAAAACTCTCACTTTAGTAAATGTACCCCTAAATGAGAAACATTGCTTTCCCTGGAGGGTGACTTTTGTAGTGTGGTAGGAAACACAGAAACATGCTGAGAACACACAAACTACAAATAGATAGGATCATGGCCGTCAATCAAACTCATGACCATGGTGCCTTGTGGAAGAAGTGCTTACCACTGGGCCACCATGCTGCCTCTTTGTGAGTATCATTAGGGTGGGGATCAGCCATAAGCAAAGCTAACTGGAGCAGAATACCCTGAAGGTGTTGTTAATGGATTGTTGCACAGCAGCACCTGACGGGCTGGTTGTAACCCACAGCCAACCCTGCGTGATACTTCAAATCTCATGGATTAAACACCCCACCCCCTCTAATCGTAGTGATGCTCAGTGGAAGGGACTTGGTTAAAGAGAAATAATAACCAATATATCCACGAATAGATCATTGTGTTGCGTTATGTTGCATAGACTCGGCCCTGACCATATTTGGAACCTCGGGCAAACTTTTAGCTGGTGCCGCTTAATTTGCAGACAATACCACCACCAAGCATTGCCATGCCTGCAATAATGGGACCACCATACCTGCAAACATAATACAGAATAGGGGCAGACTAGTTACACTGATTGTTCTGCTTCGCACTCTACAGGGGGGTATGTAGTTATGATACCAGCGGCTGCATGTCAATCCCGAAAGCGTAATCCCGACACCGGAACGACGGACCGATCGTCCTCTCTGCCGGGTAAGTATACACTTAGCCCGGGGATGGCAGGGTTAGGTCTAGGGACCCCCGGGGGGGCTTAGGGTTAGGTACCTTCCCTAAGGAAGGTCAGGTTTAGGCTAGGGGAAAGGGGGGTTAGGGTTAGGCATTATGGGGGGAGGTTAGTGTTAGGCACCCCCCGGGACGGTTAGGTTTTGGGTGCGGGGAGGGGGGTTAGGTTTAGGCATCCATGGGGGAAGGTTAGTTTTAGGCACCCCCCAGGAGGGTTAGGTTTAAGGTGCGGGGAGGTGGGGGTTAGGTTTAGGCACCCATGGGGGGGAGGTTAGGGTTAGGCAATAGGGGGGAACAGGGCCAGATTAACAATGGGGCGGACGGAGCTACAGCTCCAGGCCTCTACATAAAAATAGGCCCATTGTCATGACAACATGATGTTGACTGGCCATCTGCTCTCCACACGGTCAGCCATAAATCAGAATTAGTAAAATTGTATTTCTATTTACCTCACAAAATGAAGGATTTTTTTTCCTTTTACATATTTAGGGAGACATTGGAGCATAGAGTATAGGGGGTATGCCCACATGGCACTGGTCACGCCTCCTCTGCTTCTCATAATAGGCCCTTTGGTCATTTCCAGCTCCAGGCCCATGTGGCCCTCAATCCGGCCCTGGGTGGAGGACGTAATACCTCCATTATAAATGTGAAGCTAAAAGGTTCTACAAAGCATAAGCTCTCAGTCTATCAATGAGCCGAAAATGTTGAATATTTCCAAATCGATTAAACAGTTTTCATTACTTATTTAAAACCGCACCTATGAAAATATTTCACTAACTTGCCCCCCACGCCCTATTAGCCTAAATTTAACAGTTTTTCTAGGACTCCATTCTCTGCTAGCCCCACACCGATGACCAGGGCTGGGTGTGTGACCCTGAGACCCAATCACGAGCTGAAATCAAATATTTTCATAAGTGCTGGCGTGGGCCGCGCGGCTCTAATTTTATTTGTATTTTTAGAAACTCAGCAATGTTTGGCAATGGTAAATCTTTATGCTGATTTTCCCTGTGAAGTCGATGAACTCCTGTACTCCCTCTTGAACGCACAGTCCTTCAATCCCCGTGAAAAAAAATTCCTGTCATCAGTATCTGATCCAGCGCTCACGATAGTGTTTTTCAATGTCAGGGAATTTTTGTACATTATCTGCCATGGAAAGGATTACAATTTTCTTTCTCTTTCTTCTGCTTTTTTTCAATTGTGAGAACAGCGAATCCCCCCGTTTCTATTTTATAGCTGCCAAAACTAAGTCATAACATTGGTACAGTCATGCAGTAACAAAGCGTAATGAAAAACAGCGCCATTGACATAGATTCATCTAATCCGATAGGGATGGGCTCACCCCCTCGTAAGAAATTATCTTTCAGAACATAATTTGCACAGCTACATAATTGGATGCTGGGGGGGAAGTGAAGTCTGCAGTCTGATCCCAACTCGATTAGAAAAATAAATCAATCAATTAATGTGCAAAGCCAAGCAGGTCTGTTATAACAGTTCTGACCTTCAAAGTTCATCTTACATTTAAATGACAGAAATGTCCTCATGTAACAATCCTGCACGGTTGGACATTTGCGCGGCTTTGCGTGATATGCTAGACATCTCGCCATGAGCTATCACAATTCGTGATAAGGTGTCGAAAGTTAGTATTCGCTGGAGTTCTATAGAAGGGGCATAATAAATACATTTGATAAAAGTGTCAATGTTTATGGTACAGGGCGGTCCCCACTGACTTCTAGTTTTGTATTGAAAAACCCTACCAGAAAAGTACTAGAGTTTGGTCAGTTTCTCAGGGCTCTCTATTCATCATCACTTAATTTCTACAAAAGTTATCGAGCCATTCAACACAAAGGCAATGTAGGAGATATCACAGATATCTCCTGCTTACCTTAATCTCCCGGAATAGCCCACTGTCCCCATACACTAGTGTCACAGATATCTCCTGCTTACCTTAATCTCCCGGAATAGCCCACTGTCCCCATACACTAGTATCACAGATATTACCTGCTTACCTTAATCTCCCGGAATAGCCCACTGTCCCCATACACTAGTATCACAGATATCTCCTACTTACCTTCCTCTCCCAGAATGGCCCGCTGTCCCCATACACTAGTATCACAGATATCTCCTGCTTACCTTCCTCTCCCAGAATGGCCCGCTGTCCCCATACACTAGTATCACAGATATCTCCTGCTTACCTTCTCTCCCGGAATGGCCCGCTGTCCCCATACACTAGTGTCACAGATATCTCCTGCTTACCTTCCTCTCCCAGAATGGCCCGCTGTCCCCATACACTAGTATCACAGATATCTCCTACTTACCTTTCTCTCCCGGAATGGCCCGTTGTCCCCATACACTAGTGTCACAGATATCTCCTACTTACCTTCCTCTCCCGGAATGGCCCACTGCCCCCATACACTAGACAGATATCTCCTGCCTACCTTTCTCTCTCGGAATGGCCCGCTGTCCCCATACACTAGTATCACAGATATCTCCTACTTACCTTCCTCTCCCGGAATGGCCCACTGCCCCCATACACTAGACAGATATCTCCTGCCTACCTTTCTCTCTCGGAATGGCCCGCTGTCCCCATACACTAGTATCACAGATATCTCCTACTTACCTTTCTCTCCCGGAATGGCCCGTTGTCCCCATACACTAGTGTCACAGATATCTCCTACTTACCTTCCTCTCCCGGAATGGCCCACTGCCCCCATACACTAGACAGATATCTCCTGCCTACCTTTCTCTCTCGGAATGGCCCGCTGTCCCCATACACTAGTATCACAGATATCTCCTACTTACCTTTCTCTCCCGGAATGGCCCGTTGTCCCCATACACTAGTGTCACAGATATCTCCTACTTACCTTCCTCTCCCGGAATGGCCCACTGCCCCCATACACTAGACAGATATCTCCTGCCTACCTTTCTCTCTCGGAATGGCCCGCTGTCCCCATACACTAGTATCACAGATATCTCCTACTTACCTTCCTCTCCCGGAATGGCCCACTGCCCCCATACACTAGACAGATATCTCCTGCCTACCTTTCTCTCTCGGAATGGCCCGCTGTCCCCATACACTAGTATCACAGATATCTCCTACTTACCTTCCTCTCCCGGAATGGCCCGCTGTCCTCATTCACTAGCATCACAGATATCTCACTAAGGGCTCTATTTACTACAATCCGCATATTGAATGCAGATTGTAGTGTGATATTAACGACTGAATTCGCATTGCGAATTCAGGCAGTATCACAGGGATTTAATACAAATCCCTTGCAGGGACAGAGCTTGCGAGAAAGCTCTGTCCCTGTGAATCCCCTCTGCACACTAGTCACGGTATTTTCGCAAAAAATACCGTGACAAAGTGCCGCTGCTACCCCCGGTGCTAAGCCCCGCCCCCCATGATCGCGGACCCACCGCGACCACCCTCCGCCCCCCCTTAATAGCACTTACCTGCATGATCCAGGTCTCCGGGAATGTCCTCCATGCGTCCGGACAGGTGATATCGCATTCTGCACTGGGAACCGATCACCTGATGACCGGGCCACAGTGCACTATGGGAGACCAGCTGACCGGAGGGGAGACATCACCGGAGGCCCGATTACCGGTCCCTGGAGTCAGGTAAGTAAAACAATTTTTAATTTTTTTTTACAGTAATCAGATTGTGGTCTGTTTAGACCGCACAGCTGATTACTGGGACCGACTCCCGGCTCTGCTCTCCCCGTTAGAGCGGAGCAGGAGTCCGGTAACCGGGGGAGACCCTGGATAACACCACCTCCAGGTGGCGTTATTATCACAGGGCTTTCCCCGGTATTTTTTCACAATTTATTTTTAGCAACTTTGGTCAAATCACATTTCCGATTACAATTATGGGAAATGCAATTTGGCTTACTAAAAATAAGTGATACTTAGGGGGTTGGAGTAGAATTTTACGAATTCTCCTCCAATTGCCCTGTAATAACTATAGGTGATACTAAAATAATGTGAAAAGGGTGTGAAAACACCCTTTTTCACTTTATTTGAGTAAAAATAATGGTAATAAATAGAGCCCTAAGCCTTGGAGAGAGATAAAGTGGACGGAGATAAAGTACCAACCAATCAGCTTCTAGCTGACACTTTACAGGCGGTGTTTGAAAAATGACAGTTAGATGATTGGCTGGCACTTTATCTCTCTAAGGGGTCTAGTTACTAAGCAGTGTTAGGAGACAGAGTGAAAAGTGATAAGTCTGTGATAAGGTGCCAGCCAATCAGCTCCCAACTGTCATTTTTCAAACACAGCCTGTGAGATGGCAGTTGGGAACTGATGGGCTGGTACCTTATCACAGACTTATCACTTTTCACTCTGGGGTCTATTTACTAAGCAGTGTTAGGAGAAGTGAAAAGTGATAAGGCACCAGCCAATCAGCTCCTAACTGCCATCTCACAGGCTGTGTTTGAAAAAGGACAGTTGGGAGCTGATTGGCTGGCACCGTATCACTTTTCACTCTTCACTTCTCCTACCACTGCTTAGTAAATAGACCTCTTATTATTAATCAATAGACCCCACAGAGATCAAAGCACTGCACTTGACCTGTACCCACCCTGAAGGAGGCCTTGGAGCTTAATACGGAATTAGGAAGCCTCAACAGACATCTGTGTGGTAAGATGGAGGACCTAGTTAGCTCTGAGGATGAGGAAGTGCATTATGATGTGAGGGCTCTGTAAGAGGTCTCCCGGACAACGAACTAGTTGGAGACAGATAAGAGATTCCAAAAAGGCTGGATTCAACCACATAGGAGATCATGAGAGTCCTGTGTTTCCTAGAGAAAGAGATGGAGACCATACAGTAGAAACTGGGAATGACTGGCAACTGGTAATAACCCCCCAAAATATTACAACCTCCTCCTCCGACCAAAAATATAAATAAAGATAAATATACCTTATTATAATGGAAAGAACAACCCCGACTGACAGATCTATGTAGCTACTGAGGCTTCTTCAGCAGTTAAATCTGATTATCCTGGTCTAGGATACCGACAGCCTCAGGCCGGAAGTTATGTTCCCTAAAGGTCCTTGCCTGCCTGGCTGTGTCAAGGCAACATTGCACACCTTGCACCATTGGTAGATATGCCAGTGGCCTCCGTAATGTCACTTACTGCCTCTACTCGGTGTAGTGGCAGCTGACCTTTAAATACAATACTTCACATTACATTTTTTTTGCTTAAGCAAGCTCAACTTTACCCTTTTATTTCACCTCTGATCCTATGCGTGTCGTCATACAGACTGAGAAATGCTCTTTTAGCATTTTCAATTTATAAGTAGCTGAGAAATGCGAGTTTGAGATGGTGGGGTGTCACTGCCCCCTCATCGGCTACAGTAGCTCTTCTTGATTAAATGGTTTGGGTGGAGTGAACACTGGGCTGAGAAACAACAGGCTGATGACAGTAGGAGGCCTGTTGGTTCTAATTCTGATGCCTAAGTGATTGTATTCTGCATTTTTTTATAAATATTTTATATACTTGTAGCGCTCATCTGGGGAACTCTGGGCCTGATTCAGACCCGGTCGCAAGCGCTGAGCGCTCGCAACTGGGTCGATGGTGGCCCAGAGCGCATGCGCACGATGGAGCCGGCTCCGTCGCGCGCATGCGCGAGACCCGGATAGCGACGGGCAAGCCGTCGCTCCGGGTCTCGCATCAAAGGGGGCGTGCTGTCGATGTTGAGTGACAGCACGCCCCCTTTGGTGGGCGGGCCGGGGGGGTGGCTGCCCAGACGGAGGCGTTCCCATGAGAACGCCTACCGTCTGGGGGCGGCCCCACAGACATCACAAGTGATGTCAGTGGGAGAGCTTTCGGGTCTGTTTGAGCCGAAAGCTCTCTGGCCTTGCGGCAACGAGACCCTACCACAAGGGTCTCATCGCAAGCCCGATGGTCGCGATGGTCTTGACCATCGCGACCATCTTCCTGGCCGCTCGCTATAGCTGTGGGTGGTCACCCACAGCTATGCGAGCGGCCAGGAGGCCGTTCTAAAAAAAGAAAAAGACCGGCCCTGATTCAGAGCGAGCGCTCTGTCAGAGCGTCCGGCTCTGAATCAGGGCCACTGTTTATTTCTGATATTATTACCTAATGTTAATATTATTCTGCTCTTGATTTTGGGTTCCATAGCCTGCCAGCTTCATTTTTTTACTTCCCCATCACTGTTTATTTTCTGTAAAAGTTCAATAAAAACTAATGTTGAAAAAAAAAAGGCATGTATAAGAATAAGCAATCGACATATTAATCCTCTGTCACCCAAAGTGTTTTTTTTTCTGTCACTGCGGCCACCTTCCTATCTCTCTTCCCCCCATTTGCTCTCTCCCTCCTCTCTCTCTCCCTCCCGTATTCCCTCTCTCCCCTATTTTCGCGCCCTCTTTTCGCTCTATAATCCTATACTTAATCACTCACCTATGTTCTCTCTCCCCCTACTGTAGTCCTTCCCCTTTCTCTCCTATTTTCTCTCACTCTCACTATTTCCCCCATGGCCAGATTAAGGGCTGAAAGGGGCAGCAGCCCAAACACAGGGTCAATGTGACCCTGCCGAGAATAGGTGTCCAGTGGATGGGGGCTCAGTTGCCGCAGATGTGTTCTAATGCATGCAACAACAGTCAGTGCTGCTGCATATAGCGCAGAGCAGCTCCCATTCCGACTGAGCCCCCACATCGGCATCACGTGACACATCACGTCAGTGACGTTGATGAGGGGACTAGGGAGCAGCTCTGCTAGAATCAGGAGGATGACAGGTGAGTAATCAGGGGTGGGGATGGAGGCAGTAGGGCTCGGTGTGGTTGGGGGGGGGTTGGTGGGCTGTGTGACTGGGGGGGGACAGGTTCCTCATGGCTTGAAGGGGCCTCCACAACTTATTTGCACCCACAAGCTTTAATCCGGCCCTGATTTTCCCACCACCCCTGTTCTCTCTCTCCCTCTATTCTCTCTCTACTCCTATTCTCTCCCCCACTCCTATTCTCTCTGTCACACTCTCCCTATGTTCCCCCCACTACCACCGCAATTCATTTTCTCTCTCCATTCTGTCTCCCCTAAACCAGCAGGGAGTGATAGGGCCGTGGAAACACTGGAGCCGTCTAAATATGTTTCTGTCTCTGAAAGCTCGTGGTCATCCATCTTGGGGGTGTGTATGTGCCATCTTGGAAATCTGGGGCTCCAGGTTACCCACATTCCCTCCGTCTCGGAGCCCCTGTCAACATTATGTCACAGATAAGCAAAACATGAAATTATAGTAACTCTTCAAATTGTCTGCAGTGGTCAAAAATGTTCAAAATAAAATATTAAAATAAAATAACAATGGCCATTGTGGTTAGATCAAATGAAGATCTAGAATTGGAGACTGGTGATCACCTGTACAGGGCCTCCCAAAATAAAATAATACATTTCTTTCATCTAAATAAATAAAAATTAAATAGCCTGTCCTCCTGTGCCCCACCATCTCCTTCTAATCAGCACAGAGAAAGCATGGATAATATATTCCAGTGCGAGGTTCCATGATTAGAGCGCAGTGGGAACATGACGGAACAACCCACTCTAGCAGTGACGTGTGGTGAGGTCAATGGCTGGGGAGGCACACATGGAGATGGGTCTGAGTGCTCGGAGCCTGTCTCACCCCATACTCACTGTAACTCTCCCTCCTCACTACACTAAACTTCAGTGTCCACTGTGTATCTTACCTACATCACTGTGTCCTCTCTTGCTGCTGCTGACTGAGCTCCGATCTCTAAACACTGCAGTGCACTTCCTGGTCACATGACACATCCAAGGTGTCCATCAGTGCTCAAGGCACGCCCCTCCCCCCCATACTCAGAGAAATGCCTCTATTAGCTCTCTATCTGTGCAGCTTCCTGCCCATGGTGTGGCCCCGCCCCCAGCTATGCAAACAGTGTTTGACAATGCAGAAGCGAGGCTGAGCTGTTGCTGCCTCATCTCCCGACTCCCTGCAGTCCCAGGGAGCTCCAGAAAGCTGGTGAGTGTTAACTACTGTATAAAAATGATTACAATAAGCAAAGAAGATGTTTATAAGTTATAAATATTTTCTCTGTATTATTCTAATCATTTTTATATCAAATCTCAGGAGTATTTTAGGAGAGGCTCTGCCTCCCCTGGCTGCACGTCCCTGCACTCTAGCCGTGTTCGCATCACTCCTAGTTCATGAGTGCGCATGTGGTAGGGAATATAGATTGTAAGCTCTTCTGGGGCAGGGACTGATGTGAATGGCCAAATATTATCTGTAAAGCGCTGCGGAATATGTGTGCGCTATATAAATAACTGGTAATAATAATAATAATAATTCATCATCTCCTTACACTGGGAGGTTCCAAAGATATGTCATGGAACAGTTACTGTACCATTGATATGTCAGTTTCTCTGTTACTTGTATTTACCCTTTACTGCACTCTGAAAATGATATGGTATCTTATAAATAAAAGTTACTACTAATAATAATGAAGTGGGTTATTTTGTGCCCTGCGGAGATTAACGACTGCCATATAAAGTGTCATGGGCAGGCTGGCACTTAGAAATCATGATAGTTACTTCTCTCAATTCATATTTATACCCATTCTTTTCAAGTTTCTCTTCAGAGGTCTATAAAAGTAAATTTAATCCATGCACCATTTCAGTGTAGAGAAAAATATACAGCGCCATTGTGTTTGCCTTTAAAGTCGTTTAAAGATGATTAAACGCCGAAAGATACATTAAAGGGGCTTCATTTCTCAAGGCCGAAATATAGCGCAGTCTGAAAGTGTGTATTCAGTGGCATTATATAATGTCAGAAGAGGATTCGGGTCTGACAGATGGTCTTAAATTATCCACAGGAACAAAGACTCACCAAAGGCCTATAGAATTCATTCCCCGGCAATAAAATGTAGATTATGATGTAAATTTCTCTACCCCCTCTTAGTGTCTAATGCTGCAAAATAAAATATTCAGTGGGACATATTGTACCCGCTGCTGTCAGTAAAATATGTAATGCATAGTACAACAGAACATAAAGGTAAAAAAATACTTTGAAGGAATGAAGTATGGAAGAGTTTCCCAAATCCGCCATTACAGTCCAGGCATTAAGGTTATCCGGACCCAGTGGAGCGATTATTGGCTACATGAGCCAAAGCGGCACTGCGCCTGTGCAGTGTTTGGGTAGCAACGGTGGACGCAGTGAGGATTTATTCACAAAGTGAGTGACAGGCAGTCAGCGTTCAGGGGTGGTTACAGGGTGCGGCTAGAAAAATGCAGGCGTGCCGGGATGTGCCCCAATGCGCCTATGCGAATTTGTACGCAGCATTCGTATGAGGCCCCAGGGTAACAGTCGGGAAGCCGATGGACAGAATCCCGACCGCCGGCTTCCCGACTGTATAATCCCGGCAAGGGCTAAATGACAGGCGTCGAAATCCCAACGCCTGTCATTTTCCCTACACCCGGCTTACCGATCGAAGGTAAACCGGGCGACGGGTGCGGACAGCCGCACCGGGGGGAGGGTTAGGTTTAGGGTTCCCGGGGGGACTTAGGGTTAGGCACCCCCCCACAAGAATAGGTTTAAGCTAGGGGAAGGGGGGAGGTTAGGGTTAGGCACTTAGGAGGGGAGGTTAGGGTTAGGCACCCCTAAGGGAGGTTTAGGGTTAGGGGGGGGAATTAGGTTAGTTTATACGTACCTGAGGACGATCAGGATTTCCTCCTCTGCCGGCCGCATTGTCTTAGGTGAGACTATTGTTCGGAAACAGCATAAGCTTGACCAGTGATTTTCACTTTCTGTACATAAGCGGCGAATGTGAGAAGCCGGAGCTGGGTGTCTCTGTGCATATTTTTGTAAGTCGGGATCGCAGCAGCGATGGGCACTGCATGTATCTCTGTATCAGGCCCTATGAAACAAGACTTCTGATCACTGACCTTGATCCAGAGCAGCTCTGGGGCTGATATAGCGTTCAATAGAAGTCGGCTACAATTACAGCGGTATTGCATGCACGGGAAATATGCGCCACTATGCAGAGATGTATTGATATATCCATAAGATTGGTTTCATAAATGTCACCATTACCACCATCCCTAAACTTGGTGTAAGAGATGCATCTTAAAAGAGGCGTATCTACAGTGAGTGTGCAGACCAGCGCTGTAACAGGGCACTGAGCCCCCTGTGCCGGCCCTGCCCTCAGAGCGCGTGACGCCACAACATTGCGCCGAGGGGCTGGGACCCCCAGCACCGGGCAGTACGGCACTGGGTGCCAGCTACGGGCGGCAATGCAGCAGAGTTGTGTACCACTCACTGCAATAAAGTGTACTTCATCTGCACTTCTGCTTGCCTGCTTTTACTTTCTGCTCAATTCTTTTATCCCTTATTCATCTAGTCATTTAGTTCCAGTGATTCATGAGACACTTTATTTCTACGGCTAAAAGCGTTTTCAAATACCCAGCTGTACAATAAGGGTTGTTTTATCTGTAGAGCACTAAATGGAGCTTTTATATTATATTTTCCCGGCCATACTAAAGTACTGAACTCATTTTCGGTCCTTAAGAAAATGAAGTTGATACAGCTGGTGCATCTCTCATAGACAGAACACAGGGTTTTTAGTGCCTTTTATATTTCTGTCTTAAGAGCAACATTGACTGAGAAATAGGACTGTTGCGGCATTTTCACTGATTGGACCGTCAAGAGACCATAGACACTTTCTCCACAAAATATGTTCGATGGCTCCGACCTTTTTCTGACACTGGATGGACAATTACAGATATACATTTTGCCTTTCGATGACCATTTAGGTATCAATTGATCACAGTGGCAAAAGCACTATTGTGGGCAAATATGGGGGCTATTGCTGGCTATAGGGGCTATTTTTGCCCAAAAAAGAGGGTTACCGCTGACATTGACAATAGCTATGACACTGCTAGCATAAGCTACCACTGATGGTAAAGTTTTGCTGAGCGAACTTTCCCATTCCTGCATGGTGGAAAGCCATTTAACAAATATTTTACCCCACATTACCTGTTCAGTTAACGACAGGGTGGTAAAGAGTTGCTCAGGGCACAAGGCAGAGGGGGCATCATGGCCGTACATCCGCCTGCTCACCTGCCTGTTGGTTATTATCAGGTTGTGTATAGATCCCCTTCAGTAAATGTACCTTGAAGTGACGTGGAGTGAGGGCGGAAGTGATGTTTCATGCCCTTAAAGGGCACCAAAAGAAGAAATCTGTACCCTCGGGTGCTCGCTACACTCGCCATGCTTCGGACAAGTTACTATTCCTTTCTGTCCACATGGATAGTAACTGATGACGTTGGATAGTAACTGGTGATGCCAGGGTACATCTACTGAAGAGGATCTATCCGTTACCATTATTTATTAGGCATGAGGCTTTTCCAGATAGAGACTCACTAAGGTTCCAGCTCTCTGCTCGCTGTAGCGTTGTTGACGGACTGAGTCAGTAGCTGTCAGCCGCAGCGTAGAAGAGCAGAGAGGAGCAAGAAATACAGCCAAGGAAGCAAGCAATAAGATCAGAAGTGACAGGACGCCCAGTATGTAAGGTATTAAAAGCATTGGAGGATACAGGAATGGGGGCTGGAAGTGGTGGGGAGGTATTTGCTGCATTTATTACCACAAAGATGAAGGTTTGAGGCAGAATTTATTTCCACCTTTCTGAGTGCCCTCCCAGTGTGAAATGCTTCTATATCCCTTTGGATAAAATGGCAGAGGTGGGGACTCAGGGCCTGATTCAGAGCCGCTCGTAAGCGGCCGCTCGTTCGCTCCGAGCGATGTTCGCACAACTGCGCATGCGTATGGGTTGTAATACGCATGCGCGTACCAGTCATTGCGGTCGGAAATTGTGTGCTCGCAAAATAGCGAATGCCTGCTAATTTGAGTGACAGAATGAGGCGTTTGTGGGTGGTAACAGGGGAAGGTGCTTGAAAACGGGGAGTGGAGATCCGAACGCAGGCGTGCCAAACGGTCAAAACGGGCGTTTAATGGGAGTGCATAATTAACAAAGCAGCGCCATCGACCACGTCACTTGATTGTCTTTTAGCCTGAACTGCTCGCATGATTGCGGTAGGAAAATCCTACCACAAGCACTGCGAGCAGTTCAGACGCCTTTCGATGTACTCGATTAATCTAATAAATAGCGGAGATGACGTATGATGCGAGCGGCCAGGGGGCGTTTTTTAAAAAATAGCGAGCGCATGTTTCTTTCGCTCGTTCAGACATAGAGGCGTCAACAGACCGCAAAGAGCGAGCGCTCTATTTAAATATCCGGTCCCTTTTTCTGAACGAGCGAACGCAAATAGCGTCCAGCTCTGAATCAGGCCCTCAATCTAAACTGAAAAACTGTCCCTCTTATTCTGCCTTGTCCCAGAGTGTTATCTCTCTGTAGTTTTCTTTTAGCCTTTATTTCTTTGACTGTATCTGCACTTCTGCATGTCATTTGTTTTAAAAAAAAATATGTATTATACCCAATGTTCTGTACATTGTTGTACAGTATTAAATCTAAAATGTAATACGTTTTGTTGCCTTGTTACACTAACAAATCCATAGGCTAAAGAGAATTGCTGCTTGACTGTGCTAAACATGTGACAGCTGGACAGTATGAATTATCTGCATGCTAGGACAGGCTGTGTAACCCTTTGAATACTGGTACCTGTATGTTAATTGTTGACTGACAAGGAGCATAGGGTCTGATTCAGAGGTCTATGTACTGCCAATATCGGATGTAGGTCAGCGATTTCTTTGCATCTAAATCGCACTGTGCAGGCATCCCGAGGGTCGCAGTTGCAGTTTCAGGCGTTCCAGGGCGGTGACAGGGAGGTGTCTTAGCACATGCTCAGTGATGGTCAGTCTTATGGGCCTGTTATGGGAGTATGGTGGGCGTGTGGGTGCAAGTGGTTTTGTACACAGACGTTCAACTGCTCACATAGGAGATAGGAGGTTGTACTCGGATGGAGAAACTGCACCTGCCACAAGTTTGGTGCAAGTTTTGATGGTACAATCGATGGTGGCATCTCAGGACGCACCTAGAGAGGGCATCTCAGTTCTTGCACATTCGGTGCATGGATGTTCACAAGGGAAGGGCTTTGTACAGTATCTGCATTTGCACAAAGGCGCGGGCGGATGACCACCAGCAGATGGAGCTGCGAGAACACCTGCTTCCACTCTGTGTCTGTGCCAGTGGATATATGTATGTGTAGGGGTGTAGTAGGTATTACCGGTTCAAATCCCCACAGCGGAAGCCCAGCAGGGTTGAAGATCCCGATCGCTAATTCAGGTAAATACCGCTGATCTAATTCCCTACCCTAACCCTCCCTTCCCCGCAGCCTACACCTAAGTCTCCCGGGGAGGTGCCTAACCCTAACCTTCCCCGGGGGTGCCTAACCCTAACCCCGCCTTCCCCTAACCTAACACTAACCGTCAGGGGGTGGGCTACCTAACCCTAAGTCCCCACCCCGGGAGCCCCTAACCTAACCCTCCCCCCCGCGGCTGTCTGCGCCCGACTTACCTTCGTTCATTATGCTGGCCGTCGGGCTCCCGATGTAGGTCTAATGAGCGGTGTCGGGCTTTCGAAGCCTATCATTAGTACCTTGCCGTCATTAGGAAGCTGGCGGTCGGCATTTAGACTGTCAGCTTATTGACTACATCCTGTGTGTAGGTGTGAGTGAGAACGGTTTGGGGGTGATTTAGCCAATCTGTAACCAGTGTGAAAGGCAGTGGCGTAAGTTCATCCCAGACGCCTGGAGGCAAGTTATAATTTGGTGCCCCCCCCCCTGTCACAGCCGCTGACACTGTAATGTAGCATTTCACATGCAGACAGGCTATAGATAGACGAAGGCAGCAGCTGATGTTCTAACATGGAGCTCTCCACTAGTGTATGGTGGCTTCTCAGGTGGCGGGAAGGGGTGCCATGTATTGGGCGGCCATAACGGTGCATTCCGGGTACAAAGTTACAGCCCTAAGTGGGGTGAATATGTTATGGACAATAGTTCTGCCCCTGGTGAAAGGTGCTGGCCTCCTGTGTAACCCCATACAGTAAATATCTAAGTCATGGGAGCAGTGAGGGGGATCTTCAAGACAATTGATGGCTCAAGCAATTTTAATTTCTTAGAGTATTACGAAATTGTTTTAAGTAATTAACTCTCAAACTTAAAAGGAACTGGTAGTATCCTGGCGAGCAATGCTACAGCTTACAAAGACAAGCTCCGGGTTGATCCCCTTTTTATATGATATACTGTACTGTACATGCAAAACATTTGTCCCTTCAGTCTCTGTATTTTTTTCTGCCTTTTTATATTGCAGCATGACTGAGGCGATGGCGGCTCCTTATACGAGAAGCTTTGATTGGCCCTTGGGCCTGATTCAGGTTGGTTCACAAGGCTGCGTTCGTACGTACCCCGCTCACTGCGAAAATGATTGCAATCGCACGGCAACCACAGCACTATTCCAAGACGCCCACCACTGTATAAAGCCGCCCACTTCCCAGGACTTGCATCCGCAAGTCAGCAAAAACATCGGTACCATCGAGTACCATCGGAACCATCCGCACAGTTGTGGTTCACCTGACCCTACCGCAGAACCTGCTAAACTTCCTGTCGTCATCTAGACCTCTGCCAGCTATCGCAGGGGATTAATTATGCTTGCCCCTGTAACAGCGTTCAAACGCCCAGGCACGCCTGAGTTTCTCTGACCGCCCCCCGTCACCACCCTCAAACGGTCACGTCCTGTCAATCACCATGTGAAGCCTCTGCGTGCTCACTGCGATCGCTTCCTGATTGCAGTGACCGGTTCGCGCACGGGTCTTACACGCATGCGCAGGATGCAAACATCGGCTGGCTGTGTGCGAACGCAGCCTTGCGAACCAACCTGAATCAGGCCCTCTGTGAGCAGAGAGGTCTCAACGAAACGTGTTAAACGAAAGAAGGGCTGACCCGTATATCAGTGGAAGGTGATATATGGAGCAACCATGTGCCATGGCGCAGGAGATGGGCACCAGCACAGTGTCAGAGGATACCTGAAACACAGCAATTCAGCAGTGGCAGGTCTCAGGAAAATAGGGACTCTTCTATGCCAACAGATAGGTATATAATACCCCAAAATCCATATGCAGTTAATTTTGCAGGAACACCAAACAGAGCAAGAGTATGAAAAACGCAAGGTGGCGCTAGAAGCTGCAGAATGCCAGGAAGGATGCGAGAATCTGCAGAACGCCGGGCAGAGAGAGACTTTCATCTTGATTTGGCACAATCCCAAAGGCTTTTTTTTTTTTAACAATTAAAGTTTGCGGGGTAGTTCCCAATTTCTTGGGGTACCAGCAAATCATAAGTATCTCCGGAATGTATGTCACCAGGGACAGCAGCAGATATCTATGGGGCCTGCTTTTTTTGCAGAATTTACCAAGCTCCGAAATGACTGTGCACCCAGGACCATGAGTAGGGTTGTGCGACCTCTGCTGTCACGAAGGGCCCTGGTGGGTGGCTCAGTTGCTGCCATGCAGCACCTGCATATTGGGTTGATTCTCAGTCGTATGCAATGGAAATACGCATTGAACTCGCACATTTCAGCAAACTGCCCACACGCAAAATAGCAGAGATCGGCTTATTAACATGCACCGGTTCAGGTATCGGCATACGGTAGGAGATCGCTAGTGCGTATGGATTGATCCAGCCATCAATGGACCATAGTATCCTTGAAATGCGCATCTTTGGGAGGTAACTGGGAGGTGACAATGCACTTGCAGGGAAACCTTCTGTTTCATTGTCGTGTTGTGGACGAACACGGTCAACTTCCGTGCTCATCTGCAGCATGCGAATGAAGATGGGAAGCCTGTTTCAGCCCAATCTTTTGAACCCAGCATGGGACTGGAGTAAATACAGATACTAATGATGACATTAGCCTATAGTAGCCTATGGGGTACAGTAACGGGGATGCGCGTGTGGCCTTGCATGCACAGTAGGCCCACAGACATAAACTATCACTCCACGTGGTCAGGCGCCGGGTTCTCCTCTCCACATTTGGTGGCACTGTCCAGTGCTGGCTGTCTTTTGGCAGACAGTTTGGCGGATAAAAGGGTTGATCATTGGTCTCCCCTTAACAAATACACCTGAGTTTTGGTTGCTCAACCTAATTAATTTTTCCATTTCAATTTATAAAAAGTCTTTTTGCTTGGCCATCTCATGAATGCTGCGAGAGCCACTATACCCTGCTTTTGGAGGTCCTCGACTTGCCCTCCTGTCTCTCGGTGGTTCCAGAGAGCCGATCAATATATGCTCATGGAGGATCTCACTTCTTCCCTGAAGTCACTTTCCTCTGATTTTACTGGCCACCTGGTATAATTAACTGAGTTTTAAGGAGACTTCAGAATATGGTAGACACATTAGCCCCCCGTCCCACATGATACCTTCATTAGCAGTGGTGACTTTCCCTTCCTTCTCCCCCTTTTCTGCTGCTCTTTTCTTCTCCCCTCTTCTTGCTCTACTTTATTTTTATTCCATTTCTTTATTTTCCATATTGTTCTATTTTTTCTTTAATCAGCCATATTTTGTACTGTGGCTGCAATACTTTTTGTAGTGGTATGTGGATATCTGGTTCAATTGCCTGCCTTGTATCTGCATTGCTACAATGTGTTTTGCTATGGACCATCTTTAGCCATATGTATGTTGTGCTGATTCGGTTTCAATAAAAACAAATTGTAAAAAAAAAAAAAAAAGAATGTGGTAAATTCCAGTGAAAATATTTATTTTCACGGTGAGAATTTACACAATTTATTTATTTTTGAATCACATCTGCATTAAAAATGTGGATCGTCATGAATTTGCCCCTGAATCGATTATCTAAAATGCTGTAATAGCACCGGTTCCTGCAACTCACAGTGTCTATTACATACAACCCAACATCTTTATTAAAATAGCTTCAACCAAGGTTTTAGAAAAAAAAATATTTAAATGTCAAATTCTGAAATTGTGCGGAGACCTTACTTTAAGAGCTAACTGTAGATTCTTATTATTGTTTTGAGGATGCAAGAAAATTATTACCATAACTGTTGCCACTTTAATGTGAATGGGTTCCCTTTCTGTACAAAATACAAATACAGTATTATAAAATTTTTAATTACAAAAGTTGCTGAAAAGCTTTTTTTTTTTTTTTAGAAACTTTATTAACATTAAAAGGTGCAAAACCTTTAGCTGACAAAACAATTTATAGAGCATTTCAGCTAATTGACTTTTTGGAACTCGCTCAATAATTTACAAAATGTGAAATGAGGTTGCAGTGGCAGATATGACAATGAAGACGTCTGTGAATATCTGAAAGGGTATCGCTCAGTGGATAGTCACATGGAGGCGCAGCTCGTCTCACGCAGCATCATGTGGGGGGATAGAGACACCTACCGCCATGATGCTTCTGCCATCTGTCACCTTCATTCTGGTGATATGTCCTTTTGCATGAGCCCCGGATGGTATATAGGTCATCATAACAAACTAGGCTCCAGATAGAGGATTGCATAAAAAAATGGACAATAGGGGGCATATCCAATTAGCCGAGAGATTTTCATGAGAAAAATTATTGCGACCATTTCTCATTAACGCGGGTAAGCGCACTTCCAATTCCTGCGCTATCCAATTGAAAAAAAATGGTCGCAGCAATTTTTACAGCAAAAACCCAGAGGGGAAGGGGGGTTGGGTACCATATACGGGTATGTATATTAGACTGGGTACCAGATATAGGTATATGTATTAGGCAGGGTTCCAAATAGTGGTCTGTATATTAGACTGGAAACCAGATATGGGTCTGTGTATTAGACTGGGAACCAGATATGGGTCTGTATATTAGACTGGAAACCAGATACCAGATATGGGTCTGTATATTAGACTGGAAACCAGATATGGGTCTGTATATTAGACTGGGTACCAGATATGGGTCTGTATATTAGACTGGGTACCAGATATAGGTATGTATATTAGACTGGGTACCAGATATGGGTTTGTATATCAGATTAGGTACCTGATATGGGTCTGTATATTAGACTGGAAACCAGATATGGGTCTGTATATTAGACTGGAAACCAGATATGGGTCTGTATATTAGACTGGAAACCAGATATTGGTCTGTATAGTAGACTGGAAACCAGATATGGGTCTGTATATTAGACTGGGTAGCAGATATAGGTATGTACAGTATATTAGACTGGGTACCAGATATGGGTTTGGATATCAGATTAGGTACCTGATATGGGTCTGTATATTAGACTGGAAACCAGATATGGGTCTGTATATTAGACTGGAAACCAGATACGGGTCTGTATATTAGACTGGGTACCAGATATAGGTATGTACATTAGACTGGGTACCAGATATAGGTATGTGTATTAGACTGGGTACCAGATATAGGTATGTGTATTAGACTGGGTACCAGTTATAGGTATGTATATTAGACTGGGTACCTTATAGGCATCTTTATATTAGACAGGATTCCAAATAGTGGTCTGTATATTAGACTGGAAACCAGATATGGGTCTGTATATTAGACTGGAAACCAGATATGGGTCTGTATATTAGACTGGGTACCAGATATAGGTATGTACATTAGACTGGGTACCAGATATGGCTTTGTATATCAGATTAGGTACCTGATATAAATTACCCATGGCAACAGATGTGGGTCTGTATTTCAGACTGGTCAGTAGTTATTTTACTCTGAATATTATAGTTGGCCCAGATTAAAAGCCCCTTTTATTCTTCGTCTTGTAATTATTATTTTTTTTTTATTCCAACTGAACTAGATCAGAACCAAAGGAAGACTTCGGGACTTAGGATTTGGAAAGTTTTGTCGGCTCACCGGAAACGTGCCTAGAAAATATTTTTATTAAAACAATAAAAATAGCAAAACCCTATACACTTCTAGCAGTTAAAACTCATTTCACACCTAGGTATACTAAATACCGCATGGAATGAATATGACAATTCTTTCAAAATAAATAATGCCTTAGAAACTGGGCTCTGTATGGGAAAGTATAATTATGGCGCTGAAATGTTTAATATCCTAGCAGATAAAAGCAATGATGACTTTGTATGAAGTCACTGCATGTGTGGTTGGTTTGATCTGAAATCCACATCTGTTATTAGGCACAGCGTGAAGTGTTATTGTGAATTGTGCACTGAAGCATGGATAATAGCATCGATTCTACGATTCACCTTAATTAAACCGTTACATCATTCTGCTTTACCTAAGGACACTGGCAGTGTAGGTTTTTAGACAGGTGAGCAGATTAGATATTGATACTCGCCTACATATTTGTTATATTACAGCACACACAAGCACTGTACAAAAGATAGGATGTAACAGGAACATTATTGCCATATCTACATCCATTGCCAAAAGTTTTGAGAATGACACAAGTATTGGTTTTTATAAAGTTTGCTGCTTCAGTGTTTTTAGACCTTTTTGTCAGATGTTACTATGGTATACTTAAGTAACATTACAAGCATTTCATAAGTGTCGAAGGCTTTTATTGACAATTACATTAAGTTTATGAAAAGAGTCAATATTTGCAGTGTTGACCCTTCAAGACCTCTGCAATTTGCCCTAGCCTGCTGTCAATCAACTTCTGGGCCACATACTGACTGATGGCCGCCCATTCTTGCCTAATCAATGCTTGGAGTTTGTCAGAATTTGTGGGTTTTTGTTTGTCCATCCGCCTCTTGAGGATTGACCACAAGTTTTCAATGGGACTAAGGTCTGGGGAGTTTCCTGGCTATGGACCCAAAATTTCAATGTTTTGTTCCCCGAGCCACTTAGTTATCACTTTTGCCTTATGGCAAGGTGCTCCATCATGTTGGAAAAGGCATTGTTCAGTCACCAAACTGTTCTTGGATGGTTGGGAGAAGTTGCTCTTAGAGGATGTTTTGATACCATTCTTTATTCATGGCTGTGTTCTTAGGCAAATTTGGGAGTGAACCCACTCCCTTGGCTGAGAAGCAACCCCACACATGAATGGTCTCAGGATGCTTTACTGTTGGCATGACACAGGACTGATGGGAGCGCTCACCTTTCCTTCTCTGGACAAGCGTTTTTCCAGATGCCCCAAACAATCTGAAAGGGGATTCATCAGAGAAAATAACTTTACCCCAGTCAGCAGTCCTATCGCTGTACCTTTTGCAGAATATCAGTCTGTCCCTGATGTTTTTACTAGAAAGAAGTGGCTTCTTCCCTTCTTGACAACAGGCCATCCTCCCAAAGTCTTTGCCTCACTGTGCGTGAAGATGAACTCACATCTGCCTGCTGCCATTCCTGAGCAAGCTTGGGAGCTGGTGGTGGCACAATCCTGCAGCTGAATCAACTTTAGAAGACGGTCCTGTCGCTAGCTGGACGTTCTTGGGCGCTCTGAAGCCTTCTTCACAACTATTGGACCTCTCTCCTTGAAGTTCTTGATGATCCGATAAATGGTTGTTTTAGGTGCAATCTTACTAGCAGTAATATCCTTGCCTGTGAAGCCCTTTTTGTGCAAAGCAATGATGACTGCTCGTGTTTCCTTGCAGGTAACTATGGTTAACATAGGAAGAACAATGATTTAAAGCTCCACCCTCCGATTAAGCTTCCAGTCTGTTCTTCTAACTCAATCAGCATGACAGAGTGATCTCCAGCCTTGTCCTCATCAACACCCTCACCTGTGTTAACGAGAGAATCACTGACATGATGTCAGCTGGTCCTTTTGTGGCAGGTCTGAAATGCAGTTTTAAATTTTGTTTTTGGGATTAAGGGCCTGATTCAGAGCCGGACGCTATTTGCGCTCGCTCGTTCAGAAAAAGGGGTTGGCTATTTAAATTGAGCGCTCGCTCTTTGCGGTCTGTTGACGCCTTTATGTCTGAGCGAGCGAACAAAACATGCGCTCGCTATTTTGTAAAGACGCCCCCTGGCTGCTCGCATCCTACGTCATCTCCGCTATTTATTAGATTAATCGAGTACATCGAAAGGAGTCTGAACTGCTCGCAGTACTTGTGGTTGGATTTTCCTACCGCAATCGTGTGAACAGTTCAGGCTAAGAAACAACCAAGTGACGTGGTCGATGACGCTGCTTTGTTAATTATGCACACCCTTAAAACGCCCGTTTCTGACTGTTTGGCATGCCTGCGTTTGGATCACCACTCCCCGTTTTCAAGCACCTTCCCCTGTTACCACCCACAAACGCCTCATCCTGTCACTCAAATTAGCAGGCACTCGCTATTTTGCGAGCGCTTGATTTCCAATCGCTCTGACTGGTTGGCGCATGCGCATTACGACCCATATGCATGCGCAGATGTGCGAACATCGCTCGGAGCGAACGAGCAGCCGCTTACGAGCGGCTCTGAGTCAGGCCCTAAGTTCATTGTCATGGCAAAGAGGGACTTTGCAATTAATTGAAATTCATTTGATCACTCTTCATGACATTCGGAAGTATATGCAAATTGCCATCATAAAAACTGAAGCAGCAGACTTTGTGAAAACCAATACTTGTGTCAGTCTGAAAACTTTTGGCCATGGCTGTATGTTACTATCCACGGCCGTACCATTCATTTCCAGTGGTGGTGCTCTCCTAGTGTTGATTCCTGCAGTATCATTTCTCACCAGTGGTGCTGCACTTCTGCTAGTACTCCTAGCTCTCCATGGTTTGTCTCTCTGCAGCTGGAGGCAATTGGCTAATGAGGTGCACCTGGTACTCCTGTACTACCTAACTTCCCTGAGCATTCAGTGACAGATCATCAGTTTACGTTACTTGAATCTATCCTGTTCCTGGCTCCCAGGCTGTTCAGAGTCTGCAGTCCATTACAGCTTTATGCTGACGCACAGCCCAGTCTGCACCCTTGCAATCTATGCTCCTTCCGTGAGTATCTGTGGCTGTTCTCATTAGCACTTCTAGTGCTTGTCATGTTAAGAGACTTTGGGACCTATTTATCATCGAAGGCCTTATGGCCTCCGATGATGAAGGATTGAACTCGCTGCGAGGGATAATGAAGTATCCAACTTGCAGCGGGGGAAGCCTGACACCCGAGCAATTCATCATTGCTCCGCTGAGGGGACAGCTGCTCCGATAAGCAGTTGTCCCCATGGAAAGTATCGCAGCTACTTCTATAGCTGCGTTACTTACCTGCTCCCCGTCGTCCCAGCTGAGGTCACGCATGCGCAAAGCGGGAGGGAGTGAAGAGGCGGCGGAGGGATCCGCTCGGATACTTCTTCGCATCCCCGGAACTCCTCCCAGTGCGATCCGAGAACAAGCGCCGTCTGAAGATGGCGCTTGGTCTCGGCAGCAAACTCCGAAAACGTTCAGTTTATGGAGTTTGCTGAATACCCCTATTGGACCCCTAATGATGAATAGCCCTGTAACCTAAATATGGTTACCGGGCCATTTATCGTAGGATGAATAGGCCCCTTTGCCTCATCGCCACGGTTTACATAATTTCAAGTCAAGTCTGCTATCCCGTTATATTGAATTTTAAGTCACATCTGCTAACCTGTTATACTGCATTACAAGTTATTCCTGCTCAGGTATTAACCCCTGAATGCAGTATTGTGTTATTCCTGGACTTTTTATCTTGAGTAGTTGTGTGTTATTATTACAATCCACATCAACACAAATTTCTTAAGCCTGATAATAGATACTTTTATTGTTGTTGTTTTTGCATTTTTTAGCAGATAGTGACAAGTAGGTGCTGCTTCTAACAGGGGTATTCAATATGGGTGCGATAACATCATTTTTTGCGTTAATATTGCACTTTTTAACTTTTTTGCGTTAATATCGCAGGTTTTAGTTTTACACCGTATTCAATTTCAAAGACTTATCGCAGTTTTGAAAAGTCTTTGATAAAAAACGGGGATAACTTTTCACCATTGAATAGGTGTTGAAAAAAAGTGCAGAATTGGGGTTAAAAAAAAATAGCCTGCACCCCTGAGATTGACATTTAAAAAAGAACTGTGTCAAAAAAAGTTTTTAAAAAAAAATAGGGACACCCAAAAAAATGAATTTAAAAATTGGGGTGCAAAAAAAAAAATGGGAAAAAAATTGTTAAACAATAGGGAAATAGGTTCAGGGCTATTCTGCATGTATGCGGCAGGTGTTTTCTAGAATAGAATTATAGCGGCAGGTGCACAAATGCAGAATTTTTAAAAACTTACTTTAGGGACATAAAAATATGCTAGTACCCATTTTCATGTACCCCAAATTTGATGGGACCACTTAAAAAAACGAAAAAAAGAACCTAAGTGCTCTTCTGCATCACTTCTTCAATGTCGGAAAAAATCCACCTGCTGCGGCTATTTAAATCCCCGACTTTCAATTAAAGGCTAAAACGGGGGTACCCATAGTGTTCCCCCATGTTTTTACAACTTTAGGGGGGTCTTACAATTTTTTTAAGGAAAAATTCGTAACTTTACGCAAATCCAACTTCGGAGTTTCCCGTTTTCGTTAATTTTATTTTGAATACGGGGATAAGCGGGAGCGCGCACCATACCTTAACGCAGAAAAAAACTCCGATATGAAACGTTAACTTCGCCAGGGAAGTTAACCTTTCATATTGAATACCCCTGTAAGTTGGAAACAAAGCAAGAAAAAGTAACTTTGCACCTGGAACAAACCATGATGCACTGCAAGGGGTGCAAATACATTTATTGTTTTTGCATGAAGGGTAAACACTGGCTTGTAGCCCACACATACTGGGCAGATTTATTTTTACACTAATATACATTTTTTATTTTGGTCACGTTGCTCCCAAATCTATACCTATCTGCACATTATAAATCTGCCCCCCCCCCCTCCTCATGTGCAACATGGTATAGCTAAGGTGAAACGTTATTTGCTTTTATTGATTTGTACAAATATCGGCATCAGCTACAAATAGCCAACAGAATAATAATAATAATAATAAGAATCATTTTATATGGTATAGCGCTTTTCTCCGAAAGGACTCAAGAATAAGAATAGGTGAGAATTGCAATTGTCTTGTAGAACGAGGGGCAATTTATTGTGCAGTCATCAATATTGAAAAATAGGTTCCAAAATATTTCCAGGCAGAAAGTAGGGACATTCAGCGGCTATGAATTTCCCCATGCTCGCAGTCACTTTTATTTATTACCGTATATATAATTTTAAAAAATTTTTGGCAATATTTAATTTCTTTTGTAACACAGGTGTCTAAAGGGGAACAATGAAGGGCTTCTCTACTGGAAAGAAAACTCATTTTAAATATTTACACTACAGTATAATTGTTGCACGGACTTTGATACAGGGAAACTGGAAACAATTATTATCCACAAGTTTAAGAGCTGACATTGATTAATGCTATTAACAATACAACCACTGATTACCAACCACAGCAACTCTCTGAATGGAACAAGTCGTTTAACAAACTGAAATGTTATTGATTAGACAAGGAAATCCGATTGCACATGAAAACACTAGAACGGCTGATTTAAACTGTATTATTTAGTAGGTGGAAGAATTAAGACCATTCCAGTAGGACGTGTGGATGCATTATAGGTATCTGATCTCTAGATAGTAGTTTATTAACAGGAGGGGCGCCAACATAGACAAAGTGCCCTCCCCACCCCCGAGACATACACTACTCAACTAGGCGGCGGTCACTGCTGTTGTCTCCTCCTCGCATCTCAACCGGCTCCCATAGGGAAGAGGCAGCCTTATTATAATCCAAGGTGGCTGATGTGAAACTGCTCTTTTTGGATGCAGCAGTTTCACATCAGCCATGTTGGATTCAAAGAGAGGCTGCCTCTCGCCTGGGAGCCGTCTGAAAAGCAGAAAGGAGAAGCTTTAGGTAAAGGGACAATGGTTGGAGCTGCTAAAGCGGTGTGGCACAACCTGAGCAAGGAAAATATAAACAACTGGAATTAATGAGTGTGTCCAAGTGTGTGGGAACATAGCCACAGTCATGAATATGTAAATGATGCTCCATCCTGGCAGGGGACTTTGCACCTTTCACCCCTCTAGGGCACAGGTTCTCAAACTCGGTCCTCAGGACCCCACACAGTGCGTGTTTTCCAGGTTTCCTCACAGAATCACAAATGCAATAATTATATCCATCTGTGGTTCTTTTAAAATGTGTCAGTGAGTAATGAACACACCTGTGCACCTGCTGGGTGACCTGGAAAACGTGAACTGTGTGGGGTCCTGAGGACCGAGTTTGAGCACCACTGCTCTAGGGACTCCAGAGAATCATATTCATTAGAACATGTCCAGCTATTGAGGAATTACAAACGGAAACATACACTACTGAGAGTTGAGGCCACATACGTTGAACTTAGAGGCTTGAGTTTCATTAGCCAGAGTCTTATATCCAGACCGTGGCACTATAATTCTTCCTGCTTCGCCTCTTTACCGAGGCGAAGCATAAGGCACTAACGATGAGATGTAAGAACTTCACTTCTGCTGCAGTGGGGGAGTGATGTGCTGGGTCTCATTCCAGGCCGGGCATGCGTGGGATCTCATGTGCAGCCCTTGGAGCCGGCAGCCGCCGCAGGGTCAGTGCTGTCCCTGCTGTGGCGATCGGGCATGAAAGTTGCAGCTGTCAATATCGATAGCTGCAGCTTTGGGAAGGGTTAGTGCAACTGACCGTTCATACATTGCCCTTCATATCGGCACGCTATCTTGTAGATGGCAGCGCTGATAATGGGGCACATAGCTCCCCTGTCAAATACCACACAACCCCACAGTATACATGGGGGAGAAGTGGTATCAGTGCACATAACATGCGCTGAGAACACTTCTTCCCCATAACGCAAGATCATACATCTACCCTCTTGTGCACTATATAAATTAGGGGCAGATCCATGAGTTACAAGCCAAGGTTTTCATGAAGACGAGTTTTGCAATTTTTCGCCCTGCATATATGTTTGAGCTGAGGATACGCAACTGTGAGTAACTACGGCCGTCTCCGAGCCATACGCATCTCAGTCACATCTCCACAGGCAAGTGAACGGGTGAAACTAGGCAGCTGCTGGGCGTTCACATGTAGGCCCATGGTTCTGAGGATGTGATAAGGGCTATGCAGGGCTGTGCGTACGTGATCTGATTTCGGGCAGAGCTCTCGGACCAGGTATAGAGTTGGAATCAGGACCGGACTGACCATCTGACACTTCTGGCACATGCCAGGAGAGCGGATGGCTTGATGGGCCGGTCCGGCATGCAGAGAGACGGGGCAATGTCTGGAGGCCACTGCGAGGAGTGTGTGAGTGGTGCTGTCACTGCCCCTGCATTTGGCTTGCAGGGTGTCTGGACACGGTTCCACGCAGTCTGCAGTCTGTACAGCCGCCTGGAGCCACGTAAAGATGTAGTGCCCCCTGGACAAGATGTTGTGGTGGGGAGGGTCCGGATGCAAAATGGCCCTGTTCCGACACAGGGCCTGATTCAGACCCGGATGCTATTTGTGTCCGCTCGCTGGCTAAAAGGGGCCGGCTACTTAAATCATGTGCTCGCACTGCGGCGCTTAAAGCCACCCACTAAGTAATAGCGAGCGGCCGCACTATGCGCTTGCACCTGTATAAAGACATCCCCTTGGCCACTCGCAACACACGTCATCTCCGGCAGTTGTAGGATTAATCGGGAATATCGAGAGCCATCGGAGCTGCTATCAGTGCTTGCGGTAGCCTTTTCCCACCACAACATTGTGAGCAGTTCTGGCTAAAATACAACCCAGTCACGTGTGTAATGACGATACTTTGCTAATTATGCACACCCTTTAAACGCCGTTCTGACGGTCGGGCATGCCTGCGTTCGCACATCCACACCCCCGTTTTCAAGCACCTTCCCCTGTTACCACTCACAAATGGCACTATCTGTCACTCAAAATAGTGGCCCGACTACGGGCTACGGGCGAGCACTTTCCCATCGCAATGACTGGGTCGCTCACGCGCATTGCGACTCATACGCAGATTATGAAAAATTGCTCAATGCGAGCGAGCGCAGCATAGAGTCCGGGTCTGAATCAGGCCCATTGTGTACAGAACCCTCTCTAATATCTCTCTTCGGGTTCAGGATGCCGGTGCTCGGGATCCTGGCGGTCAAAATCCAGATGCTGGCGTCCCGACAGGGTTAGGATACCGACACCTGTCAGTTGGTATCCTAACTCTCCCCCTTTCCCTACCCCTCCGTTCTTGGCACCTAAACCTCCCCCCTTAGTGCCTTACCCTCCCCGTAACCCCGGCGCTGGGATTCTGACTGGTGTCTAGATTCCGGTGCCGGCATTCTAAGCACCGGAATCCCCGCGGTCAGTATTATGAGTGCATCTCCGCTCTTCTTGTCTGTGCCTGTTACATGTTAGTATAGCACTTGTTTGTTATATACTTCTTACACTTTATCATATTTTAGGAACATTATTATGCCTAATTTCCTGCTAATTCTGCATTACTGCTTATAGTCTTATTGCCTTTTCATTTTCTGATATTCTCCCTCTTGGACCTCTACGTCTTTGGACTATGCAGTATATCTCCCCTGTACATCACAGCTACATTTTGTGGCCCCATATAAATAAACGAGAGCCCATGTAACAAGCCTGTCCAAGGTACTAAACCAAAAACATGAAGGAGTTACCAGCAGCAGTGCACGTAGCAATCCCCTCCGCTTACATATGGGTTATACGGTGTAGGTCACTCCTGACATATGGAGCCCGCCGCGGTTCCTCAGATGGTGTATGACGCTGTGTGTACGCTTTCCACGAAATGCAACAGCTTTGTGTGTGGGCTGTATCCCTTGGCAAGTAAAAGTAAATATCTATTATTTTATCATTTTGCTGGAAAGAAAAACATTTTGTTACAATAGTACATTTGCATATGTACTGAACACACACACACACACACTAGCACTGCGTGGTTCGGATTTACCAAAAGCCGAACACACCCAAAGTGTGGGATCCCTAGTTGAACCGTTGAGGTCTTGTTTAGGATCACTTTAGGGTTCCGAGTAGAACTGTGGTTTTCTCGCCAAGTTCGGAACCTAATAAAGCGGATCTTGCGTGTTTTGGATGGCATTCAAGTCTCTCCCTCGTGATTTTGGGATGGACTGAAATTTAATCTTATTAAAGTTAATAATACTATAGGAACAAAATCGGGTCTAAGTTACATGTTTTTTTTTTTTTAGCCGATCTTTATATATTTAAAAAAAAAAAAATTAACAAAAACCCTTGAGGGTGTTTTTTTCCAAAACAGGACGATGATTTAGAACCAAAACAAATATTATTTATTACCCATAGGCAGCAAAACGCAACACAACTCTCATACCTTTGAGAGGTATGAACAGAAAGGACGTCTACCAAATCAAAAGTAAAAAAGGATTATACTTTCCATTTAATATTTTGCATGACAAAAGTCATCTTTAAAATCTTTTATTTTAAATTGACAAAATATTTTAATTTTCTTTGCCAAGATACTCTTACACCCCCCCCCCCCTTTGTATAGCATGTATCCCCCTTTCATGGTAGCAAATACTGGAGAGCCCGATAAAATGTCTGCTAGCTCTGTTTTATTGGTAATGGCAGCACAGACGGTGTAATGGTTAGTATTACTGCCTCACAGCACTGATGTCGTGGGTTCGATTCCCACCACGGCCCTAACTGTGTGGAGTTTGTATATTCTCCCTGTGCTTGCGTGAGTTTCCTCCGGGTGCTCCGGTTTCCTCCCACACTCCAAAAATATACTGGTAGGTTAATTGGCTCCTTCCAAAATTACCCCTAGAGCATATGTGTGTGAGAGCATGTGGTAGGGAATATAGATTGTAAGCTCCACTGGGGCAGGGACTGATGTGAGTGGCCGAATATTCTCTGTAAAGCGCTGCGGAATATGTGTTCTATATAAATAACTGGTAATAAATAATGTTCCCATATAGTATCTGCAATATTAGCAGACAACTATCTAAAATGATAAATATAATATAATGCATCTGTTATGTTACGTGAATACTCCTAATATGTTGCTGCATGTAAAAATATGTGAAATTGTACATAGTTCACTTATGATTTTTACACATTTATATTGACCTGAAAATAGATTATACCGTTGCAGAAACCCTTTGTTATTGGGGAAAAACAGCAGATTGTTTTGCATTAGACACACAGTACAAAGGTACCTTCCCTACGTAACCACAACTAACTAGAAATGCAGATTATTATGTACCTGTGTGTATGTGATTTTCAGGCTGGTGTTATCTGGGAGAACCAATCTCTATTTCCAGCTTCTCAGTATAACCTTACTTATTTATTGGAACTATGGTTTGTGTTAGTACAGTAAATCCTGGTCTTCGGCCTGGTACAAGGGCAGAATGTGAAATTTGCCAAATGTTAATACATTATGTATAGCAATACAGCACCATATAATAGAATACAGTGATAATTCCCATCTTCCCCTCACACACATGATAAAGGACTGTACAGGAATGTTTTTATGATCTGCCCACACACTATATTTTTCTCCTCACATAAAGCCAATGGAATGGACATTTTCCAAAGAGTAGGAGAGAAGATAGAAGCATAATGACATCAGGAACTCCGTACACAAATATAGATAATATACTGTGTGTATTGTGCAACACGTTTATGGGCAGATGTACTAAGTTCTGGAGAGTGATAAACTACCAACCAATCAGCTCCTGACAGTCATTTTTTTTTCAAACACCATCTGTAATGCTGGGTACACACGTAAAGATTTTCTGAACTACCATCCAACTACTGTAGTTGATTGGTTGGAATGAAAATCTGGTATCGTATGGGAGTAAATGATGATCAGCAATTTGCTCCTAAATGCCAGAAAACAGATGAAAATGGTCGGTCAGACAAGTTTGTTAAATGTTTGATCTAAACAATTTGTACAAACAACAGTTTTTGGCCATTTTCCGGCGTTTGGAAGCAAATTGCTGATTGTCATTTGCTTTCCTACCTTACCAGATTTTAATTCCAACCAATCAACTAGTTGGATGGTTGGACAGAAAAGCTTTACGTGTGTATGCAGCTTAACATGACAGCTAGGACCTGAGTGGCTGGAAGTTTATCACTCTCCAATTTATCACTTTCCAGAGCTTAGTACATCTGCCCCTTACACTGAAAGCACACATGTAGAGGTGGAGGCATATTGCAGCAACAACGCAGGTATAAAATGCGGCTCCCAGAGCTGGCTGCAACTCCAGATGCGTCCAGCTGTACAAGGTTAGAGCATGCGCCAGGTACTCGCGGATATGCGACTTGTTGACGCAAGGATAAAACCTTAGTACAGTATGTACTTATCTCAAGCCAGGAAGTGTTGTTTACCCTCTTGGAATATCTGTAAGACTTCCCAAACCTGGGTGTATACCAACACTTCCGCCCGCTGACTCACTGGTGATGTGGGCGGGCCTGACGGCTTGATGCGCTGAATTGTGTCATTGTAACCCCCACCACCTGCTTTACCAAGCTGGCATTCTCTAGCAGGGGGGCCAGGCTATGATGATGCAATCGTACCACCCCACGCATACGTGTCTACTCTCCCGGGTGTCGCGGGAGGCTCCCTATTTTTCGGGTTACCCCCTGCACCCCGAAAGAGTAGGAATATCTCCCGCATCCCATCCACTTCCTAGTGAAGTGGGCAAGACGGGGAGATTTTCAGAGAAATTTGCAGGTTCCGTAGGTAGGGGGCGGGGCTAAATGAAGCGAATTATGTAATTTAGCCCCGCACCCTCCTAACGGACCTGCGAATCACGGGCTCCTGTAAATGGGGCGGGCCTAATGATGGCTATAGTCTGGCCCCGCCCCCCGAAGCTTAGAGAATCCGCTCCTCTCCGGCTGCTCCCGGAAAGTATTTCACAAAAGTCGGTAAAGTAAGACCCCCACCAACCATACGGCATCCAACCCTAGACCCTCCCAGAGACCCCCGGCAAGTATGGTTAGTAGTAAAGTCTATAAACAATATAGTACTTATACATCTGGATGGTGTTATCAATAAATAAGTTGCATTAACCATATAAAATACAAATAGACACAAATACAACATAAGTACAAGTAAGTGCTACGGATATCTAATAAATAAAGTTAACAGCTCTCAGCACCCGGACAACTAGTAGTAATAATAGCCACACCGGATAAGGAGTGAGACGCTTGGTTACAGATATTAGAAAGAGGACTTGCAGCTACTTGAGCTTATGCACATTTGCATACCTCTTAATTTATGATTGCTGCGTGTACAAAGGGAAACCACGCCTAATAGTTTCCAATGTGACACAAACTCCAATCAATGTATGAGAAATTAGTCCTATATACTCTACATATAATTATCCACGCTAATAGGCAATTGTTTATATGATTCGGTAATTTGTACAGAGACCGGTAACACAACCTGAATGTATTAAAATCGAATTTAATGATAAAAAAAACTAAATATAAACACAATATAAAAAAAAAATGTCAAATCTCATATATATTGCCAACAGATACTTAATTATTCTCGCTTAGATTCCATATAGAGATACATGAATGAAGTCATCGGGGAAACTGGAGTAATACTTCTCTTCATTAACAATCATAATTGGATATATTAAGCTGTTTTATACAGTTTATTTCACTGAATAGGTAGATGTATCCTAACAGCACAAGAAAATCATCTTTGTTGGATATAATTTCACAGGTTTATTACATAAAATCCAACTGAAGAGGTGCATTCATTTTTCATTATACTTTTAATTGAAGTTTATTGTTTGGTAGTACTTTGCACAGCGTTAAATTATGGCTGTGTTTTAAATACAAAATTGAGTCTTGGGGTTAAATTTACTGAAGGGAGAGTTTGAGCATTTTTTCCCACTCTCAAATTTACTAATGTCAAACTCGGGAGAGAGATCTCCTTTGCTACGGGAAAATACTGGGGAGTTGGCAAAATCTCTTCAATTCACCATCGGTAAAACTCGAGAACATTTTTACTGGTGAAGATAGGATTCTGGAATTTACCAAGCAGAGAGTTTCTAAACTCTCACGAAATGGGAAAACTGTCCTGTAAAAACTCGTGAAATAAATACACCTGCCTGTGATCTGCGAGTTTGGCAGAAACATACACAGATCACTGTGATCCATGTATGTTTCTGCCTGTAAATAGAAATAAAAGTTTAAAAGTAGAAAAAAAAAATATGACATAGCCCCCCCCAAAAGACTAACCAGCCCCGGACTTGCCAGCCAGTCCTGGTTTTAAAATTACAGGAAACGAAATGTGTAGGGTTCCACAGTAATTTAAGAACCAGCACCAGGCAGCAGGGCCAGACCTGATTTTAAATATAGGGAGAAAAAATTTGCGTGAGGTTCCCTTTATATTTAATCCCCCGCCTGGGCTGACTAGCGGTCAGGGCTGATGCTGCGGCTGGGGGGCCCGGTGAAAGGGTACCCCTGGCTGTGGCATCAGTCCCCCGCTAGAAAGAGTCCAGAGCTGGTTTTAAATATAAGGGGAACCTCACGCAAATTTTTTCTCCCTGTATTTAAAACCAGGTCTGGCCCTGCTGCCTGGTGCTGGTTCTTAAATTACTGTGGAACCCTACACATTTTGTTCCCTGTAATTTTAGGAACCAGGACTGGCTGGCAAGTCCGGGGCTGGTTAGTTTTTTTTTTTTTTTGGGGGGGGGGCGCAATGTCATTTTTAAAAAGAAAAAAACTTATAACCCTTTTTTTAACAGCCTAGAGCTCAAGCAGCTTACACAGTCTCAGGAGCCTCAAATCAACCGAGTTTCAATGAAGCTAATCAAGTTGAAAAAAAAAGCAAACTCTCCCAGACTCTGTTCTTAGAAAATTTACCCCCTGGAGTTTAAGGTCCACACCTGCAAGGGATCACTTGAGTTAAAATAAGGCTGCAGGTTAAGTGCTATGCTCCCTACAGAGCATATGGATTGTATACGATGGGACAGAGAAGCTATATTCATGTTCTGCACAGTGTGTAATTGTATGGATACAGGTGGGATGGTGTAGGTGCACTACTCAGGAGTGGGTAATGATTGTTAATTATTATAGATACAGATGTCATTGTAAGATACGTGTAAATTGTACTAAAAATGATATTTCTTTATGATTGCATTTGTGGTATACTGGTTTACAAGTAGGAATTGTGTTATACAAGTTGGTGGCATCAATGAATATCCTCCGAGGTAAAGGTGAAGCACGCTTACTATATGTACTGTGGTGAGAGGGGTTGTCTCTCACCTGAATTGCCCACATTCCTCTGGGATCAGCTCCCTCCAAGGGAGGCCAGAGTGAAGCCTATGCAGTGACAGTGGAGGTGTGGAATTCCAGGTTGTCACAGTGGGAGAGTAAATAAGCCCGGCACATTCTGCAGCTGCAATAGAATACGGAACTCCGGGTTCTCCAGGTCGCCCTGAGCCAGCAGGAAGTCAGCAGCACAGAAAGAGTTTAAAACTCTCAACTGCCTGATGCTCGGAGCCCTGATGCTGACTAGCGGCCAGGTTGTAGGGTATAGTGTTGCAGTACCAGGGAAAGGGCTATGCTGGGAGAGCATGGCCGATTGTGGCTGCAAGCCACTGCTGACTGCTAAGCAGGAGGAGTGCTGGGACATTTGCTTTATTTGTTTATGTTATGCTCATGTATGTTAAAGTGCAGTGTCTGCTGCCATTAAAGACACTGCCTTACAGAGTACCTGCCTGACTGGAGTCCTCACTTCTAAACCCTGTGTTACAGTACTTATTGGGGCATATCCGCACACAACATAACGGGAAGTAGGGTGAACAAAGGACCCACATACTGGGTTGCACACACATATACAATAGACAACAGCTGTTGTAGAACTACACACCCCAACATGCCTTGCACCAGTTTTAGTAAGGCCATATAGTGAAACTGTGGCAGGGCATGCTGGGACGAGGAGCCGGGAGCAGGCAGACGTAAACTCAGTAGTACAGTAGGCTAAGAGGAAAGGAGTCATAAGGTGAATAAACTACAATGGGTAAAGAGAATGGGGGGAAGTGTTTGGAACCGCTGGGAGTGTGGGCCTCATTCAGAGGCGGTCGGAGGATGCAAGCGGTCGCTCAGAAACTGGGCGGCCACTTGCATCCTGACCGCCCGCCTCTGCTGCGGTCGTTAGGCTGTGGGTTAACACCCACAGCTCTAACAACCGTTCCGGTGATGGTCGTGATGGTCAGAGACCATCGCGACCATCGGGGCTTACGACGAGACCCTAGGGTAGGGTCTCCCTTGTCGTAAGCCCCGGAGAGCTTCTGGCTCTGTCAGAGCCGGAAGCTCTCCACTGAGGCCGCCCCCAAACGGTAGGCGTTCCCATGGGAACGCCTCCATTTGGGCTGCCGCCCCCCCGGCCCGCCTTCCAAACGGGGCGAGCTGTCAATCAACAGCAACAGCTCGCCCCTTTTGGATCGAGACCCGCTACGACCGGCGCTGTCGGTCATAGCGGGTCTCACGCATGCGCACGCCGGCGCCGTCGTGCACATGCTCTGTGGGGGCCATCGACCCGGTCCGAGCGCATCGGCGCTAACGACCGGGTCTGAATGACCCCCTGTGTGCTTTGGGTACAAAAAGGTTAATTTAAATGTATTTTTATAACTATGCAACCATTGGTTTAGGAATAGGAAACTGTATTGTAGCAGCATGAATGCATTCCAGTACCAATGAGCTAGGTTGTGTACAAATAAAGCGTGAATCGAGTATTGGTTGTGATCATGACTTTTTGAAATAGTGAGCTTCCATCTTCATTTTGCCCTTCTTTTTAATGCCATTCTACACTGTATTTGTATTTTTATTTGACATCATTTTTAGTTGATTGTGCAAGAAAACTGTCAGTTCCTTCTGCTGTGTGGTGTGGCTGGGATTGCAGGATTAGGCAAATACTGTATTCAACGGTAGAGTTTAGATCGTTTTGCTCATCTCTACTTTCCAATTACTGAAATCGGAGACCTGAACTAAGGACCCAGCCTTCCCTCCGCAACACAACACTGGGAGAGGTACAGGTTACACAACTTCATTCCAGAAATGTACTTGTAATCTAACGCAGACCTGGATAGCTAATAACCCACAGAAATTGCTTCTGGTGCCTCTGCGTTGGCTCTTTAATAGCACCCAGTGGTTCCAGGATTTGACTGACTGTCTTGTGGATAGAGACGCTCAAACTATTTGCGCCTCGGCTTTATTAACTTTTGGACAAAACCCATTTAAAATATTTTGCACTTTAACTATTATGTTGTGTTTTATAAGCTGCTAATTATAACGTGAGACGAAAAATTTGTGTCTGCAGTTACTAAAAAAAAACCAACAATGATTAAACAAATGATAAAATTTTGCCTTTTCTTTTCTTAATTGCTACATTTTTAATTTTTTTTTATATTCTGTTTTAATTATTAATTGGAACATTATTATTGTGTTCAAGTTCAAATTTTCTGTTTTCGTTAAAATAAAATCTGAAATAATGTACAATGTGGCATTTTAATCTGGAATAAACTAGGCTTCAAGTCTTATTTTTATGTAATATCTATTATTTTAATTCAATCATTTTTTTCCTCTTCCCCTCTAATTCTGATATTTAATTATTCTACCACTCCTGATGTTTCTTTTTCTCCTAGTAACCAGACTTCTCTTCAAATTCATGTTAAGCATCAGTCAACACCAAGGGGTATATTTACTACAGTGCGGCTTTTTAGAAGTGGAGATGTTGCCCATAGCAACCAATCAGATTCTACTTTCTATTTACCTAGCACCTTCTAGAAGATAAATGCTAGAATATGGTTGCTATGGGCAACATCTTCACTTCTAAATACCCGAACTTTAGTAAATATACTCCCAAGAATCATTTTTGCAAAGAATTTGCTTTGCAGATGAGACTTTCTTTCACAAACCTATTGGAATAAATATATTATACCCCAAAATCCAATTAAGCCCTACAATTATAACAATACCACATAATCCTTCTCTATCGGTCTTTCTAGCTGTGGGCCTGATTTAGAGATGTGCGCTAATCCCGCTGTGCCTGCATCTCCGGTTGGAGAGGACTAGCATGTAGCTGAGTTCCCCGGCAGCAGGTGAGTTCCATCAGCGCTTGTCTGATTTGGCGCCTGTTTACCCTATTTATGTACCATGCTAAACAGTATGTTTATGCTCATGATGAATCTGGTCGCACCACCGAAACGGCCGTCGAGCATAGGACCGTCCATAACGCATGTGGTCACCAGGCTTTGCTAAGTATTGATTATGTACTACACCTGTGGCATGCATTCTTTAGTCACCCGATTGAACATGGCCACATCAGTAACATAAATTATTCTTTTTCAATGGAGTTTGTTTGGTGTGCTGACCTCGTTTTTTTGATTCTTGCTAAGGATCAATACAGCCATTTATATATATATATATATATATATATATATATATAATTATTCCCACCAGGAGAGCGAGTTGTAATTAGGATGTGACTATGATGGTATCCTAGGAATTAATTATTGGAGCAGCCATATTCTCCAAGCTAAGCCCGCAGTCCTTCACCTGCAGGAGACCAGGGGCAATTAAGGGGTCTTGATGAATGAATCATGTTGTTTAACACTGTATTTCTCCCTTTCTCATGTGGCATAACTGTATTTATGACCACACAGCTATGTTAAAATTGCACGCTCCAATTATTAACACTTACTCAATACTTCAAATCTCCAGAAATAACCTGATTTACAGTTCCAGTACTTAATTGCAATAGGTGTTGACATATTTTCTGCATTAGTAAGTAAGTGTGAAATTTATACTCGGGCTGTCTCCAGCATCACATATCACCCTCTATACACAGTACCCGTAATTATATTTCTATCACACATCCACGTACAGCCACTTACCATCTGTTCCGCCCTCTCCATTCCCTTTAAATGTAACAATTCATGCCCAGGATATGGAGGCAAGTACTAGGGAACTAAGGGCTCATTTGCATAAAACCGCATATTTAATCATTTTACGAATATGCATCTATTATCAATGCTATGTTCCAGGCCTGGTACTTTAAGGGTGGCATGGCTATTGGGGAATGGCCAGGGCTTATTATGCCTATCAGGCCTCTATGGAGATGCTGTGCCACTGCATAGTGACTTTGGAGGGGATGTGGCCACACAATATCAGTGCCCTCCCTGCGCCCTTAATATGCGGATGGGTTAATGTGCATACTTAAAGCAACAGTATAGTCTGCCTTTACAAGGAGGTGTCTTGCAAATTTACAAAGTTTGTGAAAAGGGCTCTTTGTACTAAGCAGGGACAGCAGGGCCGGCTCCAGGGTTCAGAGCACCCTGTGACGGCCCTTCAGAAGGCGCCCTAACATCGCGCGCAGCTTCCAAATTTGGGGGCGTGGCTAAATTACCATAGGCCACGCCCCCTGTGTGACGTTATTTTGAGGTGTGCTCCAAATAATGTCAGACTGGGGGTAAAGCCCAGCACTCCGTCACTGTCTGGGCTTCCCCCAGCCCTCTCCCGTCAGTAAATGGTCACACTCCAGGGACACTCCGGGGGTCCGGCACCGCCGCACAGCTGCGGTGGTGGGGGTCCCTAACCTCCCGATTTGACCACCCGCGGGCCACTTCGGCCCGCGGGTGGAACAGCGGGACAGTGCTGTCCCACTGAAATCGGGATGCTGGGGAGGGGTGACGTACCTCTACGGGTGGCGCCCCTGTGCGACCGCACTGGTCTAACACCACTAGAGCCGGCCCTGGGGGACAGGTTATGTTGCAGTCAGGTCCGGCGCTACCATTAGGCAGCTGCCTAGGGCGCCTAAAATCCTTGCACCAACCCTGGTTGTACTTTGGGCCATGCCCCCAAATAAATAAAAAGATTCAGATTTTGTTACGTGTGGTATTTATTTAAATGATTGGAGATTACAGTAACATTAAAGCTGCACAAACAGTTAATAATAATATAATATATATTTAGTTACCATCATGGTAAAACATATTTTCTGTTATTGTGCACATAAAGGACCTCATTCAGACCCGGTCGCAAGCGCTGAGCGCTCGCAACCGGTTCGATGTTTAGGCCCTGTGCAAGCGCAGCGGCCGCACTGCGCGTGTGCAAGCCCCGGAGTGAGAGAGAAATTGTCTCGCTCCGGAGCTCACTACAAAAGGGGCGGCTGTCGATGTTGATCGACAGCTCGCCCCATTTTGGAGGCGGGCCGGGGGGGGTGGTTTCACAAACGGAGACGTTTGCCGTTTTGTGGGCGGCCGCACTGACATCAGCAGTGATGTCAGTGGGGAGCTTCCTGCTCGATCAGAGCAGGAAGCTCCCTGGGGCTTGCGGTTACCGAGACCCAACCTTCGGGGCTCGTCGCAAGCCCCAATGGTCGCGATGGTCTTGACCATCGCGACCATCAACCTGGTCGGTCGCTAAGGCTGTGGGTGGTAAGCCACAGCTTAGCTAGCGACCAGGAGGCCGCACTTGAAAAGTCAAGCGGCCGCCCTCATTCAGAGCAAGCGCTCGCTTCTTGCGACCGCCTCTGAATGAGGGCCAACGTGTGTAGAGATTTTTCAATGACTGAATTATTAGTAGTTGTCTCTTTTGGGTTTTTTTTTTTTTTTCCTAAAGTAAGAAATAATCCTCTCCAAAGAGAACCAGGAATTATTAAAAAGCCCTTTACTAGGAAAGTTTTGAGAAAATAAATTTTTTACTGCATAAAGAAAAGACAAATTCTACCTCCTAAAGACTTAGGAATATGGTGTAAATTTGTATAGCAATCCCATCATATACATTTTTAAGAGCATTTTCAGATTGATCCAGCAGTACAGAGAATTCCCTATAGGGGATCATACCTGAGTAATTGCTAGCAATAGGTATTGTATCACCTACGACCTGTGCTGCTGCCCACATCAGCTCTTCCAATAATTGGCCTCTTCCTCTGAGCACAATAAGTGACACAACTGCACTGTGGGAAGACGTGTATCCTTGGCAACATGTAACATCTTCCAACACTACTATGTCAATTAACCAGATAGCATTAATGGCTTACATAGAGACAAGGTTATATGCTAAATGGCCAAAAGTATGTGGACACCCCTTTTAGTGTTTGGCCATTTCAGTCCCACCTATTGCTAACATTGCTTAAAGGTACAGCAAATCAGCCGTACAGCTATGTAACTTTCCAAACTAAAACATTAGCAATAGAATGGGTTGTACTAGATGCCACCTTTCCACCACGTCCCGTTTCAACCCTGCTAGATCCGCCGTGGTCACCTGTACGTACTGCTATTGTGAAGAGGAAACGTCTAAGGGCTACAACAGCTCAACCATGAAGCGTTAGGCAGGGCCAGATAAGGGTCACATGGACCTGTGGCTGAAAATGAACAATCGATAATTTGTGAGAAGAGAAGGCGCGGTAACCAGTGCTGGTTGCGTGTGACCAGTGCTTTATGGGTGTGGCTAGTGTGGGCATGTAGATCACCTACACTCATCTCTACTACATCAGTCCCAATGTCTACCTAAATACAATAACAATGAAATACTTATCATTTGTGGCCAGTTGGGTGCCTGGTCATAATCATGTTTTCATGAAGATGGGCCTATTTTATGTAGAGGCCTGGAGCTGTAGTCCCTTCCACCCTATTGGTAATCTAACCCTAGCATTAGGCCACACAAGCTCCTAGAACACCAGCACAAGGACTGTGCATTGGGAGTTTCATGGATTGGGTTCTCATGGGCGAGCAGCTGCACACCAGCCTCAGAGCACCATGCACACTTCCATGCCTCGGCTGGAATGATGTAAAGCAAATCACCATTGGATGCACGAGCAGTAGGAATGTGTTCCCTGGAATGACAGATCTGGTTACACTACCTGGCAATTTCATAGATGAAAATGGTTGTGTCATTCTTGTTCCTGTTTTTCATGGCTTGGACTAGGGGCCTGATTCAGAGCCGCTCGTATGCGGCCGCTCGTTCGCTCCGAGCGATGTTTGCCCAACTGCGCATGCGTACGGATCGTAATACGCATGCGCGAACCAGTCAGTGCGGCCGAAAATCGTTTGTTCACCAAATAGCGAATGCCTGCTATTTTGAGTGACAGGAGGAGGCGTATGTGGGTGGTAACAGGGGAAGGTGCTTGAAAACGGGGAGTGGAGATCCGAACGCAGGCGTGCTTAAAAGTCAAAACGGGCGTTTTAAGGGTGTGCATAATTAACACAGCAGCGTCATTGACCACGTCACTGGGTTATTTTATAGCCAGAACTGCTCGCAAGATTGTGGTAGCAAAAACCAACCACAAGAATAGCGAGCAGTTCATACGCTGGTCGATGTACTCGATTAATCTAATAAATAGCGGACATGACGTAGGATGCGAGCGGTCAGGGGGCGTATTTTTTCAAAAAATGACCGCAAGTTTTGTTCGCTCGTTCAGACATAGAGGCGTGAACAAACCGCAAAGAGCGAACGGTTCATTTGAATAGCCACCCCTATTTTCTGGACGAGCGACCGCAAATAGCGTCCGGCTCTGAATCAGGCCCTAGGTCACTTAGGACCTCATTCAGACCCGCTCGCAAGCGGCCCAACGGTTTGCGAATGCACACGCGCACGCTTCGTTCTGCGCGTGCGTGAACTACTCTGTGCGATCTCTGCCAGCTCGCTCGACCAGCAAATACAGCCCAGTGAAATGAGTGACAGGAGAGGCCGTTTGTGGGTGGTAACAGGGCAGGACACTAATAACGGGGGAGTGGAGGTGCGAGCGCAGGCGTGCCTGAGTGTTTTAACGCCGTTTTTAAGGCGTGCATAATTAACAGGCAGCGTCATAGTACATGTCACATGCTTGTTTTTTACACTGAAGTCCTTTAAGTGCTTGCGGCAGGGTAAGGCTACCACAAGCGCTGCGATCGATACTGATGGTCCTCGATGTACCAATGTTTTAATACACTTCCTGGAGATGACGTGCGCTAGTGGGCGTCTCAACATACGCTAATGGGTGTCTGCATACACAGAGTGATCGCTCGCACAGCCAAAGTGGGTGTGCTTATGCCTTGGCGAGCGATCGCTTCCCATGGCGTCACTTTGACAAATTTGCATACGCTGGATGCGAGCGATCGCATCTAGCGAGCGGGTCTGAATGAGGTCCTGAGTAAGGGAAATATTATTGTTGCAGCACACTAGAGAATTATGCGCTTTCACCTTTGCGACAACAGCTTAAGGAAACCCGTTACCTGTTTCAGCATGATAATGGCCCCGTGCAAAAAGCATGCTCCATTAAAAATGGTTTGCACAAGTTTGGTGATTGGCCAGCACAGAGACTTCACCTCTATCAGCTTTGGGATGAATTGGTTGAAAAGTTTACTGCGAGTCAGCCTTATCACTCAATATCAGTGCCCAACCTGACGTAGGGGCCTATTTATCAATTAATATTTGCGGGATATCCTCCAAAAATGGGTACCTTCAAACAGGGGCGCCAAGAGCCACGCCGGTCCTGGGGGGAAGAATGCCTAATGGTGGGAGGCGTGGCCACGTCCCCTTAGGGAAAAAACAATCAAACATTCTTGCAGTGCTGCGAAGAGGCGCTGGGGAGACCGGGCATGCGCTGTAGTGCACCCAGCTTCCAAAGGAGAAGTGATGCCATTAATGCGATAATTTCCCTTCTAACACACTGCAGGGGCCCCTGTTGGAGTATTTTAATACATTTGGGTGAACCTTAATTTCTTATTGCTGCGATCAGCTACAATAGGACATTATAGTTATCGGGTGTAAAGCCCGATAATAAATATTCCCTACGATGCTCTTGTTTCTGAATGAATGTGAATCCCCCACAGCCATGTTCTCAAATCTAGTGTTCTCTCCATCCCAGGAGTGCGGAGGCTATTAACAGCGAAAGATGGGACCAACGTTCAATGAATGCCCATGGTTTTGGGATTAGATGTTTCACATGCACATACTGGTATGGGTGTGATGTTCGAGTTTCCACAACATTTTGACCATGGACTTCTGTCACTTGATGGTATTATACCTATCTTGATGCTTGAGATATGATATTTCCAAAGTAGAGTCACATACAGTAGTATCGCAGGTTGGCAAAGGATTAGCTGCAAAACATCCTTCAGTAAGATGACATATACTGTATCGCAGCACCAGCTGGGGGTGAAATCCTCTACATGAAAAGCAAAACTGCGATACTGTGTGATCCCGTTCCTTGTGAGTTATTGTTATGTGGACCCAGATATATACTTACAGGGAGATCATCTTTACGCTCATGCACCTCTTCTATATAAAACATCCTCCCAATTACTGTCTTCCCTGATACACTGTATGCACAATGCTTCATATGTCTGTTTATGTACAATACATGCATTTATAATAGAAATGTCTTTGTTCTCAGTGTTAACAGCACAAATCATGGCCACCTCCTGCCAGAGAGACTGATATTCTAGAACTGATGTAAGTGGATATACAATGTGTAGAAAACTATCACTTTAATTTTAGTAAGATAAGCAACCCTTCATAAATTCAAATGTCGTAGATCCAGAGAAGGACAAAACAAATTTTTCAATGTTTGGCACCCTAAGGAAAAATACAGCTTTTCTTCCTGATCCCCAAAATGGCTACAGGTATCAGAGTAGATTAACTAAAGCTTCCACAGTGCAGTGGAGATGTTGTTATTAGCAACCAATCAGATTCCAGCTATAATTTATCTAGGACAATATAGAAAATAATAGCTGGAATCTGATTGGCAGTATAGGCAACTCCTCCCCTTTTTTTATTTTTAGACTTTTTAATAAACCTACCTCATTTTTCTGCTAGACTCGTCACCGCCTTGTGTGGTAAGGATTTTCACAGCTTAATCTACTTACAGTAAAGAACCCTTCCATATGGTTAATTAGGTTGCCTATAATGTGCCTTATTTGCAAAATAAATAAATGGAGTAAATCTTCTATCTAATTTAACATGTCCATTCCCTTATATTAATGAGGCATTTGCTTCTAAACCTTCTCCTCTGTACAGAGGCAGCCCAAAGCATAGACAACTTTGTCCCCAACTAAAGGGAGCCCGCCAGTCAGAGCCAGGTTGAAGGCACTTGGCCTGGGACCCATTTACTCAGAGGGCCCCCCGCCACCTCCACCGATCGGATCACCTATGTTAATGGATCATCTAATAACTAGATCTGTGACGTAACCTCACATGCAATCACATTCCCTGCTGATTGCCTCGTCCTACTCCAACATCCATGACTTCTCCCGTGATCCTCCCATCCTCTGGTACTCGCTCTTCTGCCCGATGAGATGTTTATAGGGGTTAAAACGTTACCTGAAAATGCACCTGTTTATTTAAGCCCAACAGCCCTCCTCATACTATTAGCTCATGGCCTCTGTCATCTCTCCTCATCTCTTCTCAGTTCACCTCTCATCCCCTTGGAAAGCTATCAAGAGGAGTATAAAACATTTTGTCGACATTCATTATGTTGACATGGCCACTATGTCGGCATGCGACATGTCAAGACGCTAGCAGTGTCAACATTGACCAGGTCAACATTTACTAGGTTGACACTGATGAAATGCTGACATAATTAGAATGTAGCTGCTCCAGCGGTGTCTTCCGGGTCCGACGATCACCTGATGACAACTTCTGGTAAATTCAAAGGCACTTCCAGTGGTGAGTATGCCTAACCCTCCCCCCTAGTGCCTAACCCCTATCCCTCCCCCCTAGTGCCTAACCCTAACCCTCCCCCCTAGTGCCTAACCCTAACCCTCCCCCTAGTGCCTAACCCCTAACCCTTCCCCTTGTGCCTAACCCTCCCCCCTAGTGCCTAACCCCTAACCCTTCCCCTAGTGCCTAACCCCTAACCCTTCCCCTAGTGCCTAACCCCTAACCCTCCCCCTAGTGCCTAACCCCCCCTAGTGCCTAACCCTCCCCCTAGTGCCTAACCCCTAACCATCCCTAGTGCCTAACCCTCCTCCCCTAGTGCCTAACCCCTAACCCTCCCCCCTAGTGCCTAACCCCGAACCCACCCCCTAGTGCCTAACCCCTAACCCTCCCCCTAGTGCCTAACCCCTAAAAATCCCTAGTGCCTAACCTCTAACCCTCCCCGTAGTGCCTAACCTCTAACCCTCCCCTAGTGCCTAACCATCCCTAGTGCCTAATCCTCCCCGTAGTGCCTAACCCTAACCCTTCCCCCTAGTGCCTAACCCCTAACCCTCCCCCCTAGTGCCTAACCCATAATCCTCCCCCTAGTGCCTAACCCCTAACCCTCCCCCTAGTGCCTAACCCCTATCTCTCCCCCTAGTGTCCAATCTCAACCTCCCCTCCTGTAGCCTATTTCAACCCCTCCCCTTCTGTTGTCTAACCCTAACCTCCCCGCCACCCACAGCCTAGCCATACCCCTCCCATTGTCTAACCCTAACCCCCCCCCCCCCCGCAGTGTAACCCTAACTCTCTGCTGCCGGTCTGCGCAGAATGTTGGCATTTCACATGTTGACATATCACTGTATGATGCCTTTTTTCATATTACATTATTTGCTTATACTATTGAAGTTGTCCCTGTAAGGTGCCACGGTGACACAGCGGCATCTTATAAATAAAGAATTGTTTTTGTAATTCAAAGAATACATGAAATCACATTGATCCTAGTTATCAATAAGGGTGTAAATATCAGTAAGATTTAATGTCCACCAGTTCAGCCATGTCCTTAGATGCAGAAGTAGATACAACGCAGGAATATACTATTGAAATGGTAACATCCTCATTCGGGGGTCTCAGGATTGTACAGGTGTGTAACAGCGCTATTGCAATGCTTGGTATCTTATTACAAATACACACTCTTGGCTTTAGTCTGTACACTGATTTCTTCTAGATGGCACAGATATGTAAAGTTTTTTCTCCCAGTAAAATGTTTTTCCATTGCATTGTACAGTAACAGAGTATCATGCCATGTATAAGTGCTACAGTAATCTGAATGATTCTTGTGTAGTTGGCAGTTTCTGACACCAGTGTAACAGAAGCATCTAAGTGCTGAAGATGAGAACACTTTGCTAAAATAATCGATTTCATTTAGATACTGTATTAGGATATTTAACTCAATGTTCCTTAATGCAACAAAGAGTCATGGTACAGTAGATACATAACACAAACTTAAGTTAAGGATTATTTTAAAGTTTGCAGATGTGAATGTTGCATAACAGCTAATACATTCAGTAGTTACCAGCAATTTTATATAGTTTCCAGGGAAACTTTGCGGCTGAGACACTATCTCCAAGCACCGTGGGTCTCTAAAATGAGCTCATGATTTCTCAACTAAATTATAATGCCCAGTAAATAAGTATATATGGTAGGTATCATAGCTAAGAGGCAGGAAAAAAGCATTGTGTGTTGTGCACTTTAACAATAGTAAAAAAATAGGGACATTTAAAAATTCTCTCTAAAACCTGGGACCTGTCCGATTGGCGCAGTCGGCAGGTAAACAAATAACAATGTTAAGATCCATAGTTACTGTATAATAGTAAAAATAAGATTATCTACTGTATATAGACCAAAGTAAATGGCAATGAGGAAGCAAGTTGCCTAGAAAGGTGTCTTGCAGTGCACAAGTAGTGTGGCCAAATATTGCAGTGCACAAGTAGTGTGGCCAAATATTGCAGTGCACAAGTAGTGTGGCCAAATATTGCAGTGCAACTTATACAATTGATATCTGTTGCTTTCAATAATAATACATTGAGCACAAATACTGATACACCTATAAAAATGTACAGCCTAGAGACAAGCGATGGATAACATCATTCACTGAACAGAATAGGATCAACTGGGATCCACACAACAGAATAGGATCAACTGGGATCATCTGAGCTTTCTTTGCACAGTAGTTATTCTTCCAGGAGTCAGAAGTGGTACAGAAATTGGATTTGCAGAAAATGTATATTCTTACAAACAAAAAAAAGAAGGAATGATAAACATTTATACTCAAACACTATCGAAAGAACCAAATAAATTTATATATATATATATATATATATAAACAAAATAACAAAATTACAGACTGGTTTATAAATGCATTTGCAACCTAGTTTGTACCTTTTGTAGTTTGGCTTTCCTGGCGTTATGGACGAAGCGGCGCCCCAGCTTCTTGGCGTACCAGATAGAGGCAAACATTTCTTTTCAGATGAGAGGCAGTTTAGTCTCGGTGTGCTAAATGCAAAGGTCCCAACTGTACAGCTCTGTGGCTACCAGCTTAGAGATGCTGCTGGTGGCTTTACTCGTCACTGGTATGACAATGCGTGGGAAGCCTGAGGTTTTCAGTCTGCAGGTATATTTACATACAGCCAGCAGGGTGGCTTCTACAATGAAGCGTCGTTTGCATCCAGCTCACATCTAGTCTGCTAAGTGCTTGTCTGCAGTTCTTTAGGAAAGACGGTTGCTAACTGTGAGGCTGCAGTAGGCTGGAACGTAACTCTCGCATCACCCCCTTGCCTCTTAGGATCTCTTAAATACGTGTCAGTAAGTGATGACAAGAGCAATGCGTTTGTATAAAGACTTTGCAGAACACAGACGCCTCTCTGTTACTAGGATGTCATAATCCTCGGCCATAAACTGCAGTGCGAGCAACGTTAAACATAATTGTTCATTGGCTTTACTAGTGTTAATCCAATCCGCAAGAGAATAATTGAGGAACTATTTAATGTACTATTGTATAGTCCAGTGGTTAAATGGTATTTATTTAAAACTGTTTTAACGAGCAGGTGTCATCTTTAATTTACAGAGTTTTTTAGTGTTTATCGCATTTAAAATTCAAATTTATTTTTTTCCCTATTAAGGGTGGAATGTTCACTTCCAGTAAGATATTAGTACAGAATGAGTGGACTTTTTTATTTAAAGAACGGTTTTGGTATCTAAGACATGGACTCTCACATTGTTCTGGTCAAAGGCAAAAGAAACACCTTTTGCATCTTTCATATCAGTCTGTTAGGTAGAATAATATTCAGCCAGGAAAGAGACAACAACTGCTGGTAACCCGGCGTCGCTTTACTGTATTCCACGGTGTGCAAGAAACCGGTTGAAGTGAAACTTTTCTATTCATGTAAAACTGCCATAAAGATTACAGGTATGATTGTGCCTTCAAAAATATATATATTTATTTAATTGAACCGGATGTCTACTGCAGCCCTTTTTGTATGAGTATATATAGCTTATACACATTAGTATATAGGACCTTTCGAGCAGCCCCCCCTCACATTACCCCAGTCAAGCCATCTCTTGGCTGATTCCTGGCTCCCAGCCTTGTCCCTTACTCACCACTGTCCATTCACTCCTCCCTCACAGACACAAACACACCAATCAGCCATAACATTAAAAACACTGACAGGTAAAGTGAATAAAGTTGATTATCTCATTACAATGGCAAAAGTCAAGGGGTGGGATATATTAGGCAGTTGTTGAAGTTGATGTGTGGGAGACAGAAAAATGGGCAAGCAGAAGGATTTGGGTGACTCTGACAAAAGCCAAATTGTGATGGCTAGATGAGCGGGTCAGAGCATCTCCAAAACGGCAGGTCTTGTTGGGTGTTCCAGTATGCAGTGGTTAGTACCTACCAAAAGTGGAACATGGAAGGACAACCGGTAAACTGACAACAAGGTCATGGGCGCCCAAGGCTCATCGATGCTTGTGGGAGAGAGGTTACTGCAGCTCTTCTGGTCCGAACCCTCAGAAGAGCTTCTTTGCTGAAAAAGTGAATGGTGGCTATGATAGAAAGGTGTCAGAACCCACAGAGCATCACAGCTTGCTGCAAATGTTTGATCTGCTGGGAAACTTTCGGTCCTGGCATTCATGTGGATGCTACTTTGACACATTCCACCTGCCTAAACATTGTTGCAGACCAAGTACAGTGTCACAGCTGCTGACACTTGAGACTCCTGGGAGGCACAATAAACTGGGGTGGCTTTAGGAATGATCTTTTCATGAAATCTCGATAGCACAGAATAAAAGTAAATAGAATTTATTCACAGGAGAAATATAATAGCAGCGTCTCACATAAAGTCTCAACAACACTGAGGTTCACATAAGCAGCACAGATGGTGTAATGGTTAGCGTTACTGCCTCACAGTACTGAGGTCGTTGGTTCGATACCCACTACGGCCCTAACTGTGTGGAGTTTGTATATTCTCCCTGTGCTTGCGTGGGTTTCCTCCGGGTACTCCGGTTTCCTCCCACACTCCAAAAATATACTAGTAGGTTAATTGGCTCCTAACAAAATTACCCCTAGTGTGTATGTGTGTGTGTGTGATAGGGAATATAGAGTGTAAGCTCCACTGGGCAGGGACTGATGTGAATGGCCAAATAATCTCTGTAAAGCGCTGCGGAAAATGTGTGCGCTATATAAATAACTGATAATAAATAAAATAAATAAATAATAATAAGCAATAATGAATATAGGAGAAAACCCCCCATAGAGTCTTTAACACAAAAAGTTAATATGGTAGGGAACCCCGAGTCCAGTATGAGGCTAACACCTCAGGATGGTATAGAGGAGCTTCACCAGGGTGGAACCCTGTAGTGATGGAGATCCGGAGCAGAGTGAGCCCTGTGATGCGGTGAAAGATGGAGCAGGGTTGAGCCCTGTGATGCGGTGAGGTCGGAGCAGGGTTGAGCCCTGTGATGCGATGAGGTCGGAGCAGGGTTGAGCCCTGTGATGCAGTGAGATCGGACCAGGGTTGAGCCCTGTGATGCGGTGAGGTCGGAGCAGGGTTGAGCCCTGTGACGCGGTGAGATCGGAGCAGGGTTGAGCCCTGTGATGCGATGAGGTTGAAGCAGGGTTAAGCCCTGTGAAGTGGGATGGTTCTGGAACAGGGTTGAGCCCTGAGGTGTAACTAGAATCCGGAGCGGGGTTGAGCCCCGCGATGCAATGAAGATTGAAGCAGGGTTGAGCCCTGTGAAGCGGTGTGGTTCCAGAACAGGGTTGAGCTCTGCAGCGTGACTAGAATCCGGAACGGGGTTGATCCCCACGATGCGGTGATGATAACTGTAATGGTGCAATGGCTATGCTGAGCTCTGTAGTGCGGTTGGTAACTGGCATCAGAAGTTTAGCTGGAACATGAGCGGAGATATAGCAAATTCCACAGCAACCCACAGACACAGCAGGGATCTGGCAGGAGTCCAAGAAAGACCTGAAAGTAACGTTGCACAGACACTGAGACACAGTTAGTAACGGGCTTTATACTAGAGGTCTGTGATCCATAGGAAGTTCAGAACATGTGACCCAAATGGAATCAGGTTTGAAATAATGAGCAATCTAGGAATCCCACAACCTGACAACACCTTGGAAACAGATGATCACTTTAACTCTCTATTCCCTGTATGTGAAGAACGCCAGCAAGCAGGATAGCTCCTCCAACGACCATAAAGGAACTTTGGAAAAAGTAATCTATCTTTATGTACTGAAATAGTCGCAGTCCTGACATACAGCCTTTCATGGCAATAGTATACCCTGATGGGACAGTTTCTTTATATCAGATTGGCTAAATGGTCCCCTGTTGATGGCCCCGCCTACACAGGAACTAGTATTTCTAACCTTCACCCCAGCTCTATCCTAAACTATCCCATAGTGATAGGCCAGGGTTTACAAGATATTAGCTCCATCTTTTGAAATGTTAGCTTAGATCAGTGGTTCCCAAATTCGGTCCTCAAGGCACCCTAACGGTCCATGTTTTAAGGATATTCATGGTTGAGCACTGATGGTTAAATGAAAAGACTGAGGTACTAATTAAGTCACCTGTGCCCAAGCATGGTTATGCTTACAAGGCAGAACAAAGCTATTCCAGTGTTGATGCTGCTCCAACTGTAGATACAGGGGGTGATTCTGCAAAAATTGCAAAGCAGCACACAGGCAGCTTTGCAATTACATCCTTGCTGAAATGCAAATTAATCAGGAAGTGTATGACACCCCCTGCTGCATTTGCGATCCCAGCACTGCGACGGAGGTCGCAGGCTGGGATCACCATGGCGACCATCTGGTCGATGGTGGATGGAGCCGGGCCACCAGCCAGCTGAGTAAGCCTCAGCTTACTCAGGCTGGCCGGCTTGCGAGGCCAGGACACTGTGTTGATCGACACTGATCCTGGGCTTGCCACTTCTGGAAAACGGGATGGACACGCCCCCGTTTCTGAGAATGCTGGCCATCCCTGCCCCTTAAATGCCTGTCAATCAAGAAAAAGCACTGAATGATCTGCGTGTGACTACGCTGGACCCATTCTGCACACTTGCAGATTGGGTCCTGCGCACGCGCAGATTCCCGATAATTGGAAATCTGCGATCAGCACTGCACTTGCCTGCACTCCTGAATCAGGACCACAGTTAGGTAATTAGTTCAGGTACAGTAGCAGGTTTTCTGTCAGTGCTTTGTTTAGCTTCAGCTTTTCATTTGTAAAAACAGAGTCTGGAAATTAAATTCCTCCTCTCTATGAAATATGCAGTGAAGAAGCTCTCGTCTCTCATCCCAGGGTCTTATTTTCCACATTGCTTCCACTCTTTTCGGACTGGATCTTTGAAATTTGTACATTTATCACTAGTCCATTTAGACTAATTGCTGGCGTTAGAACAGAATACTATACTTTGTATCCAAGTTGTTTGGTCTCTCTTTGCATCTTGGCTTATGCCATGGGGGTAACTGCAAACTGTAGCATGGATGCCTGGTCTGTGATGGGTTCCTCCCTTGAAAGATTTGTTTCCAAACAGAAGAACTGCAATGAATTTAGGCATGGAAATTATATCCCCATGAACGGCCCATGATATGTGCTCCTTCCATGGTCTTTGCATTTCCAGAAGATCAGAAGCTAGGGGTTTGCTTGATGCAGCGGGAACTCTATAACACAACAAGAACCCATTCTGATGTTTGATGGGTGTTAGGGGTTTCATAGGCAATGTGTTTTCCTTGTTTTCTGCTTTAGAAGCCTTTTTTTTTTCTGGTTATTGCAATCTGCATATGTCATCCATGACCAGAGGTAAACAGATTATCAACCTCTTCCCTCGACAAATCAGGCACCCTTTTCTCATCAATCATGGTGAGGATTCTTATTGACCACACTCATCTGTACTTCATCGCATTCACTGTCGTACCCAGATGTGTCCTTCTTTAGAGTGGTTTCTGGACCTACTGCTGTGGTCCGTGTCATGAAACTTTTTTGTAGGCCTTTCTCTCAGAGATTGACTGATTCCCACTGATACAGTAACTCATCCCCACGCATTATTTGCTCCCATTAACGGTTACACGACTTTTTTTGGGCTGCACCAGCTCTGTGGAATGCCCTCCCACGCACAATAAGACTTTCCACTAGTCTCCAAACATTCAAGCGTTCCCTGAAAACTCACCTCTTCAGACAAGCTTATCAGATTCCAGAAACGACCACATAACCTTCATAGCTTCCATATCCAATTACATCACAGTCCACACATAACCTCACACATAGAATTTTCGTTCACATCCTCCTGACCCTAGGCCAACTTTCTAGTGTGACTGGATCATACAGCCCACCAAGAACCTCTGCAATCTTGCTGGACCAATTTGCAATATGTAGCACCTATCCTTGTGTATCAACACTTATGTCCCTATAGATTATAAGCTTGTGGGCCCTCTTACGTTTTATGTCTGGTTCTTACAACCCAGTCTTGTTCTATTAATGTTCTTTCATATTGTAAAGCGCAATGGAATATGCTGCGTTATATGAGAAACTGTTAATAAATAAATCATCAGAATCATCTGCGAGTGCTGAATCTTTTGTCTCGCAAATATTTTTCTTTGGTAGAACCTGTGTAACAATAGTCTCCCACTGTTTCTCGGGATGGGCATCTTGTTCCCTAGTAAAGCCATCACCTCACTGGCTTGCTTATTATACTCACTTTCCAGAGCTTTTGGAGTGATTTAGTGCCTCATACTGATTCTCAACAAAATTGTTAGTGTTTCTGTTGAAGGTCCTAGACATTAGCTTTACATATGAGTCTCATTGTCAGTGCTTTTCTAGTACTCCGTCTAATCATGCACCTGCTTGTTATGGGCTAAAGATTTAGATATTTGTCTCCAATGCCTCCTTTAGAGTTCCAAACAATCCCAGCGCTCTGATGGCTTCATCGCAGGATTCCGCTCCTACTTGATCATTTTCTTCTGCATATTTAATATTATAATATAGTAATGCTCTGTAGTATCCTCTGACATTACTACGGCATTAAGCAGAACCAATTTCCTACTGAACTGAAGACCAATTATCCAGAAACTCAGAATTGTCCAACATTTAATTTTTTTTTGTTTGACGTTAAGAAGTTAAATGTTGAAGGGTTGTTCTAAAACTTTTTGTTCTCGTTTACCCCCTCTCAGCAAGGGTCTGCAGGGAGGGAAGGGATTTCTCTTCTCCCTGACAACACTCCTGCAAGGGCTCAGATACATTTGCAACAATTTTTTTCTCATTATTTGTTTATATTTTACAGTCAGTGAATCTTTCTCCAGTTCACACCCCTCAAGTCTCACTTGTTAGGATTCAATTAAAGAGTCTCTTTTAAAATCATTGATGGGCAACTTTCTTCTGAGGACACCCTGTTTTTCCTCCGGTGTCCCTTTATATCTTTATTATTTTGCCACTATTGTGTTGAATTCTCTCTCTGTTTTGACTTTCCATATTGTAATGTGCTTTATTTGATGTGACACATGTTCTTCTGAACGTCTCATTAACAAAAATATTATACAAACAAAATAAAAGAAAATAAACATCCTCTTTGCTTTATTTCAAGACTCTACACTCCACTCCTGGTTGTAAATCTCTCCACATGGATCCCTAAAAAACTATATGCAATCTTCACAAACAGTTATGTTTTTCTTGCCAATGTTCTATCTGGATAAGCACAGTAGGGCTGTTTCTAGGTTGGAGGCAAAGCAATAAAAACAAGTAACTTTGGCCCTGATTCACTACCGATCACAACTGCGATTGCAATAGCGATTATGCACGCAGTCTCACTGCGATAGTATGCTAATCCACTGCGATCGTTCTGCCGTCGCAACACAACATAAGGACCTTACACACATCTGTAATACTTAGCAAGACTGCAAAACCATCGGTAACACTGAGTACCATCGCAGCCTCACGCACACTTGTACAAGCTCTGACCTTACTCAGAAATCGCTGACCTCATCGCACGCAGTGAAAGCCCGAGCTGCATATGGCATCGCAGCGGCTAATTAATGCACGCCCATGCAACAGCGTTCAAACGCACTGGCACGCCTGCCTTTCGCCCACCTCCCCTAAACGGTGCTTCCTGTCAATCAGTCTGCGATGGGTCTGCGTAGCCACTGCGATTGCAGTCCCGATCGCAGTGGAGTGTTCGTGCACGAGAGATGCATATGTCGAAAGCAATAATCGTCCGATTGTGTGCGTACTCGCAGTTATAATCGGTAGCGAATCAAGCCCTTTGTACAGTACCTTGGTAAAACCATGTTTCACTGCAGGGGGATGTGAAATGTGCACCGAGGTAGATTTGAGAGGAGCGGATCCTAACTCAGATCTAAATCTAAAGCTGCTCAGCAAGTGTGGGCTACATGCAGAAGCAGCCTGTATTTACCCTGCATGTAAAGATAATAAAATAAATGTATTTGCCCCCTAGCAGTGCACAATGGGCTGTCCAGGTGCAAAGTTACTTGTATTTTATTTATTTTTTTGCTTTGCTCCAATTCAGAATCAGACAACACATTTAGCTTGCTTTATTGTAACAAACTTCATCTTCATCCAGGTCAAAATCTTTTATACAGAACACAGGGCCTGATTCAGCAAGGAACGCACAGATGCAGACGCCCACAGTCGGTCGATGGTTCTGCTCTGCGTATGCATCGCAGTGCGCAAGTACCAACCGGCCAGTCGATGGCGTATGCATACGCAGGGAGTCCGCAGCCCCAGGGACAAGTGATTGACAGGAAGTGCCGTTTGTGGGTGGTGACGGGGGAGTGGTCAGGCGTGCCTGTGCATTTGGACGGTATTTCAAGGGCGTGCATAATTTAGCCCGTGCGCGGCGGAGGCAGCCTGAGGTCTAGTTGCACACAGGGAGTCTCGCTATGTCTGCGGGAGGGTCAGGTCAACCACTATTGTGCATATGGGTTCGATGGTACCGATGTTTCCGCTGTCTTGCCAGGTATGGAGGACGCAAGTAAAGGGAAGTGGGTGGTATTATGTAGTGCTGGGCGTCTGCTTATTCTGCTGCGATTGCCGTGCGTATGCATTCAGTAGCATATTCTCGCAGCGGCCGGGTGCGTGCGTCTGTACCCCTGTGTTCCTTGCTGAATCAGACCCACAGATTCTCACACTTGAAACGTCAGCAAAAATATATATTTTACCTCTTGACTTCTTCTTGTTAACAATTTTAACAGAGCCCAGTCCAGCCCCTCCTACCCCCCCTCCCCCCTGTGCAGGCATCGGTGCCCCCTGTGCTATTTATCTTTTTTTTTCTATTTGAGGGGGATTGGCCCGGACCCGTGGCAGTTCTCGGCCCCCTTTAATGTGACAACCACATATTACCAGCTTTTTCTCCACCACATTGTGATGGGGCATACAGAAAGCAGGACCTCTACATAGGTGTGGCTCAAAAACAACATCCTAACATGTTTGGGGTCTTACTTAAAATTGCTGGACCATCCTGGTTGGTAGGAGCATCAGTGACAAGTACAGCTCAACTTGCTAAATGTTTTACGCACTCAGGTGCTCAAATGAGTTGATTTGACGTCTGATTGAATTGGTAGAGTTTGACGGAATCAAATTTTGATCAAACCCGTCTCAAAGATACAGAACATTATGTAAATTTGAAGATCTTATTTTTGCTGGTAATGGAAATTGACCAGTTCTGCCTGTCCAGCTTAAATGGCTACATTGCATAGTATTCTTTCTGCTTTTCGTAATTGAACAGCGCACATTCCGATGTATGACGCTGATGTACAAATTCACCATTCATATGGAAAAATATTCTAAAAATAATTTACAAGGTAGCCATTTAACATTTAAGCTCGAACAAGCTGAAAGATGTACAAACCATCTCGATGATCTTAGGGTGGGTACATCGAAGTACATCAGCCCCCCATGCACAATAACAGCAGGTCTGGGCAGTCTCCGAAATTGCAATTCTCGTCGCAAGCAGTGAGTACACAAATGGCGTATACCGTCACAATGGCTAATTTTGGCATCCCCATGCAATGGCGTTCAAACGGACAGCCACGCCTGCGTTTCTCCAACCTCTCCCCCCCCCCCCCCAACGCTCGCGGCCTGTCACTCACTCTACAATGGATTCCTGTATGCGTGCATGCAATTGCGATCCGTGCTAAATCGGGCCCAGTATCGGTTCTCTTCACAACCCGACAGTCTCTAGGATTATAATATTGGATGAACCCTACAGACTGGCTGAAGATTAGCATATTCTTTTTGTGTCTTGGGCAAGGACACTGACAGATCCCATGGGACCCGCTGCTGGGTGGGTGCAGGCATGGTGAACTCGGGCATTGCCACGACCCATCGGGCGGCTTCTTTTGTAGAAATGATCACCAGTTTGCGGCAGCACGCTCCAATGGAGGCATAGCAGCCGCATATATGGGGGCCTGGGTACTTTTTGTCCACCCCTCTCCTGGCACCTCTGGTCTTTAGATATGACTATAGCCAAAGCTGCACCTTAAGTAAGATGAGCTCATCCTATGAGACCCTGGCTTATCTATATTGGGTGCAGAGTGTATGGTGTACACAGGCTCCTTAGTCAGGGGGGCCCCGTACCGCGCACCCTGCACCAATTGTACATCTTATCTTGTGGCCGCCAATAAAGAAATAACTGGGTAAAATGGCACTGGCGTCATTTTCATGTGCTTGGTCATGGTGGGGGTCCTGCATGGAGACTGCACACATACCCCCTCCTCCGCTGTGTTGTGGGCTATTTCAATTGCACAGACAGTTGACCGATTGAAATCAACTCTATGAAACACACATAGACATGGAGAGAAAATACGAACTTACAGTAATACATACAGCGCCCAGAAATGATAGGACCACGTACTGTGTATAGACTGTGCCATCCATTTCAGTAACTATATACAAATGTATTGTTGTCTTTACATAGAACCATTCAAATTGTAAAAGTCAAATAATTGATCTGATCGCTTGCAATTATTATCTGACGATCTAATTGTCTATGGTCTGACGATGTGTTACCACGACGCTACTTTGCGTCGGCGCAATCCAATGCACACAAATGCGATTCCATAACACGCACATAATGATGCACATAATGCACACACATATACATATATGCATACACATAGACGCTCGTATGTGTATCCACATACGTACACATAGACGCTCATATGCATATTCACATACATACCTACTCACATTTGCTATTTCAATATACAGACGCACATATGCGAACGTATACATAAAAGGGTTCCCACACATTATAGTTAATAACCAGAGTTATTAACTGTATTTGTTAGCTAATAATTATGATGTAATATGTACTTAAAAGAGATCTAAGGCTCAGAATACAGTGGACATGTCATGTTTGGTATCGTACTAAATCCCTATTTATTTGCAGACATCCGTTTCTATCGGCGAAGGATTCTTGCGTTCGCTAGTTATGGATGATAGGGAGTTATTGGTTAGAATGCTATTACTTGTATGCAGTGTCTGTAGCCAGTTTTAACTAGTTCTTCGGCGGGAAGCTACACAAAGAAGCTGTTGGAAAACTAAGCCATACCCCTGATGACACCATATGAACTGACCAATGACCAGATTGACCAGATGCAAGAACCAATGAAAACCTGTCAACTTGTCCCTTTGTTATCCTTGTAACCTGTAAGGTATATATGCTGTGTGCTGGTCTCAGTGTTGAGTCATTCTCCATATTGGGTGACCGCAGGATTCAGGATTGAAGGACTGCATACTGGGACCAGTTGCGCATGCGTACGTATCGGCTTGTACTATTTTTAATTGCTTTTTGTTCTAATTGTTAAATCTTTCCCTGATGACATAAATAACTTTTTGTGCTTTGGAACCACAAGATTGGACTGGAAAGCAATTCTTTCTTAAGAGACTTGCAGCGCTAAATAGTGACGAGCGACTATTAGGAAGCAATGAAATATAAACCACTTGATCCTGAAAATAAAGATTTTTGGGGTATTTTTGACTAAAAATGATATTTTACCTCAGGGCTTGAGGCTACAGCAAACAACATTAAAAGGAAGCGCATTCCCCGACTCCATACTGTATGTGATCTGTGATAAATTAGGACTGGTGATGCACTGGCAGCTCTGAAGTGAAATGCTATGTACAATCATTAATTCATGCTTAGAAGGCTAATAATTAATATTCATGTCTTACTGCCTGCATTAAATTAATTAGGACTCATTACTTTACAGCTGACTTTCTATAGGCTTTTCTGTGAAAAATGAATATGATATGTACATTGTGCATTCCATTAAGCAATATATTTTTATATACTACTTATATGATGCTCAACATCTATAAAGATCCAACTACTGTATCATGGTCCTTCTGAGCATCAGATGTGTCACAGGTGAGACTCAAAAGCATACAGTACATCTCACACACTAAGGGGCCATTTATCAAAGTGCATTTGAGGTAAATTCCCCGAAAACACCTGTTTTCGGGGGTTTACCTCAAATACTAAGTATCCCCCGAATGTATGAAGGAGGGATCGCAGCAGCTATCTCCGATACCTGCTGCGATCCCTCCATTGCCGCCAGCAGCCGCCTCCCGCATAGGTTTCTATGGGGGATGCGATGCTGCCAAATGTATCAATATCGGGAATGCGAAGCATTCCCGATATTGACCCCAGCAGCTAACGCCATCTGAAGATAGCGTTAGCCGCTATGTCCTATGGGCACTTACCCGAATTTCAGCCAGCGGAGGGATCTTCCAGATCCCTCCGCCGGCAATGGGCGCCGCTCATGTGCAGTCCGCGGGGACTGCGAATGTGCAGCAGCCCGGAATGCGCTCCGGCCACATCGCAGGGACGGGCTCTTTTCGGAGCCCGTCTCCCTGCATGTGCCGAGTCATACATTCGGCCGGTATGATCGCATTTTGCAATGCGATCATGGGCGGTACTGCATGCCCTGATCGCATTGCAAAATGCGATCCTTAATAAATGGGCCCCTTAGGGCTCTATTTACTAAGCAGTGTTAGGAGACAGAGTGAAAAGTGATAAGGTGCCAGCCAATCAGCTCCCAACTGTCATTTTTCAAACACAGCCTGTGAGATGACAGTTGGGAGCTGATTGGCATAGCGCTTGTGAGCGGGTCTGAATCAGGCCCATAATGCGTACACAATTGACTATTTGAACGATTTGTCGTTCTGTTGCGTCGGAATAGCCCAAGTCATGAAAAATATCGTCTAGTGTGTAGGGGCCTTTATTGCGTCCTAATATCGTAATTAGACCCATCTTGTTGAGTTGCTAGCGCTTTTCTATACTATACAGGGCATTTGTGCCTTACTTGTAATGCATACAGAATAGCTCCTGAGGTCATACATACCAACATTGCTGACGGAAAAATCAGGACCCAATAATAGGCACAGGCCCAGCCAAATCCGGCCCAAACCACATCACTGTGGATGAGGAGTTAGAGTTGTGCGCTCCAGTTTTCCTGAAAACCATACACACGTTCTGAGCCAAATCGCGTCCCGGCTCAGATCACTTTTGTGGTTCCGAGTAGAATCAAGGACCTGATTCAGACCAGGGCGCTAAGAAGCGTTCGCTCGTAGCTGGCCGATGTTTATATTTTGCGCATGTGTATGAATCGCAGTGCGCGTGCGTGAACCAGTACGAAAGCTCGGGAAGCGTTTCCTCGCTGCGCATAGACTGCCCAACAGAGTGAGTGACAGGAGAAGCCGTTTGTGGGTGCTGACAGGGGCTGGCCACTAGAAACGCAGCCTAACCCTCCTCCCCGCAGCCTAACCCTCCCCCCTGATGCCTAAAACTAACCTTCCCACCCCCTCCTGCCTAGCCCCAACCCTTAACCTGACCGTTCCCCAACCCTAATACTTACAATTGGGATGCCGGCGATCGGGATTCTGGAACCGGGATGGTGACTACTGTACATCCCCTGCAGAGTTTTGGTTCTTCTAACACATCAATCTTGCAAATATCAACAGTGTTGATATTTGCAAGATTGATTGATATTTGCAAAAAGTTTAATGATATCTGGTGTATGACAAGGGCATGGGCGCCAGCTATGTACAGTATCCAGCCCATGACAACTACTGCTGCAGAGACGAATGAGAGGTACAGGGCTAGATACACTCCACTGGAAAGTATCTAACAAATGATTATTGAAAGGCTATATCATATATATATATATATGCGCATGGCTGGCGCTAGGCTTTTATGTGCCGTCCTGCTCTGCACGGCCGTGCCCCCTTCCAACCCTCAGTAACGCCAGCGAGAGGGTGGGGATTTCCGCCACAGCCGGCCGTGCGATGGTGGCGAGTTCAGGCAGCACTGCGCTCTAGGCGACGGCCCTGCTAGCCTTGATAACCGCCACTGTATATATGAACATTTCACCCCTAAAGAAAAAGCCAACATAAATGGATAAATCCTTTTAAACGTAGCTGAATTAAACCAGTCAGTGGGACATGTAGATGTTGGCAGTGATCTAGCCATTGAGAGAGCTCCATGGTAACAAATGATTGCGGCATTTTCTACATTTCATTAGAAATCCTCCTAAAATAGAAGGAGAAGATCTAACAATGTCATAGTGAGAGAACATGTGCAACAAATGCCTCTCGTTCACCGAGTTACATGAAAGGACTCCGTCTCTGTGGGATAATATTCTGAATGATGCAAAATAATGAAACGCTGAAGTAAAATGAAGGAGGTTATTTAGGGGGAACACGGAATAGACTTGTAAAAACACCTTATTTGCCCAGCGCAATTCAAGGAGCAATGTGACTCTCGGTAGACGCCTCCGCAAATTAAAAGTGAGGTTTGCAAAGATCCTAAAGGGGTGCACTGCGTATTTATGTATAAAGTAACCGTCACGCCCTCTGCCCACTTTATAACCGCTACTTACGCTTGTCAGCTTTTCTCCAAATTTGAGCCCTCAGTGAATGATGAGGGAGGGGACACTGGGCTGTGTTTCATTGTATTATATTAGCAAGGAAAGATCGTACACTAGCAAAGTCCTACCCTCAGCCTGTAGAAACTTTGCATCATCTTGTGCTGCAACACCAAACGCACCACGCGGCTCCTGCATCTGGCTAGCAGGGTGCCTGGAACTGCACCCTGCGGCCAGAAGCGTTGTTGCACCCAAAGGTGTGGTGTGTCGGATGTTACGTGTTTGGGGGCAGGGCCAGTAGAGGGAAGTGGTGAACCAAAATCAAGAGAGTCTTGTACTACACGTTCCAAGGATGTGTCCTCTTCTACAGTCTTTAAAAAGAGATACTAAAGCCCATAGAAGAGGATACTGTATCTCTATGAAACGCGTAGACCAAGACTCACTCGATTAATCAGGATTTGCCACTTTTGAGCATACTTGCCGACAAACTGGCGGCCTCTTCCGGGAGGAGGCAGCCAGCTCGGCACTGCAGTGGGGGGAAAGGGGCGTGGCCCGTTTTGGGGGCGGAACAGGGGGTGTGGCTGCATCATGATGTCATAGCGGCCCCGCCCCCACTTCACAAGGCATATATTATCGGTGTTGTGTAGCCGGCGGCGGGGCCACGATGACGCGATTCAGCGCGAATCGCGTCATCAGCTCCCCCGACCCAGCCACTTTGACCAGGTAAGTGGTGACGCTGGCGGGGGTGGGAGCGGACGCAAGCGGGGGGAGCAGGCGGGCTGCGCCGGCCGGGAGACTTGCACCCTCTTCCGGGGGGTTGGGAGCGACACCAGATTTTTGGGAGGCTCCATACCATTTCAGGAGGGTAGGCAAGTATGCTTTTGAGGTGGAAATAGTTTTTTAATGTTCTGAATGTGAGTTACACCTAATCTCTAAATTAGGATTATGAAGCGGAGCAGGGTGTCATACAGCTCACCAGCCGGTCTGTGTATCCTGCAGCAGATAATGGTTGTAAAAAGGCCCCCATACATCAACAATTGATTGCAGCAATCGTGCAATTTGCAATCGATTGTGTATAAAAATCTTTCCCTTTTTCAATCAATTGTGGCAATTCTGCAATCTGCAATCGATTGAAAAAGGGGAAGATTTTTATACACAATCGATTGCAAATTGCACGATTGCTGCAATCAATTGCTGATGTATGGGGGCCTTAAGGCAGTATATCGCATGTCTCACAGAGCTGAGTGGAAGACTTGCATCCTCCACTGTGGTGCCCTCACACAGTGAAAACAAGATGGCGCCGCGCATGTGCTGTACTAGGTTCGGCGGCCAACTTGGTAAGAAAGCCACCTGGAGTTTCCAATATGGAGTCTGCGCAACAGCGCTCTCAACCGTCAGCAATTTGCATTCAGGGGCAAATACATTTAAAGTTCGAAATGTATCAAACCTTCATGAGAAATAGAGTGGAGAAATTGTCCATAGCAACCAATCAACTCCTAACTGTCATTGTATAGACTGTGCTAGATAAATGACAGCTAGAAGCTGATTGGCTGACATCTCCCCAATGCACAATATTTATTTTTCAGATACACATTCACTACAGCCTGCTTTTACATGCAGCACGCAAATACCCATTACATACGCAAATACCCATTACATGTATTCAGCACTGAGAATTGGAGTTGAGCCAGGATGTATAGTACCACCCTCCCAACATTAAGGGCGGGCTGCATGACGCGACGCAATTTGCTTGCGAGGCATCTCGCCACTCTTCGCATGTGTGCCGACATTAATTACGCTGTTATGCATGAACAAAACAGCAAAGGACAGCATCCCGTACTAATTCTGGCACGTTTTTGCCAAGGTGCAAAACTTACACCTTCCAGTTGGATTTACTCCTAACTCTAAGAGGCTGATCAAAGTCAAACTCCTGTCGGCCGCAATATACAACCGCTTATGAAAGTAGCCGCCAGTGCGCCATTGCACAGCTCTATCCTTGGTGCAAGATCCGTTTGAAAACAAAGGGACCTCTGCACATGTTTTCCCTTTGCATAGCACACAAACCATCTACATCCCCTTCTCCTGCGCAGGAGCGCGTAGTTGCTGCCCAGTCACACCCACAAATCTAAATCTCCCATAGTTGCTCAAAGTTGCGCACGATTGGCTACCGTGCATGATCCGTGCAAAATAAGCGATATCCACCCTCCAAATGGACTTGCCTGTAACTCTGGTTTAGCCCCTGGTTTAAGGTGTCACCAATAATTCAGGTGTTTTAGCAGGTGGAGACATACATGTCTATCACAGGGGGCGGGGCCACGTGGACATAATTTGCCATTGCTCCGCCCTGTTCCACCACACAGAGCCTGCAATACCAGCAAAGCATGAGGGGGAGGGGCCACAATGATGCATATCGCAGTGCTCCGCCTCCTTCTCTCCCGGAGCCAAAGTCAGCATGTACAGTACTGTATGTATTCAGCGGGACTGAAGTCACAGCCTATGAGGACACACCTGTACAGTATTTGGGGATTACAGAATTAAAGAAATGGATTCCCTATGCATTGTATTAAAATGACAAAAAGATATACTAAGGGGACATAGGTTTTGCTTTACATCTTTGATTTTGTCTGTATTTGCTTAGGAGCCAGCAAATGCTAACAAGCCCACTTATTCCCTATTTGTAGAATTGATCCCTTCCTTCGTGTCCTGCCCCTCTCTGCATTACAGGAACTAATCATGTCATTCCTCTTCCTGTCCAAAGTAATTAGGAGAATCCTTTCAGGAGGTCTCGGCCTTTCTCCCTTGCTCAATGCGATTGCTTTACATGGCCGCGTACACTGTCTATATTCCTGGGAGGGGGGAGATATTATGGGGAATTTTCTGTAAAGGTAGAGAAATAATAAAATGGAATGTAAATGCCATTGGCGGCATGAATGCACGATTGTATATAGTCTATTAAAACTTTAAGATGTAAAATAATTTTGATCCTTTTTTTTTTTTTTCTTTTATGCCTTAAAAATGTCATTTTTTAGTGTTCTCTTAGCACAATAGATACTTTATCAGCCGTTCCCCATTCCCTCCAGTCACTTTATACTCATTACTGTAACAGGGAATGCAAATGGAAGACTAATGGAGACGGAGCGTTGAAGAGTACAGAGTACAAATACAGGATAATCCATCATGTTTTATAAAAGAAGAGGAATTCGGGCCTGATTTAGAAGGGAAGCAGTCGGGAAGCCGTTGGACGGAATCCCGACCGTCGGCATCCCGGCAAGGGTTAAATGACAGGCGTCGAAATCCCGACCCCTGCCATTTTCCCTACGCCAGGAGCCCGACACCCGGCTTACTGATCGAAGGTAAGCCAGGCGCGGACAGCTGCGGGGAGGGGGGGGTTAGGTTTAGGGTTAGGCACCCCCCCGGGAGGTTACGTTTAGGCACCCCCCGGGGGGACTTAGGTTTAGGCGGCAGGGAAGGGGGGTTAGGTTTAGGCACTTGGAGGGGAGATTGGGGTTAGGCACTTGGGGGAAGGTTAGGGTTAGGCACCCCTAAGGGAGGGTTAGTATTAGGGGGGGGGGATTAGGTTAGTGAGTACTTACTAACGACAATCGGGATTTTTATCCTTGTCGGGCTGCCGCTGTCGGGATTTGAACCGCCGGCAATCATTTCGAATCAGATTTAGAGATGTACGCTGATGCCATACGCAGCCGCTGTGCGCAAATGTTGCAGACGCTACGGAATGTATTGAGTTGCCCACCTGCGACTTTGTAAATTCTAACATCTGCGTACAAAAACACCACAGCATCGGCCGCAGATCATTTGATTATCGCAGTTCTGTCCATTCAGAACGGCCGCCGCAGCTGAGACACTGCGCCACGCCTGTGTTCTTTGACGTCACTCCCCATTGTCTCCCAAAACGCTCCCTGACTGTCAATCACACTGTGAGTAAAGAGTCGCTGCGAGCGATGTATCTTGACCCATGAGCTGTGCGACCCAGACGCAAGTGCAGTCTACCGCTAATCGCTCAACTGCGTAACTATCGGCACTGCGTACATCTCCGCATCAGGCGCTGTGTCGTCACTCGGATTGTTCATCGTTATATTGTATAAATCATCCCATCTCCTATCACTACCTCCTCTTCATATGCTAATTAGTAATGAGTGGGCGTGTCTTACTCATCATCAAAAAGAAAAGATTTATATAGAATATGTGTCATTTAGACCTTTTATTGATCTGTCTCTTCCCACACAATCTGTACACAATAATAAAGAGTAATGAGAGAATTACTATGAAATGATCAGTTTTCCCAATGATTGGTGTTTAGTATATTGGCTCCCTTGCTGACAATCCGGCACTGTGCTTTCCTCTAATACTCTTCTGAGAGCACTGCCATAGGGATAGCTATTGACCATCGATGATTCATAATCATCAATGGTTTATGGCTGATGTCAAATGTTTTTACCATCGATGGGGGAGAACCAGATGGGTTCCCTCCATCGATGGAACAACATAACCGAAAGGTTTTTTTTTTTTTACTAGGTGCTGGGGCACGCAGTACATCCCTGCTCCCTGACATCCGCTAAGCCCCGCCCCAGGGTTTTGATTGTCCCACGGGATAGTCAGACAAAGAACAGGGATGACCACTGGTTGGGAAAACCATCGATTGTTATCCATTGCATAGTTGGTAACTATCGATGGCCACTTGCTACTTCGCAATCCCTACACTGCCAGTCCCAACTCTATGGAGAGTGTCAGGACCAATACATTCCATTCCTGCCACCTACTGCTCGATAAGTACGATTTTCAGTGTAAATCTAGGGGCGATTGCACAGAACAAGGCACGCAATCAAAGCTACCTTAGCGATGTGCATTAGATGCTTTGCGTTTTGTAAAATAACGTTACAAATGTTCAAAGTGGTAAATACTGGGCCTGATTCAAAGATGGACAGTACCGCGCACTCGCAGAGAAGCTGGCTGAGCAATACCGTCCAACTAAAATGCAAATACAGCAGGACGTGCATACATCTGCGATCTGAGTGCTGCGTCCGTAGATGCTGCCTTGGATCAACATTGCGACCATCGGTTGCTTTGGCCAGTCTGTATAAGCTGAAACTTACTAGCCAGGTTGTCGTAACTGGGTAGTCGGGATTAGGAAGTCTGAGTCCAATAACACAGACCCTGGGCTCAGCATGCCTACAAAACAGAACGGTCCTTTCCTTGCGTCCACCGCCAAATGCGGCAGCATGTAATTCATGCTGCTGCTAAGGTGGGGGGGGGTCTGTGAGCGATCATACAGGACCCGTTCAGCACATGTAACGACCCCCTACAATTGGAGATGTACGCAAACCATCGGGCTTGCAGCATACATCTCTGAATCAGGCCCCCTATGTGCTGCTTCCTCATTGGGAAAGTAATTAGCATGATGTCACTGCAGTGATGTCACAGGGAACTGAGGAGCTCATTCAGACCCGCTCGCTAATGTGCAAACACTCACTGCTGCCGATGGTATGCATTGTGTATGCATTGTGCGCATGTGCATACCTTAGTGAAAGTTCACAATGCATTCGCTTACTGCGCATAGACAGCCCAGCATAGTGAGTGACAGGAGAAGCCGTTTGTAGGTGGTAACAGGGGCCGGCCATTAAAAACGGGGGAGTGCAGGTGCAAACGCAGGCGTGCCTGAGCATCTCAGCGGCGTGTTAGAGGTGTGCATAATTATAAGACAGCGTCATAGTACACGTCACCTGGCTTGTTTTACACTGAAGTGCTCGCAGTGCTTGCAGCAGGGTATGGTCAACCTCAAGCGCTGCGATAGCATCCGATGTACCGATGGTTGCATACACTTCCTGGACATGACGTGCACAAGTGGGCATCTTAAAACAGGCTGGTGGGTGTCTGCATACACTATGTGATCGCTCTCTAAGAAATACTGGGCGTGCTAATGCATTGCTGTGCGGTAGCACTGCCTACGCAATTTGCATACACATTGTGCGAGCGATCGCATCTAGCGAGCGGCTCTGAATCAGCTCCTTAGTGTAGGAAAGAGCGATATCAGGTCTCTCCTGCTTGCTAGATCTCTTAGGTCAAAGTAAAACTAAATTCATCAGTGCTGGCAAATGAGGAGGTTCATAAAATATCACACGCAGTTATACAAGTGTCTCATAACAAATTAATCAACACAGATTGCTAGTGCCTCCTCGTCCCATCGCATTGCGACTTACAGCAGATGCATTTTCGGTGAAATAAAATGCAAAAAAGACGCCCAGTGCTAGCAGAGTCTTGCGGGATTTGGCGCACCAAGAGGGGCTTTTTAGTGCGACTACAGAAACGACGTATAAATAAAACACCTCTGTTGAAAATTTTAAATAATAGAAGTAAGGAAAATGGGACTTTACTGTGTTTGCAACATTAGAGGGGGGGGTGGGGGGCAGGGCGTTTCATATCTGCTGTGTTACTGCTTTAGTAAATACTCCTGATGATCAAAAATGTAGCAATCTCCTGAAAAGAGCCGTTTCTGAAGATTGACTGCATGTTTGGGCTTAATAGATACCCTCCTTAGAGTTCGGCATATAGTACCTTCATTTTTTACATATGTACATTTCTGAGGCTTGTTTTCCATTACTCATGAAGGGTCGGAATAGGAACAATCATAACTTGCGCAGATGATGATGAAAAGGAGAACATAGCCGGGCCGGATCGTTTTGTGGGGTCCCCAGGGCAGCTACTTTGTGGGGGGGCTCCAACGAACAAAATGACATTATGCCACACAGTGCCCCCTGTATTGTCCATCCCAGTATGCCATACAGAGTCCCCCAGTATGCCACACTGTGACCCAGTATTTACATTATGCCTCACAGTGCCCCAGTATGCCACATAGTGGTCAGAGTATTAATACTATGCCCCAGAATGCCACACTGTAACCCAGTATTAACATTATGCCCCACAGTACCACCAGTATGTCACATAGTTCCCCCAGTATTAATATTATGCTCCAGTGGCCAGATATTTTCACATAGTGTTCCCCACATTATTATTATGCCACAGTGCCCCAAGTATACCACACAATGCTCCCCATAGTATTATTATACCCCAGTGCACTGAGTATGCCACACAATGCTCCCCATATTAATATTATACACCAGTGCCCTGTGTATGCCACACAATGGTCCACATATTGTACATAGTATATGGGGCACTACTACTGTGGGCATCATATAAGGGGCACAAATGTGGGCATTGTGTAAAAGGGGCACTGTGTCATACATGAATAAGAGACACTACTATGTGGTGTAATGTGAATCAAGAATGTGCTACTGTGTGGCGTAATTTGTATCGGGAATACTATTATGTGACCACGCCCCTTTTTGTCTGTTCTTTTATTGACATTGCACAGAGGGGGGCGGTGAGTTCCACAATTTCTCTAGGACCAATTTGGGTTCCAACTGGGTTCCATCACTTCTAGTCATCCGACCCACCTCAGCCCTGAGGGAGATTTTGTTACCAACGGGCATCCAGCTCCTGCCCCACAGCACACACGGCAGCCAGAGGCTGGAGATCACTCCTGAGCTCCAGCTTTCGGCTCCCACAGTGTGCAGTGCACTATGGGATAGACGTCATGACGTTTCTCCCATAGTTCAGCCAGGGGGATCAGAGGCAGCGGACGCAGGAGCGGGGCTTAAAGTAAGTATTGTTGTTGTTGTTTTTGTGTAAGCAGCTTCCCTATAGGGGACATAATTTCTGGGGGCATTACTATTGGGGGCACTACTACAGGGGGCATTATTATTGAGGGCACTACTACAGGGGGCATTACTACAGGGGGCACCACTCCTGGGGGCACTACTACTGGGGGCACTGAATAAGGGGCACTACCACTACTGGGGGCACTACCACTGTGGGCACTGTATAAGGGGCACTGCATAATGGGCATCACTACTGGGGTCACTGAATAAAGGATACTACCACTGTGGGCACTGCATAACAGGCACTACCACTACTGGGGGCACTGCATAAAGGGCACCACTACTATGGGCATTGTGTATGGGGCACTACTGCTGTGGGAATTGTATAAGGGGCACTACTACTACTGTGGGCATTGTGTGTGTTAGAGGCACTACTAGTGTGGGCATTGTGTATAAGGGGCACAAAAGTGGGCATTGTGTAAAAGGGGCGGTGCTGTGTGTCATACATGAATACTATGTGGTGAAATGTGAATCAAGATTGTGCCACTGTGTGGCTTAATTTGAATTGGGAATACTATTGTGTGACCACGCCCCTTTCTTTGGAGACCACACCTCTTTTTCAGCACACCCCGTCGCTGTCCCTTTTTTTTTAAAGCGCCGCAGGGGAGTGGTTAAGGGTGGGCGGGGGAGTTCCACCACTTCTCTAGGAACACTTTAAGCACTGTTTATTTGGACACCTGGTATATGCATGACGCAGAAGTACTGCACTGAGACGTGTGCGAGTGTGACCCAACATACACATGCAGAGCAAGCGTCTCACATACACAGCGCTGGTAGTGTTATATAAACTGCCCTATAGGCCTTAAAAATAAAATAAAATTAATTGGAAGAACTACAGTAGTTTATTAGATTTGTACATTAACCCTCTTGTATACCTGACCAGCTTTCCTGGCTTTGGCTTTCTGCAATTGTGCAAAGTTCCTTTTACTGCAAATTCTGCTATAAAGTCTGTGCAGCACAGTGTATCATCATTAATAGCTGGCTGCATAATGGCCCCGTACTTGTGACTGCATTCAGAGTGTTTATGTGGTGGAGCGGCCTAACAGTTATTGTCAAATCTCACAAGGATTACAGTTAACAAGTAATAAAGGCAGCGTTACTACACAGCCCCAGCTGACTGCATTCACTAATGCCGGGAAAGGTTTTGTACCCTCAAGTATGCACTATATATTCATATTGCTAATGCACTTCATTGCATGCAGTTCCTGCAAATGAGCGCGTTCTGCTAATGAAGCATGCTAGCCGCTGCCCTCACGTGTCTGTCATCCTCCCCACCTTCTGTGACCATCTCATCCTGCTAGCCGCTGCCCTCACATGTCTGTCATCCTCCCCACCTTCTGTGACCATCTCATCCTGCTAGCCGCTGCCCTCACATGTCTGTCATCCTCCCCACCTTCTGTGACCATCTCATCCTGCTAGCTGCTGTCCTCACATGTCTGTCATCCTCCCCACCTTCTGTGACCATCTCATCCTGCTAGCCGCTGCCCTCACATGTCTGTCATCCTCCCCACCTTCTGTGACCATCTCATCCTGCTAGCTGCTGCCCTCACATGTCTGTCATCCTCCCCACCTTCTGTGACCATCTCATCCTGCTAGCCGCTGCCCTCACATGTCTGTCATCCTCCCCACCATCTGTGACCATCTCATCCTGCTAGCCGCTGCCCTCACATGTCTGTTATCCTCCCCACCTTCTGTGACCATCTCATCCTGCTAGCCGCTGCCCTCACATGTCTGTCATCCTCCCCACCTTCTGTGACCATCTCATCCTGCTAGCCGCTGCCCTCACATGTCTGTCATCCTCCCCACCTTCTGTGACCATCTCATCCTGCTAGCCGCTGTCCTCACATGTCTGTCATCCTCCCCACCTTCTGTGACATCTCATCCTGCTAGCCGCTGCCCTCACATGTCTGTCATCCTCCCCACCTTCTGTGACCATCTCATCCTGCTAGCCGCTGCCCTCACATGTCTGTCATCCTCCCCACCTTCTGTGACCATCTCATCCTGCTAGCCGCTGCCCTCACATGTCTGTCATCCTCCCCACCTTCTGTGACCATCTCATCCTGCTAGCCGCTGCCCTCACATGTCTGTCATCCTCCCCACCTTCTGTGACCATCTCATCCTGCTAGCTGCTGTCCTCACATGTCTGTCATCCTCCCCACCTTCTGTGACCATCTCATCCTGCTAGCCGCTGCCCTCACATGTCTGTCATCCTCCCCACCTTCTGTGACCATCTCATCCTGCTAGCCGCTGTCCTCACATGTCTGTCATCCTCCCCACCTTCTGTGACCATCTCATCCTGCTAGCCGCTGCCCTCACATGTCTGTCATCCTCCCCACCTTCTGTGACCATCTCATCCTGCTAGCCGCTGTCCTCACATGTCTGTCATCCTCCCCACCTTCTGTGACATCTCATCCTGCTAGCCGCTGCCCTCACATGTCTGTCATCCTCCCCACCTTCTGTGACCATCTCATCCTGCTAGCCGCTGCCCTCACATGTCTGTCATCCTCCCCACCTTCTGTGACCATCTCATCCTGCTAGCCGCTGCCCTCACATGTCTGTCATCCTCCCCACCTTCTGTGACCATCTCATCCTGCTAGCCGCTGCCCTCACATGTCTGTCATCCTCCCCACCTTCTGTGACCATCTCATCCTACTAGCCGCTGCCCTCACATGTCTGTCATCCTCCCCACCTTCTGTGAACATCTCATCCTGCTAGCCGCTGCCCTCACATGTCTGTCATCCTCCCCACCTTCTGTGACCATCTCATCCTGCTAGCTGGGGCAGCAAAGGGGAGTCCTTGGCTGTGGTTCCCTGTTAGTGAGTCTCGGTCCGAATCGTTTCTGTCACCAGTTAGTAAATTATTACCAAAAATGTGAAACTTCGGAGCAATTTGTCAAATTTTTTTTATCAATAATACGCAAATAAAGCTAAGTTTGAGGCAGTTGACCATGTTCCAGGCTGCATGCACATGGTCAATCCGGACAGGATGGAGCTACAGCCCCAGGCCTCCAAATAAACATAGGCCCAAATCATTACAGCATGATGACATAATTTGTAAGCAAGTAAAATTTCATTACTAGTTTTCTCACACTGGGGCCTATTCATCATTACTACAAATGCTCTGGAGGTAATTAGGTTTAGAGCTCGCATGGAGTTCTACCTAATTACCGGAGGAATTCATCATTCCTCCTCCCCATAACTATCTATTCCGAAAAGCTGTCATTTTTACGATGACAGCTTTTCAGGAAATAGATACTTCCTGCTCTACCTTACCGCAGCTGTAATCAGTGCTGCACATGTGCCGTTATGTTCACAAAAGCAGCGCATGCGCAGCACTACCTACAACTGCTGTAATTCTGTCCCCTCCCCCCTCCGCTCACCTCCCTGTCCCCCACCTACCCTAGCTGCTGCAGCCGCATCCGGCTGCTGCTCTGACACTGTGCTTTCCGGATGAACACAGTAAAGTTTTGAAAAAAAAAAAAAAAAAACTTTTTTTTTTTTTTTTAAACTTTACTGTGTTTTGAAGGGTGTATGCAACAATCGGTACTATCGGAAGCGAACACCGCACTTGTGGTCGACCATACCCTTCCGCAAGCATTGCGAGTGCTTCAGTGTGCAAAACAACCATGTGACGTGTACTATGACGCTGCTTCCTAATTATGCACGCCTCTGAAACGGCGTTAAGACGCTCAGACACGCCTGCGTTCGCACCACCTCGTTTTCATCGGCCATCCCGTCACCACCCACAAACGGCTCGTCCTTTCATTCATTCTAGCGAGCTGGCTATGCGCAGCGAGCAAACGCTTCCCGATTGCATGGACTAGTTCGCGCACTGTGATGCATGCCCACATTGCGAACCATCGGCAGCTACGTGCGAACGCAGCCTGCCGGCATGGCGGAATCGTGCCCCCCCCACGGCTCTTGCTCCTGGCTAGCAGGATGATGCCAACCTACAGCCGGGATTGTTGTTGCAGCACCCGCGGGGGGAGTCCTGTGAACGCTCCAGACGGCCACCCTACACAGTATAGGCAGCTGATCAGGATGCCCGGTCAGCACTACACTTACCGGAGCAGGCAGTAGCGCCCTCATCTGCGCGACGTAACGATGTTAAGTGCGCACATCAAGACATGGCGCTCAAAGTGTGTGGGGCCAGGACGGGGCGCGGTCGTGCCCTGTTACGGCTCTGCTGTTTCACCCCAACTGTTAACCGGGAATCATCGGAACAAGCAATTATAATTGCCAATCCACGGCACTTAAACTTGTACATGCCATGAAATGATCAAATATGATATCAATGTAGCACATTATCCCATTAGTATGACTAATTGGCATTACATTTAATCATCAGGGGCTAATGGGAATGTTCATTCCATTATAATAATTAAAAATCCAAAGCAAGGACTAGGTTTTTTTTTAATTTGCCAAGTTCAATGTTGTGCGGCTTTGCTATAACCATAGAAACATAATCAGAAATAGTATAGAGGAGGTGAGGAGCCTGGAGCAGCTATATATAAACATTCCTATGTTGCGCAGATAGAACGTTACATAAACTAGCTCCACATCTGTTTTATTTGGCAGCGCATCCCAACAAGACAAGAAATCTTCAGCGTTCACTGAGAACCTGCATCGGCGTGCTGTACAACGCCAACAGGAACACGGAATGAATCCGAGCTACACTGGCTCACACAAGGGATAGAGGGCCTGATTCATTACGGATCGCAACTGCGAATGCAATAGCGATTACGCACGCAGTCTCACTGTGATAATATGCTAATCCACTGCGATCGCTATGCCGTCGCAGCGCAACATAGGGACGCCCGCCTTACCTTACATCCGTAATCCATAGCAAAACTGCGAAACCATCGGTAACATGGAGGACCATCGCAGCCTCACGCACACTTGCACAAGCTCTGACCTTACTCAGGAATTGCGAACTCCGTTGCACGCTATGAGTACACAAGCTGCGTATGGCATCGCAGTGGCTAATTTATGCACGCCCATGCAACGCCATTCAAAAGCACTGGTACGCCGGCATTTCGCTGGCCATCCCCACGTCACCTCCCACAATCGGCGCTTCCTGACAATCACTCTGCAATGGGTCTGCGCGGTCACTGCGATCGCAGTCCCGATCGCAGTTGCGATCGTTAAGGAATCAGGACCGCGGAGACACCAATGACTGTGGATGAACAGTAAGACATTAAGGTGTTCATTTATCAGGCAGTGTCCAATTATTTAATAGTTTCCTAGTCCTATACGAATCAACAGCGACATATTAAATCATCTCTATGCCGTAGATTAATTCTGTAAGACGCACGCTGACTGTAAATTAAGCTTCAGAGGATGGAGTCATTAGTAGAGGCGGGAAGGAATTAATTTTCGCCACCTGTGAGAAGAATAGGACCTGGCTCATATAAATGTAGAAGGATACTGCAGGCAGATATACTATTCGTACCTACACAGAGAGAGGGCTGAATAAGTCAATTGATTTTGACCTTTGTAGGTAACAGAGATGAGTCACTGCTGAGAGCTGCAGAATGACCAGAGGGACTAATTCAGACCTGCTCGCGAGCGCAGAGCGCTCAGACCCGCTCCATTTTTAGGTAGGAGGGCCCTGATTCAGAGCGAGCGCTCTGGTCAGAGCGTCCGGCTCTGAATCAGGCCCAGAGGTACAGACTGATCCCAGCTGTACAGAGAGCAGCATCTTTGTAACAGAAGAAATAGTTACAATGTGTAGGTACAATGTGTAGTTACATGACAGTTTCATTCTAGTAACCAGCAGGATTAAGGTTATATAAGTGCCACTAACAGATAGAAGTCCATTTTCAGGTATAGGTCCGTATTCAATTAGTTTCGCACCCGCGATACGATACTTTTCCGTTTGCCGGAATTTTCGCCGTCTTCGCCTGTTTTAGGTGCGGAAACTTTTAGTGCGCGTCCCCGCCATTCGCCGTATTCAATTCCAAAGGACGCGAAAAAGGAACCCGGCGAATCTTAAACAGGCAGGAAGTCCTGTCAAATATGGGAAAATCAGCCTGACGCCCCCCCAAAAAATGCACTAACATTGGGGATCAATGTACATGCCATCGATTAGCCCTACTGAAGGTATTTGGGGTACTTTAGTGCTGTCACTTGCGTCTAATTAGCATCTTTTCACACATTTAGCAGTATTTTTTGGTGAAAAGAAGTAGTCCTGTCAAATTTGGGGTACTTGAAAATGGGTGCAAGCATAGTTAAAAGTCGCTAATACCCCCCAAAAAGACTACTTCGCTGCTTTTTATGTTTGTACCCCAACTTTGGTCTTTTTCGCCCCCTTTTTCAAAGTAATTTTTTGGTGTGTTCGAGACATTTTTTAAGGGATTTTTTTACGCAGTTACCCTTTGGTGGGCTGTCCCAAGGGTGCAGGGTGGTTCCCCACCTTTGCACCTCTAAATAGCGATTTTGCACATTTTCTCGCCACCTATTCAGAGGCAAATCTTTTTCGCGAAAAGTTTTTGCAATTGAATACGGTGAAAAGTTTCCGCCTGGCAAAATGACGTCATCCGCAATACTTTTTCGTGGATTCTGACTTTTCCCCGGCAATTGAATACAGCCCATAGAGGGTTTGGAGAGGTAACCACCAATAAATTGAGGTGGATAATTGACCTGAATAATAATACACCCCCATTACCAAAAGCTGCATTCTACCAAGGCCCGTTCTGTGTGGAGTTTGCATGTTCCCCTTAATTTTGCTGGGGGTTTCCTTTCTGGTTGCTGCAATTTCCTGCCACACTCCAAAAACATACTGGTAGTTTACATGGCTTCTGACCATAAAAATAACTCTAGTGTATATATATGTGTCCACGTGGTAGGGAATATAGAATAGACGCGCACAACTCTGATATTTTCAGATCTGCGCAGAAGCCGCGCTGCGCATGTGCAGATCCTGGGCCGCGATGCTGCTTGCGTGTTTAACAGGCTGCTGGCATTTAGTGGCGGAGATGGGGCTGCGACACGAAGCGTTCCAGAAAACGGGGGTGTCGGCCCCATTTTCGTGGCGTGCCAAAGCCAGGTGCTGCGGCCTTTTCCCGGGCACCCAGAGTAACCTGAGGGGTACTCAGATGTCCAATGTTCAGGCAATTGATCCGATACTGTGTCTCTGGACTCAGCACAGATCAGCAAAGCTGGCAGTGGTCGTCTTTTTACTTAAAATGCCTCCTGCGGCTTTTGTATATGCATTTTAGCGCAGCCGCAATGTACAAAGACGCAACGACTGTCCGTCTCTGAATCGGGCCTTATGTGTGCACTATATACTGTAACTATGACTGTTAATAAATAAATATTTAATTGTGCGGCCAAAAATTCATGATCAACCATTCACAGGGAACCAATGACATCACTGGGGCATGTAACACTGCTCTAGAACCTCATCTACCTTCCCTTCCAACCCTTAGCCATTTACCCAACTAGGCTCAAGTGCATATGGACTACCAGGGCCGGATTAAGGGGGGGGCGACAGGGGCGGTCGTCCAGGGACCCCCACACACGGAAGGGCCCCCACACACATACCCGGCTGGCGACGCGGGTACTAGGGGCACATGTGGACTGCTGCCTGCGCTGCTGCATGATCAGCAGGGTGCAGGCAGATACCTGTAAGGGGACAGTCTGGGGATCCGCGTCGCTTAGTAACTTTATTGAACCTGCGGTGCCAGTGGCCGGTGCAATAAAGTTTTTCTTGTTTAATCAGTGCAGCGTGCGTGACGTCATGACATCACACAGCACTGCACCCATTGATAGAGCAGGCATCCGAGGAGCTGTGCCGCAGCGAGCAGCCGACAAACAAATAAAGGTAAGTGGGGGGCTAGGCGCTGGGGAGGGAGACGCAGTGTGCCGAAGAGACAGACAGGGTCTGTCAGAGTGTCATCGGGGGGAGGATTGCCGAAGAGACAGACAGGGTCTGCCAGAGTGTCATCAGGGGGAGGATTGCCGAAGAGACAGACAGGGTCTGTCAGAGTGTCATCAGGGGGAGGATTGCCGAAGAGACAGACAGGGTCTGCCAGAGTGTCATCAGGGGGAGGATTGCCGAAGAGACAGACAGGGTCTGTCAGAGTGCCATCAGGGGGAGGATTGCCGAAGAGACAGACAGGGTCTGTCAGAGTGCCATCAGGGGGAGGAGGCATTGTGGCTGTATTGGAGGGGGACAAGGGCCCCCACAACTTAGTTGCCCCGAGGCCCCCACATGACTTAATCTGGCCCTGTGGACTATTGACATCATTGAGGCACAAAGGAAATAATTGCCTTGTGTTAAATGAGATATAAAAATTTTGTTTGTTTACATAACATATACAGTAAGCTAGAAACAACAAAAAACAAGTAACAGGTATCTGTAATTATCCTTGAGAGTAACAAAGAGTGCAATCTGTGCTTGCTTGTTTTAGGTTAACCAAATTTCATGGCTCCAGCAACCTGTATTATATTATCCCCCTTTCAGACAGGAAACCAAATTACCAGGTCAAACATTTCTACCCGGTAATTTGCTGATCAACACGGGTTCTTTTTGTGTCTGAAAGGGTCAACCCAGGTCGAAATTCCCAGGACTTCAACCAGGAATTTACCAGTGTCTGAGACCCGGGAATTTTGACCCAGGTTGACCCTTTCAAACAAAAGAAATACCCGTGTTAACCAGCAAATTACCAGGTTGAAAAGTTTGACCCGGTAATTTGCTCTTCTGTCTGAATGGGGGTTCAGGCTGGGACCGGCAAAATGACCCGGCATGCAAATGCCCAGTAAAAAAATAATTTTTGCCATTTATCTGTCTGAAAGTGGTATTACTGAGTGTATAACAGTTAGCTACTTTAAGCACTATGGGCATAATAATCCTCTTATTTGGAAAACAATAATAGTCTAATACACAGGTTCTCAAACTCGGTCCTCAGGACCCCCAACAGTGCATGTTTTCCAGGTCTCCTCGCAGAATTAAGTGAAATAATTAGCTCCACCTGGGGATCTTTTAAAATGTGTCAGTGAGTAATGAGTACACCTGTGCCCCTGCTAGGAGACCTTCAAAATGTGAACTGTACGGGGTCCTGGGGACTGAGTTTGAGAACCACTGGTCTAATGTATTTGGAAACAATTTGGAAAGGCTGAAATGTTTTTTTTTAATGATGCTAGAAATATTTGGGTACACATTCCCTTTAGCCTAAAGAACATTCTGCAATACAAATGAAAACAATACTCCTTTTCCACCAAAAACCCGGGTCTGACCTGTGTTTTCGGACATGGTTCCAACCCAGGTCAGACCACCTTTACACTGCACCTTCGATCTGGGTTATTCCCAGGTAAATCCCGCTAAACTTGTGAGGTCATAAAAAGTGGGAGATGACTGCTCCACACCAATCAGCTAATTTTAAGCATAACCCAGGTCGGATAACCCGTCGCGCTGTTTACACTGCACCATTACCCGGGTCCATCCTGGGTCTGACCCTGGTGGCTACCTGGGTTGGATTCCCAGGTCACTTGACCCAGGTTATTTTTCAGGGACCCTTTTCCACTGAGCCGCGACCCGGGCAGACCTGGCAATAACCCGGGTTATTGCAACAGTGGATAAGTCTATAGACATCTTTGTTACATGTTCAAATAAGAAAATGCATAATGTATATAGAGGATCTGCTGCAATACAAGCCACAGACAACAGCTGGCAGTGCATTGCCAATAGTGACAACTGCAATATACATGTGAGGGTCCACTGCAATACCAGCTACAGACAAGAGGTGTCAATGGCTGTCAATTAGACTTAAGAGTTATGGCCCTGATTGCACACCATTCTACTGTACATTATCTTCTCCAACCCATTGAGCTTGGCTTCCTTGCTCCTGACTTGTCCTCTCAGGGCAAAACAGCATAGGCATTGTGTATCTCTGATAGATATCCCCAATCATGCCCCCCCCAAAAAATAAAAAAATAAAAATAACAAGAGCAGTGTCCAAGCACCCCACACTTTGCCACACAAACCCTGCATTACCATTCTTACCTCTCACATTATTTCACGTACAGCTGAGTGGTTTTTGGTTCCTGCATGTTGACCTCCCTCTATTATTGGGAATCTGTGCACGTGCAGAACGGGTCTTGCAAAATCGTACGCAGGCCCCTGTATGACATTTTATGGGGCGGTGCGGGGGCAGGTGGGCCAGCGTACCCAGAAATTAGGGCGTTTCACTGTGTTCCGGGTAGGCAAGGCGTCCATGGATGAAGACTTCCTGGCCTCGAAAGTTGACAGGACCTGGCCAAGGTGCGGAAAGCTTCAGCTACTGCAGCCTGACCAAAGGGACAACCATTGCTGTTGCCATGGTGAATCCAGGCTGCGACCTCCGTCATAGCGCTGGGATCGCAGATGCAGCAAGGAGCTGTCAGACACCTCCTGCTGCATTTGCATTTTCACGGGACAGATTTGTGCGCGGCTTGGAAATTACGTCCTCTGCTGAATCAGACCCTATAATGGCTGTTTGTGTAGGTGCGATATATATATATATATATATATATATATATACACACAGTATACCTTCCGTCTTAAATATGCATTTACTGCATTGCACCCTGAGAAAGTGAGATTGTTCTGTGTTTCAGTTGTCCAGTTACAGCAATAGCTAATAATGGACTTGGGAATATTTTCTTTCTTATTTCAACTCAAAGTTGCCAGGGAAACAGCCATCTAGAATGGGATCAGATTGATGAAACAGGTAGAGGATGAGGCGTGTCATCCATCTTCACTGTTTTCCCAACAACGGCAGCTCCTCGGCTTGAAAGAGAGAGAGAACGTTCACATAAACAGATGAATGGACAGGTCTTATTTCTAGATTGTTTTTACGTAGCAATAAACTTGGAAAGAAGATATAAATTGCTTTATTAGTCTTATTTTATGAGCTTGAAACCCACATTTGTCAAGTTTCAAATAAGCTCCCTCCAAGCACTATAAATGTTAAAATGAAGGTTGGATTGTGTCCTCTCGCTTGACAATTGCGCAGCTATATTGCGGATAAAAAAAAGGCTAAAGTTCAAATGACGTTCAGCTCTGAAACTTGGGGGTTCCGCAAAGCGGGAGTGGAAAAAACCAAACGAAAATAACGCAGATTAACGGGCAACTATATCGCCATTAGTGTTTGCGTTCTATTAGTAAGCATGGGGGGGGGGGAAATGCTGGCAATTTTAATGCATGATTATAATTGATGTTAATGAACGCACTAAGTGGAGCTCTAATTAAATACTTTAGCGGGCGACTGCAATATGCAAATTACAATCGTCATTCGTCGAGGTTTACGGTTTAACACCGTAATACGTAAAGGAAGTGATCTGTGGTGGAGACTGACAACGCAGACGCAAATAGCGAGATTCTAATAATGGGCAGCTTGTAAAATGACCTCTACGACTGGATTGGCTGGGTGTTGGCCTTGCCCCTCCCATTCTAGACCTACACACAGACACACTGAAGGAGGGAGAGGTGGTAACAGACCTGGGATTCAACAGCAAAGTATAATGATGGCCAGCAGCAGCCAAGACTGATAACCAATGAATATAGGGCCACAACATACAGCCTGAAATCCCAAACAGGGCTCTACTGTGCATACGGGGCTCCATATACTGTACATGCTGAGAATTGCAGGCCCTATTTTACGTTGGGTCCGGTGATTTCTAATTATGCCCAGCTGGGCCCTCTATAGCCACTGACATCCGGCAGAGCACTTGTAATGTTACTAGCCATACTTGCCTATCTGGGACGGAAGCAAGACTCTATGAAAAGCATCACAGCCGCGATTACTCATGTCCCCCATTCTTGTCCACTTTACCGGAGAAGTGGCAGGATGCGGGAGGTTTGCCCACTATCCGTAAAGCCAAGAGAATTCCTCCCAAATCGTGGACATTTTGCAATTAGCTTTCAGTATCTTAAGTTAAACACATGGGGGGTATATTAACTAAAGAGCGGGTTTATAGAAGTGTATAGCAACCAATCAGATTCTAGCTATTATCTTCTAGAAGATGCTTAATAGATGATAAGTAGAATCCGATTGGTTGCTATGGGCAACACCTCCATTTCTATAAACCCGCTCTTTAGTAAATAGACCCCTATCCACTTAACAACAAAGCTGTGAGCTGCTCTTAATGGCTATTCGTTTTGTACCCTCCCAGCCGTTCACTGCAACAAACTCTGCTCTCCCTGTAACTCTTCTTATTTTATTTTCAATCTGTTGTTTTATAGGGAAAGCAGTAAGAAAAATCAGTTTCTACAACTTGTGCCAAGCCATAAAAAGTACATCCAAATGGTGTGGGATTAATTGATGCAGGCTATAAATGAGTACTTAGCAAGACTGCATCATCATTATTGTTATTTAGCAATGGTGAGAGCAGAATAGGATTATATACACCTACGGATGTTCAACCAGTTACCCTCCCACTTATCTGTCCGCAGTTAGAAATACATAAAAAGTGGGTACACACTGGGCGATAAAGTGGACGACTGAACGATAACGATATCGTTCAGTCGTCCACTTTATCGTCCATTTTTAACCCCAAAAAGATGAACGATAACAACGACGCGTTATCGTTGCTATTGTGGTGTCGGCATTATGAGTGTCAGCATTGTAAATGTCGACAAAATGACTCCATCCCCTCAGATGCACCGCTACATAGATAGTGATGTAAAAAGTGTGTTTATTTTTATATATATATATATATATATATATATATATATAACGATAAATATTTGGGATGCGGTCAATATCCCAACCGCAGGGATTCCGGCGGTCAGAATGCCGGTGTCCCAAAGGTAAGTAGCGGAGTTAGGGGGAGGGGTAGCGTTAGACATTAGGTTCGAGTCTCCCTGCTATTATAATCCTCTATAATACACTATTACATACTCATTACATGTGCGAACATTTGCAGATGGCGAGATTTGTGCTGAGACGCCTACCTGCAGCTTCGCCAATCCAAGCAACCGCATACAACGACGCAGCATCGGCCGCAGATCCTTAGATTATCGCCGTCCTAAATAACCGTAGATCATCGGAATGGCCGCAGGAACTGAGACGCCGGAGCCATATTCACCGCGTACGGAATGGGAGGCGCAGGCTGTGACACGTCCTGAAAATGGTTGTTATACGCCTGCGCTCATTGCTGCCACTATCCGTTATCTCCCACAAATGTTCCCTGACTGTAAATCACACTGCGAGTACAACGTAGCTGCGAGTGACCGCACTAATGTTCCATGACGCATGCGCAGTACGGCAAAGACACATACAGTTTACAGATGATCGCTCAACTGCGTGAATGTTGAATCAGGCCCTCAGTGTATGTGGCTGCCTGTTCTATTGCACTGAATAGGGAACAGCAGAGAATGACAGCGGGCAGGATACCGGCGCTCAGAAAACCGCTGCCGGAATCCAGACAGCAGTCAGAATTCCGTCACCAGAATGAAGACCACCGGCACCCCAACAATACATATTAGGTTTAGGGGGAGGGTTAAGTTTAGGGCTAGGCACTAGGGGGAGGGTTAGGGACTAGGGGGAGGGTTAGGCTGCTGGGGGGGGGAAGTTAGGTATAGGCACTAGGGGGAGGGTTGGGCTTTTAGGGTTAGACTGGCAGAGGGGAGGGTTAGGTTTAGGGGTTAGGCACTAAGGGGAGGGTTAGGCTGCGGGAGGCAGGTTAGGCTGGCAGGGGGGAGGGTTAGGTTTAGGCACTAGGGGGATGGTTAGGGTTAGACTGCGGGGGGGGTTAGACTGGAAGGGGGGGCAGTTAGGTTTAGGGTTTAGGCACTAGGGGGAGGGTTAGACTGTGGGGGGTAGTGTTAAGACTGGCAGGGGGAGGGTTAGGTTTAGGCACTAGGGGGATGGTTAGGGCTAGACTGGCAGGTGGAGGGTTAGTTTTAAGCACTAGGGGGATGGTTAAGGCTAGACTGGCAGGGGGAGGGTTAGGTTTAGGAACTAGGGGGATGGTTAGGGCTAGACTGTCAGGGGGGAGGGTTAGGTTTAGGCACTAGGGGGATGGTTAGGGCTAGACTGTCAGGGGGGAGGGTTAGGTTTAAGTACTACGGGAATGGTTAAGGCTAGACTGGCAGGGGGAGGGTTAGGTTTAGGGTTTAGGCACTAGGGGGATGGTTAGGGCTAGACTGGCAGGCTGGAGGGTTAGGTTTAGGATTTAGGCACTAGGGGGATGGTTAGGGTTAGACTGCAGGTGGGGTAGGGTTAGGCCACGAGAAAGGTGGATTGGAGTTAGGGTTAGTATACTTACCTTCAGGCGTCGGGATTCTGACTGTCAGGACACCACTGTCGGTATTCTGACCGCAGGCATCCCGACGGCCGGAATCCCATACCCAGCCCGTTCATACAGTACAGCACCTATTTTCTACATGTAGACAGATTAGATATTGCTCAAATATATGTTTATTTTTATTGCTCATTTATTCCCCTACCAGCCAGCAGAAAACGCGGCAACAATAAATTGCGAATGGACTGAAGAAACAGGTTTTACAACAGTTGGATTATTGCAATCTGAACAGATGACAAAGAATTACCTGGCTCTAAGTATGTTTACATCAGCTTTTCTCTCCCATCCCAAGGCTGAAACTGCACTTATATCTATTGTAGTCATAAATCACATCGAGGTTTCATTTTCTGCTCTCCGGATGTTACAGCAGAAAAAAACGGCCAGCATGACAGAATGATAAATTGTTACGGGGGGCTGGACCGACAACCCCCATCAGGATGCTGTACAGTATTTGGCAGTAACAACACATCAATGGTGTGCGATGCGTCTGTACCATAGCCATACATTCCTTTGTTGCTGTTTTCTCCTCTTTTTGGCTGCTTGACCCACTCAGACTAACTGGTGGTGTTCCAGCCATGTGCCCTACCAGCATACGCTGCCTACCCTTTGCCCCAGACTGGGGGTGGTGGCAAATGAGCACTCACATCCTTCAGTGTACTGCCCTGCCTAATACAATATTTTGGCTGGGTGCAGCCAGATTAGGAAGTCTGGGCTGTAACGTTACAATCGTGTCATTATGTCAACGCACCCGCATCCAAAGCAGCGAATTGTACGGATGGCCATCGACCATCGATGATTCATAATCATCGATAGTTTATGGCCGATGTTGAATGCTTTTACAATTGATGGGGGAGAACCGGATGGTTTTCCTCCATCGATGGCACAACATAACCGAATGGGTTTTATTTTTTTTTCCAAGGTGTCGGGACATGGAGCATAGCTCCGCCCCCAGGTTCTGATTGGCCTACGGGACGGTCAGTCTAAATAGGGATGACCATCAGTTGGTAAATCCATCGATGGTCATCCATTGCACATTTGATAACCATCGGTGGCCACTTGCTATATCGACATCGATTGTAACCATTGATAGTAACCACACCGATGGCCATCCCTAGCGATTTGTACAGCAGGGGGCGGGCCAACAAAGGCACACTTGGACAATTGCGTCATCAAGCAGAAACTATCACTCTGCTTCTTACTGATAAGCGTCATTGTCCGACCGACAATTCCCCTGAACAAATATTCCTTATTGTCACGATTTGAAGTTAATATTCGGGGACATACGAAATTTGCCCATAGAGCGCTCTTCCTGTGCACCTATGGCATACCTATGATGGGTGCCGGGTGTGTGCTGCACATGGGCCCCTAGGTCCAGAGGACTCAGAGCCCCATACCCTGCTCCCATGAGAAAGCCAACAGTGCTCCCGTGCAGCAGAAACCCCTATAAGCTCTTCAGGCGGTGCCATGTTTCCACGAGTTGGCACCACAGACAGCAAAGACCCTGGTAATGCGCCAGTCTTTGGTTTCTACTGTGCATGGACCATCTTTACGAATATTGATGGAAAGATGGAAGCACCTGCCCCCATTAGGGGATTCTGCCGCAGGAAGCCAGGCTACCGGCATTGGGCGGCCCGATGCATGACTTGGGTGGGGGGAGCTGCACACAGACCCTTTCATCTGTTAAAAGCACCCCTGTGTGCACCCCACTCATCATAGCACCAACCATGCCAACGGCACCCTATATGGATCAGCTGACAGGTCTAATTACACCGCTTATGAGCTTGGCACCCTGAGGAATCTCCAGGGGCTGGGTAGGAAGGCTTCAAAAGTAAATGTCAAAACAAGGTTATTTTCTTCACAAAATGAGCTATTCGCCTTCACAGGCAACTGATAGGAAATAAATCTGTTTTAAAATGGTCTGTAATTTTACATTAATGCTGCACCAGGGCACTTGATAAAACTAGAACAGATGTACGGCATCTAACTCAAGTATAATCTTCACATTATTACTACTCTCTAGACGCTTATAAATAAAATATGAGAGTGTCATTAAATGGGCGAGTAAGATGTTCTTTAGGAAGGCATGCTTGTGGCAGTACAACCCACAGGAGTGCAACAAATCTGCAACCGAGTTCCTCAGAAATGTTATCAGGAGAAAGGATTAATCCAGATTCACTTTGAACTTATTCAGAGATAAAAGTAGAACACGTTTGATGAGCTTTATAATGTCAAACACATTTTGATATCCATAGAAAGTCTGTTGCTTGTACGTTAATACTGTTTGACCAGTGAAGAACTGCAATGTTCCATGTAAGCTCTCACGAGCAGGGCCCTCATCCTCACGTGCTTCTCCTCCCCCTACTTATAGTATAATTTACTCCTAACTCCCTACAATGGCACCTACCACCTGGTTGCTCATGTCCTGCTGCTTGTGTTTTGCAGCTGAGTTTATAACCTTGTCCTTGTCCTGCATTGTTTTGTATTACTATTAACTGTTTTTCTTGTGTGCTCATTTATGTACTGTGTAAGGCGCTGCGGAACCTTTGTGGCGCCATATAAATAAAGGATAATAATAATAATAATAATAATAATGTTCTGTATGCTGGGTGCAATCTGCCATTCTCACATTCTCAGATGTTGCAATGCAAGGGGCGCCAATACATTTATCGTTTTTGCATGCCGGGTAAATAAATACTGGCTGCTTTCTGCACGTAACGGACAAATGCAGCTTTATATTTACTGTACTGTAAATTTGAGCTCGGACCATACTTGCCCACCTTCCCGGAGCAGTCGAGAGGCTCCCGAAAAAATCAGGTGGCGCTCCAGGCTGATCGGAAAGGTGTACGAGTCTCCCGGAGGCCGGTGGCATCCTGACTCAGCAGTGGGCAGTACAGGCAGGCTATGATACAAATGCGTTGAATCGCGTCATCGTGATTCCATTCCTCACTTCACAATACCAGTAATTGCGGCATTGTATAGCTGGGGGGCAGGGCTGCAACATCGTCATGCCCCCAGACCCGCACAACCCCGTTGCACCATGCCCCCCCTCGCCCGCAGTGCTAACGTTAATCGGCTGAGCCCGTGAGTATGTGCCGCTACAGTATATGCCGCACTTACGTTAGCTCCGAAATTGCTGATTTTGTTTTGCTGGCAGCCCAACACGTGCCAGTACGGCACACAGTCTCACATTTGGATGCCAATGGACAATGGAACCAAGCTTTGAACAGCTACACTTTCTGGAGCTTGATAAATACAGCCGGACTGCGTGTTAGGATATACGGGAAGCTGACGGATGGAATCCCGACCGTCGGCTTCCCGGCTGTCTAATCCCGGCGTCAAAATCCCGATGCCAGTCATTTTACCTATGCCGGGAGTCCAACACCCGGCTTACCGATCGAAGGTAAGCCGGGCGCGGACAGCCGCGGAGGGGGGGAGGGTTAGGTTTAGGGTTCCTGTGGGGGGATTATGGTTAGGCACCCTCCCGGGAGTTTAGGGTTAGGCTAGGGGAAGGGGGAGTTTAGGGTTAGGCACCCCCGGGGGAAGGTAAATCATACTGAATCTGGATATAATGGGGTATTAACAATAATCTCTGAAATCTCCTGTGTTAGGCTCTTGTTACGTAGCCTATCACTAAATACAGGTGAGGCACTAAAAATAACGTTTAGTTTTGAGCCCTCAAACGTAGTAAAGTCACGATGCAATCCAACATTAAAATGAAATTAAAAGAACTGGGAAGGATAGAAATGGGAGACCGTCAGCTGGCCTGTAATCCCGTCAGCAGGCAATAAATGATAGACAGCTCGAGAAACACAGGTCTTGTAGCTGTCAGGCTTCTCAGTACAAGCGCCTATCAATGGCCATCAGTTCTGCTTCCTTATCCGCTACAGAGATGTACAAATTGTGACAAGGTTTCCACTATGCAGCTTTTTCAAATTAAGCCTCACATCGGCGGCTGCATATTTATCAGCAATTCTTCTAAAACATGATAGATAACAAGACAGTAGAATTAATCATATCAAACCCTTTGATATCAAATAAGCCGGAGGGGGAGAGAGCAGAACATAAAGGGAAAAGTTTGCATTGTTTATTATTAAGCTGACGCGGAAGTTGGCGTAGTAGAGTGTAGCAGCTGGATAGAAAGCTTTTAAAATGCTAACTAATGTGCATTTAGCATGGTAACGAGCGGAATAAGCTCAATGAGATTCCTCAACTAACGTGCTGCGGATTTAGCCAAGAGCTCCAATTTCACTAAATGGTCGTTAAAGGTTTAGTATAATGAGATTTAAGTCCACACATTACAACACAAACTAGTGCACCGCTCTTTATTGCGCAAATTAGGTTCAAGCATCAAACACGCAGGGAGAATTGTGAGATAAACTCTACTGTGGCCACATGTAAAGCTTCATAACATGACACGGACCATTGTTCGGGCGAACGCAGGTGTGCCAGTGCGTTGGGATGGCGTTGCAGGGGTGTGCATAAATTATTCGCTGCTATACCATGCGCAGCCTGAGGCCTCATAACGTGCGCTGAAGTAAGCAATTCCTGAGTGAGGTCTGACCTGCTTTAGCTGTGCGTACGGGTCCGATGTTACTCGATGTTACCGATTGTTTCGCTATGTTGCCAAAGTATACGGATGTGAGTGAGGGGAAGTGGGCGTCCTTATGTCAGGCTGTTCGCAATGCGAGTGAAAACATTTGCATATCACCACTGATATAAGCAACTGCGTTGTGTGCGTATTAGCAGAATAGCGATCCTTGCTGAGTCAGGCCCAGAGACTACACAGTGACAATTTACAACACAGCGCCACCTGCTGTCCCTCCAGTATAGCTCATCAAGAATACTCAGCTTAAAGCTGTTGTCATTTGTGTTAATTTTGCTAACGAAAATTTTGATATAAAAGTAATCGACAATTCATTTTTTTTTGAGGACTAAATTGTAACGATAACAATAATATAAATGTTTTAATAATGAAAAGTACAACAAAATCTGTGTTAAATTTTTAAATAATTAATACTGATAATACATACACAACTTTCTATTTTTGAAGTAGGGCTATTTTAAATTTATAAAGATGAAGTACGTGTTCTAGATATCGCAGAAAATAAATATTAGAGAATAGTTATTACATAAAATCCATTACAGTATCATTAAACTGCAAAAATTAGGACTAAAACCTTGACCAAAATTAGACTAAAATGAAAACTTAGGCCCACTGACTAAATCCTGACTAAAACAAAGCAAAAATGTGAGTTTATACCAAATACAATTTTAAATAAGTGACTAAAGGCAGTATTCAATTTGAGGCGAAAAGTCGTTATTGGCGATAATTTATTGCCAATGACGTCACTTTCGCCTATTTCAATTATCCCCGTATTCAACTACATTGACTTTTCGCCGGTGTGAAAAGTCAATGTAAAAAAATGGGGATAATTTTTCGCCAACCTTTAGCTGGCGAAAAAAGTGCAGAATTGGGGTTTAGGGCTTAAAATAAACAGCTTGCACCCTTGGGAATGCCCCCTAAAAACAATATGTGTTATAAAAAAAAATTAATAAATAAAACTTTTTTTTATTAATTTTGGGGTTAAAAAAAAAGTGGGAACACATCCTAAAGTACCAAAATAGATTCCAGAGGGGTTCGGAAGTATGCGGCAGGTGTTTTTTTCAATGCGGGGAGTAGCGGCAGGTGCATTTTTGAAGAATTTTTAAAAATCATTTTAGGGACTTAAAAACATGATTGCACCCATTTTCATGTACCCCAAATTTGATGGCCATAGTTATTTCCCCCCCCCAAAAAAAGCTAAATGCTATTCTTCACCACTTCTTCATAGCCGCATTTATGCACCTGCCGCGGCTATTTAAAAACCCAACTTCCTTCTGCAGGCAAAAACGGGGGGACCCATAGTGATCCCCCATGTCTGGACATCTTTAGGGGGGTCCTAGGATGATTTCCCAAAAATTCCCGTTTTTTTTTCACCGATCCGAGTTTCACCGATTCCCATTTTCGCATACTTTGGAATTGAATACGGGGAATAGCGGGCACACACGCGCTACTTTTCCGCCTGGAAAACCGGCGAAGGAGGCGAAAAGTCCAGCAAGCAAAAAAGTCTGGACTTTTCGCCTTAAATTGAATAAGGGCCTAAAACTAAATTGAAAATCCTGGTCAAAATTAAAAAACTTTTTGTCATACTCCCAACACTTTTTACATTCAGTTCAACATTTCCATGAAAACGGATATTATATTTGATTATTTTGTCAAATGCAACATCCCATTTTTGGTATGTGCATAGCATACATTCTAATATCCACTAAAAACAGTATACTGTACATTACATGAGAACTGGCTTGGTACAGTAAATAAAGGCAACTGGACAAATATACGAGAGGGGTTCAGTAAGTAATGCAGCGAGACCTCTCACATGTGTAATGTTCTCTATATCATTCTAACTTCCCACCAGGCCAGAGCAGGTAGACCACTGCTTCCCCCCATGGCCATTAGACTGAGCCTCATATCATTCATACCATGGTCAAACATTGAGGTGCGTAGTGTGATGAGATTTCTGCGTCTAAAGAGGATGTCTTTATTATACAGACAGTCAGGATGCCAGCGCTTAGAATGCCAGCGCCGGAATCCCAACAGCTGTCAGAATCCCGGCACTGGCATCCCAATGAGTACTGGAATTAGGGGGAAGGTTAGGGCTAGGGGTTTTTGGTTAGGCACTAGGGGGAGGGTTAGCCACTACGGGGTAAGGTTAGGTTTGGGGTGTGTGGGGAGGGAGGTTAGGTTTAGCCATTAAGGTGGGGAGGGTAAGGTTTAGGCACCGGGAAGGGAGGGTGCAGGTATCCTAACCCTGTCAGGATGCTGGTGTCAGGTTTCTGACCACCGGGATCCTGAGAGCTGGCATCCCGTATCCAACCCGTCTAAAGGGCACATCATCATCACCGCCGAGGTGTACGGTGATAACGTCATGTCACGGAAACAGTTTTGAGTTTAGTGCGCTGCCTTTGATAACGGCAGGGCAGATGTTCAAGATGAGCAGCGATCCGGCCGGCCAAGCACACATGACAATTTGTGCCGCGTAGAAGGTCTGATTCAGGAGGACAGACGCATTGGAGTTGGTGATATTGCTGACGTACTGAACATCTCAGTGGGTGCTGTGCACAACATTGTTCATGAGCAACTGGGGTACAGGGAAAAGTGATCACGCTGGGTACTGAAGCAACTCCCAGAAGTTCACAAAACCAATAGGATGGGATTATCTCTCGTACACTTGATGCGGTACCATGAGGAGGATGGGCAGTTCCTGCAGCGCATTATTACAGGCGATGAAACGTGGGTGCATCATGTGACACCGGGGATGAAGCAGGCATCCATGACATGGCAACACGCATTGTCCCCACCTTCAAAGAAATTCAAAGCAACTCCATCAGCAAAGAAGGTCTTGGTGACCGTGTTTTGGGACCACAAGGACGTACTTCGTGTTGATTTCCTCACCAAGGGAGATACTGTGAATGCGGTCTGCTAATGTGACAGCCCGGTTGTGTAGGGCAAATCTTCTAAAATGACCTGGGTTACTGCGAACAGGCGTCATGTTGCTGCACGATAACGCCAGGCTACACTCCAACCGCACGCGTGAGTTGTTACGGCGTTACCATTAGGAGGTACTGGACCATCCTCCCTACAGCACTGACCTGGCACCAAGTGATTTCCATCTCTTTGGTCCATTGAAGAAGAACCTGGGTGGAAGGCGATTCGCAATCGGCGGTGAAGTTCAGCAAGCCGTCATGTCCTGGCTTCAGGCGCTTGACACTGATTTCTTCTATGCCGGGATAGATGGCTTGGTCTACCATTGGGACAAATGCTTAGACAAGTATGTGGAAAAATAACCTGGGCCAAGGCCTTACTATTGATTATACGTATAGGTACTAGCTGATTAACTTTATATAATGAAAGGAAAGAACGGCCAATGCTCTCCATGCTCTGCAGCTCTCTCCCGCCATGCACATTTGTAAGTATCCAAGAGAAACTTTCCTCTATATATGTCTCCCAACTGTTCTGACTTCCACATTCGTGTGCCTGGTGCATTACATCGCAATTGAGGATTTTGAAACTGGCCTCCAGCTCTCATACCAGATCTTTGCCAAATTCTATCAGTACATAACTTCTGTTTGTAAAGCGTACATTTAAAATGAGATATTGGTTGACCCCATTCAAAGTGGAGGCCCTGATTGTCCAAATGTTTATAAAAGGTTCCTTCCCTTCATTGCGACGGAATATCCGCCATTTGTCTGCTATCAGGTTTAATTAATATAGTACAGAACCAGCGATGACAAGAAGGATCTGGCTGGGACCTACAGAAATGGTGATAACTGGGCAGGCCTGTGGTAGAAGACACCTTCTAGTGTACAAACCAGTCTCATGTGCTGAGACTATTGATTACCTTCGGTGATATTCCAACAGGAGATAATGGGGGAGATCTACTGAGGCTGGGTACACACCTAAAGATTTTCTGTCCAACCAGCCAACTAGTTGATTGGTTGGAATGAAAATCTGGTAAGGTATGAAAGCAAATGACAATCAGCAATTTGCTCCCAAACGCCGGAAATTGGACAAAAACTGTTGTTTGAACAAATTGTTTAGATCAAACATTTAACAAACTTGTCTGACGGCCATTTTCATCTGTTTCTGGCATTTAGGAGCAAATTGCTGATCATCATTTACTCCCACACGTTACCAGATTTTCATTCCAACCAATCAACTAGTTGGATGGTTGGACAGAAAATCTTTACATGTGTACCCAGCATTACAGGCGGTATTTGAAAACATGACTGTCAGGAGCTGATTGGTTGGTAGTTTATCACTCTCCAGAACTTAGTACATCTGGTTGGACAGAAAATCTTTAGGTGTGTACCCAGCTTAAAGGCCCCCATACATCAGAGATTGATTGCAGCAATCGTGCAATTTGCAATCGATTGCGTATAAAAATCTTTCCCTTTTTCAATCGATTTCAGAATTGCCACAATCGATTGAAAAAGGGAAAGATTTTTATACACAATCGATTGCAAATTGCACGATTGCTGCAATCAATCTCTGATGTATGGGGGCCTTTAGTCTTGGGGAGAGATAAAATGGAGAGGTAAAGTACCAATCAATCAGCTCCTAACTGCCATGTAACAGGCTGTGTTTGAAAAATGACAGGAGCTGATTGATTAATACTTTATCTCTGTCCAAGGCTTAGTACATCTACCCCAATGTCTTGGATTCATATGGTATTATTTCATTTTACAGAAATGACACAAAAATACTACTAATAATAAAAATAATAATAATTTGAAGTATTCTATTTTCTAAGGCTTTTTGGCAGAAGAACAGACGTGGACTATTACTCATCATAATACATTGGGGGAGATGTACGAAGCCCAGAAACGGTATCAGCGCACGTTATGTGCGCTGATACCGCTTCTCCCCGATGTATGATCGGGGGTCTGGGCGGTAAATGACAGGGGCGCTATGCGCCCCTGTCATTATCGGCGCTGCTATCTACAAGATAGCAGCGCCAACGGCAGGGCTATGTACGAACGGTCATAATGCATGACCGTTCGGCCGGCTGTAGCTGTCGTTATCGACAGCTACAGCCTGGCGCTAGCCTATCCCCACAGCAGGGACAGCGCTGTCCCTGCTGCGGCGGCTGCCGGCTCCAGGGCTCCACTTGCGAGATCCCGCGCATGCTCAGTGGAGCCGGCCGGGAGAGAGACACAGCGCATCAGCACTAGGCTGATGCGCTGCTGTCTCTAGCAGGTAGCGCCGGAGGGGGGAGTTACCGCTCCCCTTCTCCGGCCGATGAGATGTTTATACATCTCATCGGTAGTGCTTCCTGCTTCGCCTCGGTAAAGAGGCGAAGTGGGAAGCTTTATAGCGGCACGTTAAGTGCCGCTATAATACATCTACCCCATTGTTTCCAAAATCCAGACTTAGGTGCGCTTTTCACTCCTACACTTGTCCATATAAATGTTCAAGGCTGACCTGTACTTTCTACTGCTCAGAAACAACAGAGCACATTGCGACTATCAGTTTACATTACGTATCCAATAGCAAGGAGAGCCGACGATGAGATATAATATTTTCTTATTCTTCATAATACATATATATTGTTTCAGCATATAAGGGAATGTGTTGCTATATATAGCAATTAATTGCAAGGAGAATTCAACGCCAGCCTCCCCCCCCACCCTTCCCCGCTGGTCCATTAGTCCCCTTATTGTGTAAAATAAAGAACACTCTTTATCTATTGAGGGATGCAAGGTGTACCCAGCTATAGTTCCTCAATCAATAATCAAATTAACATCCATTAAGTTAGGCCCTTGTATAAAAATTATGTAACAGACCCCCAAACAGTTTAGCTGATATGCCTATTGGAAGTGCAATAACTTTAGAAGAGTGAGAGCGGATGAGACAGGTTTGTCAGAGACGTCAGTGATGGTGAATTCCCAACTTGCCGATGTCTACAATTCTCCAGCCACGCAAGCTTGCAGAATTCTAATTTGAGAGTAGTGGAGATGTTGCCCATAGCAACCAATTAAATTCTAGCTAATACCTTCTAGAAGGCGCTAGATAAATGTGAAGTAGAATCAGATTCTTTGCTATGGGCCATATCTCAAGTGTTGGTTCCAGCAGCACGTTCCTGAGGGTCATGGTGAGGGTTGAGTTCCATTCAAGCAGTTCCAGGCACTGGTTGAAGGTTTCCAGTAGTCGCCTACCTCACTGATGACCTTGGGTCGGTGTTCTATCCCTGATTCATGAGTAAGCGTCTGATACACTCACCTCATTTCCTATTCTCCCAGTCAGTCCAGTCCGCGGGTCCTGACTTGGATCTCGAGCCCATGACAATAGCAGCCTCCATAGAAACCTATGGGGGCTGCTTTTGTAGTGGGAAATTTAGGGACTGCGGCATATATTCGAGATGTCTCCTGCTGTCCCTTCTTGTTAAATTCTGGGGATCCTTAATATTGGCGGATACCTAAACCTGAAAATATGCCCCCTAGTGATAATACATTTTTACTTTTATGGCGGCATTCGGCTCCATTGTTGGATATTAACCTGTTATTTTCTGCCCCATCATTTGGCAATTAAAGATGTAATTGAATAACGAAGGGTTAGACCAGCTCTTAACCGTCATTTTTCAAACACAGTCTGTGACATGACAGTTAGGAGCCGTTTGGCTGGTACTTTATCTACATTCACTTTAAATCCAGCCAAGGCTTAGTAAATAGACCTCTGAATCTCTCGTAATCGCCCTAAATTACTCAGACTGCGAAAAAAAAAGTGAGATCCATACGTAGGTGGAATTGCGTGTACGAGGTTCCTTTCGCAGAATAAAAACATTCTTTTCCACCAACAGAGAGAGTGTGTTTTAGTGTCTCTAAAAGCTTTCCTGGCCAAAATCGATAGATGCTCTATATATTTTAGAAATACAGGAATCAATGACTGTGCTTGCTATCACACGGCAGGGAACCCTTATATACAGCTGGAGTAAATTGCTTTAAGTAAAATAAAAATAGGTAGGAAACAGTCTTTTCTAAGCAATGTTTGCATGTGTTATTATTTGTTTCTGAAAGGAGCCTTTTCTATTACTGTAACCTTGTGGGAAAGCTCATTCAAGATAAAGACTTCATAAAATCTATACACAAGGCACAAACAGATACAGCCCATCATTTCAAGCTGTGCTCGGTGATTTCATCTCCACTACTTACATCTCTTTATTCATTAGGAACATAGGGGTCTATTTACTAAGCCGTTTGACGGAGATAAAGTTCCAGCCAACCAGCTCCTAACTGTCATTTTTCAAACAGTCTGAGACATGGCAGTTAGGAGCTGATTGGCTGGTTCTTTATCGCCGTTCACCTTATCTTTATCCAAAGCTTAGTAAATAGACCCCTTATACTGTGTGAGTATATTATAAAATGGTGTGGTATATTGAGAGAGATAAAACCAACGCGATTGGACACTAGGGGGTCTATTTACTAAGCAGCGTTAGGAGACAGAGTGAAAAGTGATAAGGTGCCCGCCAATCAGCTCCCAACTGTCATCTCACAGGCTGTGTGTGAAAAATGACAGTTGGGAGCTGATTGGCTGGCACCTTATCACTTTCTTATCACTTTTCACTCTGTCTCCTAACACTTCTTAGTAAATAGACCCCTTAATCACATGGCCGTGCATTATGTCCCAACGCCCGCACTCCTTCCAACTGTAATCTGAGCCTCATCACAGAGCCGCAGAATGTATCAATCCACAAGTGTAACCAATACCATCTCTCAGAGAAAGAGGGCTGTTAGGGGAGAAGAGAACTCTTGTTCTCTCCGCCCCCTTCTCTGCCAGCAGCCAATCAGAGGTGCCCAAGGTGAATGCATATGCATATCCCGGGTCACCTCCTGCAGTGTTGGCTGGCGGCTGAATCCCGCAACCCCTCCCCCACCCGTTCCTACCCCTGCCGCCGCTATTTTACAGTGAGCCGGCATTTGCATACGCCGGGTCCCCTCCATCCAGGCTGCTCGCTGCCCCGGCCCACCACCCATTTCTTTCCCTTACCGCTGCTACTGTTAAGTGACCCGGCATATGCATACTGGGCAGTCACTTCAAAGTCCAGCACAGCCACCAGTGCGCAGACATGCCAGTCCTGACCCTGAGGAGCAGTAAGCACTTCCTGCCAGTACAGTTCCCTGCACAACCCATCTTTTCTTTCCAAAATGAACCACTCTATAGCTGGGTAGACACCGATAAGATATATCTGCAGATGACGGTTGTTCATACACACTGAAAGTACATCATTTATTATCTGGCCCTGGGTCCCGCTGGCCGCGGGTCGCATCGCTCTCCCCTCCCCATGGCCTCTGCAGTAAGTGTAAAGGCAATCGGCTGATCGCCCGCACACACAGCACGATGAGCAGATATATCTGTCCATCAGCTGCGCAGCACAGCCGACGCGATATGTCTGTGAGTGACATCTTTCACAGACTTATCGCTGGTACACACTGGCCGACGCACACACAATAATTGGCCTAACTTAATAACTGAAGATTAGGTCCCGGCCAGACCTCCTGTTGGTGTACGCTGGGCAGAACTGTGGCCGGGGAGCCTGTTCCGGGCCATACACTGGATGGATTTAATTGGAAACTTCGCAGAGGGGTGGCAATTCATCTGGAATGTCTGGCAATTGGTCTGAGATGCCTAACTTAATAACTTGAAGATTAGGTCCTGTTCGGACCTCCCACTGGTGTTCACTGGGCAGAACTGTGGCCTGGGCAGCCTGAACTGAGCCTTCCACTGGATGGATTTGGATGAAAACTTCACTGAGGGGTGGCAATTAGTCTGGGATGCCTAACTTAATAACTTGAAGATTTAAATCTGGGCAACGCCGGGTACTTCAGCTAGTGTGTGTGTATGTGTATATATATATATATATATATATATATATACACATTAATAGATATATACTGTATACTAGCTGGGATACCCGGCGTTGCCTGGGTTGAAGACTGGACCCTGAAGTACACCTGCAACCTTTGTTTGTATACAATGTCCTCGCCAATCAGAGCTCGTGAACCAGCAGCCAATCAGTAGTGGTGTCTCCTGATTGGCCACCTGTCCACGTGCTCAGATTGGCTCACGAACGGCACCAGATTCAAATTGCGCCGGCGATGTCTGTCCATATCTGCCACTGCGCCAGCTGTAATTAGCTGATGGCCTGCCCAAAATCCACACCTGCTGGCTGCTGATGGCACACAGGGGAGGTGAGAGGCTGCTGGAGGGAGACGTGGAGGTGAGTTGCTCGGGGGGCATAATGTGTAAGGGGCACTAATATTGTGTGAAATAATGTGTTATATGGGGCACTAATAATAGGTGGCATAATCTGTAAAGGGCATTACTGTGTGGTATAATGTGTAAGGGGCATTCCTGTGTAGTGTAAGGGGCATTACTGTGTGGCATAAGGTATAAGGGGCACTACTACTGCGTGACATAATGTGTATAAGGGGTACTACTGTGTAGCATAACCTGAATGGGCTCTGTGTGGCATATCATAAAAGGGCTCTGCGTGGGGACAAATGTATGGTTTTTTGTTTTTTTTACCTCTGTGGGGGACCCTTTTAAGATCTTGCTATGTAGCCCACAACGTTCTAGTTACACCACTGCATGCAAACACAGAGGGCTAACTAATATATATGGTCACTTTAAAAAGGACTAACTCTGAATTTAATATGAACTTGCATGAGTCATAACGTTTGACACTTGCTCAGATGGTGAAGGGAAACTTTTGTAGCTTTCACACAGCTTTTTGGCAGACTGACAATTTTCACTGGAGACAGCCCTGAAATCTGTGTTATTTAAGAGTGTCCCCATATTTAGAGATTGTGTGACAGTATGTGGTCGTCACTAAGTTCAAACCTAGGCAAAAAGCTAAACCTGCTCAAACTATGCCACTCTGCCAAATTTGGTGGAGCTAGGTCCAAAACTCTGGCCGTACATAAAGGACAAACAGACAGACAGACAGACAGACATACATACTTTCTTGCTTATTATTTATATATATATATATATTTTTTTTTTTTTTTTGTGATAAAATCGGGGTAGGGGTCCCTCTCCTGGGGTAGGTGGACACCTCCTTACACACAGCAGCCAGGAATCAGCACTCCAGTTGTGAGTTTTCGTGGAAGCTGGTCGGCACCAGTTTTTATTGTGCAACTCCAATAGTCAAATAAATCAAACATAAAATAAACCCTAGCCCGGCTGGGCACTGACTAGACAGGTAATTTCCTCTCTACAAGTGGCAAGGCCTACTGCCTCACCACAAACACTGCACTTTCAAAAGGTCCCAGTGTCTCTGAACAAACCTCTGTGTCTATTCTCCTCAGAGTGTGTGAGACACTGCATCAAAACTCTTACACAGCTATATTGAGCTACTTCCAGGTGTAATCCCTAATTAGCCTGCTCTCAGGCTAAAAGGCCTAACACCTGAAACGGCCCTGTGGATGGAGCCCTCCCTTCTCTAACACATCCACACCCCCAGGACCCATTCTCCGGCTTTTACCAAAAGCCGACACCCAGATCTGTTTGTAAAACAGACTTTTCCTGGGGGTTAAAATACATATTACAGGAACCTGGGACACATATACACGCCATCCCTAACTTCTCCAGTGCTTCTGTCCGCACACACATATGTATAGTACACACATAAGAGCCGTAACTAGACTTTTTGGTGCCTGGGACATAAGATAGTGCACCTGAAAAAGGCTCATGGCTTCATGGGGAAGGGCCAGGGAAGAGATAGGGGAGGCCAGGAGATGCTGGGGATAAAAGAAGAGGAAGCTACAAGTGAGAATGATAATAAACAGGAAAAGTGACAGGCCCATACAGCGCCCCCTGCCCTGCGGTGACCAGTGCCAAGGCACTGGTCACACTACCCTAGTTACGGCCCTCCACACATATAAACGTAATGAGAACGGCACTCCTAAACAGAATCAAGCAAAAAAAATCCATACAATGTACAGCGCGACGTTTCAGGCAGCTAAGTACTCTTTCACAAGCTACCAGAACAACAACCAAAGTAAGAATAAATAGGCACCAACTGATACCCCAAAGTGGCGCCAGGTGGACTAATTAGCATAATCACCCACATAAAGATATGACAAACAGTGTAAAGGTATTCTAACAGAATGCATCATACCTATACTATTTATAAAAATTACATATATATTGAACAACAATCCAATATTAATACATTGCTGGACGATTATTTTTCCACACAGTCCCCATACTTGTCTAAGCATTTGTTCCAACGGTACACCAAGGCATCTATCCCGGCACAGAAGAGAACAGTGAACTTCTGATATACCCCTTTCAGACATACAGCAAAAATCCAGGTTTTTGGACGTGAACGTGCATCAACCCGAGTCTTTGTTATGTGTGAACAGAAACGTCCTGGGAACATGACCCTGTTCTGTACCAGGGATTTTCCCAGGTGAAACCCAGGTAGGCCCTAATGTGAATGCATCCAACCCAGGTTTTCAGACCCGGGTTTTAAGAAAACTCTCTCATTGGCTGTTCTGTGCACCTGCAGATGACCTCAACTGCAGGCATCCGGACAACATGGCTAATTTAAGTACAGTATTATTTTATACTAGCTGGAGTACCCGGCGTTGCCCGGGATTTTAAGACTGTTTGTTTACACATCATCCTCCAACAAACCTCTCCTTAGGCAGGCCTCATGAAAAGTGTGACAAACTTCCTCATCAACAGTCCTAAGGTCTTCGAAGGAAGTAGGACCTGTAACGGTGTAAAGCAAATTTCGGAGATAGAAGCATTCAAAATTTGTCGGATGTACAGTGTAAACAGGTCCAAGAGCTTCTGTTGCTCTGATACCAGGATGACCACCATCTACAGCGACTCCCTGTTTTCTGCGCATAAAAACTTTTTGAGAAGCATTGCATGTGTAATATTTTGGCAGCTCATAGTACAGCAGGATCCTTGCAAAGTCATCATTTTGACACAGTTCGAAGAAAGAAGTCAATGTTGTTGCGTAATTTGGTATAGTCAGAGAGCTGAGAATGCTGGCAAAGCCTGCTAAAGCTCTCTTCGATAATAAACATGACAACACAAAACGCTCGCTCCGAGGCCCTACCCATATGCCGTGGAAAAATCGTAGATAAGCTAAATCCTATTCTAATTCCGTACCTGACCTGTAGAGGGCGAATGCTATGCAAAAATTGTGTTTTTTAATTCATTCAAAATTAACAGTAATTAATTTAGAGTTCACATTTTTTAGTTGCCTCCGCCGTGTTTTAATACGCTCGTATGTGAAATTTCACGATCTTCGCTTGTAAACTGTGGATTTGTATAGAAAGACAGAAGGACAAATTTTCACTTTTCCATTCTTTTTTCATTTTTGGTTAATAGAATACCCATAAGTATCTTTTTGAACAGAAGAAACAACACAGCTGACTGACACTTCTTGCCCATTATGACCGACAGCTAGCGCATAAAGGCCCTCATTCAGAGCCGTACGCTCTGAGCAGAGCGCACGCTCTGAATGAGGGCCGCCCTCCATGAAAATGGAGCGTCCTCCTGGACGCTCGTATAGCTGTGGGTCACCACCCACAGGCTATACGAGCGTGCAGTTTGATGGCCGCGATGGTCTTGACCATCACGACCATCGAAACTGCGAGCCGGAGCCTGCGGTTGAGGTTTTCAACCGCAAGCTCCGGAGTGATTTTGGCTCTATCAGAGCCAAAATCACTCCCACTGAAATCACTAGTGATGTCAGTGGGGCCGGCTTCTGACGGGAGGCGTTCCCGTGGGAACGCCCCCGTCAGGGAGGCACGCCCCCGGCACGCCTACCAAAGGGGGTGTGCTGTCAATCAACATCGACAGCACGCCCCCTTTGATTAGACACAACGAGCGAAGGACTTTCCTTCGCTCGTCGCGTCTGGCGCATGCGCACGACGGAGCTCCCTCCGTCGTGCGCATGCTCAGTCCAGAACATCGACCCACTTGCGAGCGGACAGCCGCTCGCGAGTGGGTCTGAATCAGGCCCAAAGTCGTTTCCTCCTAAAAGGCCTCAGTACTTTGGCTGCTTGTTAATGTGTGCTTCATAGTGAATCCTGTTGTGCTATCCTGTTACCCTGCTCGGCTATTCCACTAAAGCATGCTCTGTGCAGTCCTGATATCATGTAGGGCAGTCCTGCTAATCTGCATTGTGCAATTCTGTTTTCCTGCTTCATACTCCTGCTGAATCTGCACCGTGCTATCCTGCTGGGTAATCCTGCTAAATCTGCACCGTGCTATCCTGCTGGGTAATCCTGCTAAATCTGCACCGTGCTATCCTGCTGGGTAATCCTGCTAAATCTGCACTGTGCAATCCTGTTATCGTGCTGGGCAATCCTACTAATCTGCACTGTGCAATCCTGGATCCTGCTAATCTGAAATGTGCAATCCTGGTATCCTGCTGTGCAAATCTGCCAATTGCACTGTGTACACTTGCTGATCTGACCTATGCAGTCCTGATATTTGATGGGGATATAGAAGCATTCAAAATTTGTGGGATGTACAGTGTAAACACGGCCAAGAGCTTCTGGTGCTTTGATACCAGGATGACCATGTACAGCGACTCCCTGTTTTCTGCGCATAAAATCTTTTCGAGAAGCATTCCATGTGTAATATTTTTGATATATACTCCTGCCTCTGTGTGCTGATTATGCTGGAGTGCTGCAGCTCTGTTATTGGGCAGCACAGACGGTGTAATGGTTAGCATTACTGCCTCACAGCACTGAGGTTGTGGGTTCGATTCCCACTGCGGCCATAACTGTGTGGAGTTTGTATAGTTTGTGGTGCTTGACTGGGTTTCCTCCAGGTGCTCCAGTTTCCTCCCACACTCCAAAAATATACTAGTAGGTGAACTGGCTAACAACAAAAAATAACCGTAGTGTGTGAATGTGTGTGATTCAGACCCGGTCGCTACGCACTGAGCGTATGCACTGAGCGTATGCAAATTTTCCAAATTGACGTCATGGGATACGATCACTCGCCAAGGCATAAACACACCCAATTTGGCTGTGCGAGCGATCGCTCTGTGTATGCAGACACTCCTTAGCGTATGTAGAGATGCCCACTAGCGCACGTCATCTCCAGGAAGTGTATTAAAACATTGGTACATCGAGGACCATCGGATGCGAACGCAGTGCTTGTGGTATGCTTACCCTACCGCAAGCTCTGCGAGCATTTCAGCGTAAAAAAAAGCCATGTGACGTGTATTATGACGCTGCCTGTTAATTATGCACGCCTCTAAAACGGCGTTGAAACACTCAGGCACGCCTGCGTTCGCATCTCCAACCCCCCGTTATTAGTGTCCTGCCCCTGTTACCACCCACAAACGGCCTCTCCTGTCACTCATTACACTGGGCTGCCTTTGCACGGTGAGCGAGCGGTATGCGATTGCAGTGTGTAGTTCGCGCACGCGCAGAACAAAGCGTGCGCATGCGCGTACACAGAACATCGGGCCACTTTCGAGCGCACGCATATAGCAAACGGGTCTGAATCAGGCCCATAGAGTGTAAGCTCTACTAGGGCAGGGACTGATGTGAATGGCCAAATATTCTCTGTAAGGCACTGCGGAATATGTGTACGCTATATATTGTAAATAACTGGTAATATATATATATATATATTTATACCCCAAATCTAATTTTTCCACAGACTTTGCGCCAAAGCCGCTCCATATAGCAAATCTGCATCACTAATGCGACAATAGTACAATGCACAGGTACCCTGGATACTGCTGCCGACATTGCAGACTGCTGCTGTGTGCCACATGCTAACGGCAGACTACTGAGGGCCGATACAAGGGAGTCGCCAGGCATCGTCGTGCTTAATGTGCAAAAATACTAAGCACCCAGTACACTATAAGCGACTCTGAATTCAGCTACGATGCAACAAAGACAGTGTGTTCAGAAATAAGTATGAAAGTCAAAACAGCATTGCAGGTACCTGGGGTTCAGGGCCACAACTAGGTTCCGCTAGTAACTAGGAGCGAGCGGTTCCGCAGCACTGTGGGGGCGGTTCCACAGCCCTTGCTACTGGCGAGCATGGCACCCTGAAGCCAGGATCACTGCTGCGGCACTACTGGACTGTTCACAAGAACCCTCCCCTGGCAATGGCCGCCGTGCATGTGTGATCTGCAGACCACACATGTGCAGGATCCCAGGCACAGGAGTGAAGTGTCACAATGGTGGGATTTGGAAGCTGTGTTCCCGGACTGGGCCTTGGACCTGTATTACTTGGTGCAGTCGCTCGCTGGAGGAGGCTTGGCTTAATAAAGTTTCTCCGCATGAGAGGGTGCAGCAGAACTGATAGGAGTTTGAGGAATGTAGAAGTAGCGTGGTAATTTGGAAGCTACGTGGTGCGGCTGGATAGCCGTGGGTAGACGCTGGTAGCTGAGTGGCTACTTGGAGCGGCTGGATAGCCGTGGGTAGATGTTGGTAGCTGAGTGACTACATGGAGTGGCTGGATAGCCGTGGGTAGACGTTGGTAGCTGAGTGGCTACGTGGAGCGGCTGGATAGCCGTGGGTAGGCGTTGGTAGCTGAGTGGCTACGTGGAGCGGCTGGATAGCCGTGGGTAGACGTTAGTAGCTGGGTGGCTACGTGGAGCGGCTGGATAGCCGTGGGTAGACGTTGGTAGCTGAGTGGCTACGTGGAGCGGCTGGAAAGCCGTAGGTAGACGCTAGTAGCTGAGTGGCTACGTGGAGCGGCTGGATAGCCGTGTGTAGACGTTGGTAGCTGAGTGGCTACGTGGAGCGGCTGGATAGCCGTGTGGAGACGTTGGTAGCTGGGTGGCTACGTGGAGCGGCTGGATAGCCGTGGGTAGACGTTGGTAGCTGAGTGGCTACGTGGAGCGGCTGGATAGCCGTGCGGAGACGTTGGTAGCTGAGTGGCTACGTGGAGCGGCTGGATAGCCGTGTGGAGACGTTGGTAGCTGGGTGGCTACGCGGAGCGGCTGGATAGCCGTGGGTAGACGTTGGTAGCTGAGTGGATACGTGGAGTGGATGGAAAGCCGTGGGTAGACGCTGGTAGCTGGGAGGTGAATACTAGCAGGAAACACCTTCGGAGCAGAGTGGGAAGGCTCACTTAGTAGAACTAAGAAAGTAGTTGCACTGGCAACTTGTGTCAGCATTGGGGATCCTTTTATAGTGAACGCTGAGAGCTGACAGGCTGAGAGAGAAGGAGAAGATTCCTCATTGGTGGAAGTGGAGTCACATGGGCAATCCAAGATGGCCGCGCCCATGGACCGGAGGACAGCGCTTCTAGGAAGAAACCAGCGGGGACCAGCGATCAGCAGGAGGCGGCGAGGAAGCAGCACAGCAGCGGGACCCTCCAGAGGAGAACAGAGAAGATCGCCCTGAGGGAGGAGTACGGCACGGGAGCCGGAAGACAGCGCGGGTCAGTGCCCGCAAAGGTAAGCGGCGGGGTCTGATTCTGGGGTCTCCAGAGCAGCGTGTGACAGTACCCCTTCTTCAAGAGTGGCCACCGGACACTGCCTTGGTTTATGAGGAAATTTCATATGGAACGCTTTGACCAGACGGGGCGCATGGACATCGGAAGCATTTATCCAGATTCGTTCTTCCGGACCATAATTTTTCCAGTCGATGACAACGACAACGGGAATCTAAGATTCTGTCAACTTCGAACTCCTCTCCTTGTTGTGTTTGAACACTAGAAGCTTTGGGAAGGACCTTCTGAAATCAGTTTAAGACCAGTGGTTTAAGAAGAGAAATATGGAAAGAACTTGGAATGCGAAGAAATGGAGGAAGTTTTAGCTTGTAGGCCACAGGATTCAAAACTTTGACGATTGGGAATGGGCCAATGTACCGCGGGGCAAATTTCATTGAGGGAACTCGGAGTCTTAGGTTTCGGGTAGAGAGCCAGACCATATCCCCAGGTTGGAAATTGGGAACTGCTCGTCTTTGGCGGTCAGCAAATCTCTTGTACCGGGCTGAGGTTTTAGTCAGAGAGGAACGAACCTTTTCCCAGATGTTGGAGAACCGTTGAGACATCTTGGCCGCGGGCACATCTAATGTTGGAAGAAGAGGGAAATCAGGCACTCGAGGATGATGACCAAAAACTGAAAAAAGGAGTTTAGTCGTGTGATAATGATTATTGTGAGCAAATTCGGCCCAAGGAAGAAGTTCAATCCAGTCATCTTGGGAGGAGGAGACAAAAGTGCGTAGGAACTGTTCCAGGTCTTGATTGACCCTTTCGGTCTGACCATTGGTCTGGGTGTGATAAGCGGTAGAAAATTTGAGTTCTATTTGAAGGGCTGAGCAGAGTGACCTACAAAACTTCGCTATAAACTGTACTCCCCTGTCGGAGACGATCTCTTGAGGAAGGCCGTGGAGCTTGAAGATCTCTTTTATAAAACTCTGGGCGAGTAGAGGTGCAGACGGAAGCCCAGTAAGAGGTACAAAATGAGCCATTTTAGAAAAGCGATCCACGATAACCCAAATTGTGTTGTGGCCCCGAGATGGAGGAAGATCAGAGATGAAATCCATAGAGAGGTGAGTCCATGGCTTAAATGGAATTGCAAGAGGCTGGAGTTGACCGTGTGGAACCCGCCGAGGTATTTTGTGTTGGGCACATTTGATGCATGACGAGACATAAGACCTGACGTCCTTTTTCATCGAAGGCCACCAATAGGACCGCTGTATGAACTCAAGGGTTTTACCCATACCTAAATGACCAGAGAACCGGGAAGCATGGGCCCAAAGCAGTAACCTCTTGCGGAGTTCTGGAGCGATGAAAGTCTTCCCAACCGAGGGTATAGAAGATAATTTTGTAGAGGCGAAGAAAGCTGGATTCAGGATTGGTTGGGGCTGTTCCATGGGTAGATCAGGGTCGCTTGTCATGGAACGGGAGAGTGCGTCGGCTTTGAGATTTTGAGAGCCAGGACGATAGGAGAATTTGAAGTTAAATCTGGAGAAAAACATGGCCCACCGGGCTTGACGAGGGTTCAAGCAATTTGCAGATTTAAGATAAAGCAGGTTCTTGTGGTCTGTAAAAATGGTAATGGGGTAGAGAGCTCCTTCTAGAAGATAACGCCATTCCTCGAGGGCTAGTTTCATGGCAAGTAACTCTTGATCTCCGATGGTGTAGTTCTTTTCTGCAGGCAAAATCTTCCAGAAAAGAAACCACAGGGATGAAGTTTTTCATCTTCAAACCGCTGGGAGAGTACAGCACCGACACCTTCGGAGGATGCGTCCACCTCCAGGATAAATGGCCGGGTGGAATCCGGTTGCTTTAAGATGGGAGCGGAGATGAAGGCTTGCTTAAGGAGTTGAAATGCTGAGGTAGCTTCGACGGACCACTTAGTTGGATCTGCTCCCTTACGGGTAAGGGATGTAATAGGAGCTACCAGTGTTGAAAAACCTTTCACAAACTTGCGGTAATAGTTGGCAAATCCTAGGAACCTTTGTATGGATTTTAAGGAAGAAGGAAGAGACCAATCAAGAATGGCTTGTAATTTTGAAGAATCCATTTGAAGGCCTGTTCCGGAGATGATGTACCCTAGGAATGGTACACTTGAGACTTCAAACAGACATTTCTCTAATTTGCAAAAAAGTTGATTGGACCGCAACCTCAGAAGGACTTCTTTCACCTGGACTCGATGAGTTTGGAGGTCTTGAGAAAAAATCAAAATGTCGTCCAAGTAAACGACCACGGACTTGTACAAAAGATCCCGGAAGATTTAGTTGACGAAAAACTGGAAGACGGCTGGAGCATTACAGAGGCCGAAGGGCATAACGAGATATTCGTAGTGCCCATCCCTGGTGTTGAAGGCCGTTTTCCATTCATCGCCTGGACGGATACGAATTAAATTATATCCCCTCTTAGATCGAGTTTGGTAAAAACTGTGGCTCCCTTGACTCTATCGAATAACTCTGTTATGAGAGGAAGAGGGTAGCGATTCTTAATAGTTATTTCATTAAGACCCCGGTAGTCAATACACGGGCGCAGCCGACCATCTTTCTTTTTTACGAAGAAAAATCCAGCCCCGGCTGGAGACGTGGAAGGTTGAATGAAGCCTTTACTTAAATTTTCCTAAATATACTCTGACATAGCTTGAGTCTCAGGGAGAGATAGAGGGTAGGTTCGGCCTCTAGGAGGATTCTTCCCGGGAATCAGATCTATGGGACAGTCCCAATCACGATGGGGAGGTAATAGATCTGCGCTCTGTTTGCTGAAGACGTCCGAAAACCCATCATAAGCTTTGGGCAGGTCCATGGAATCCTGTATGACGGAAGATCGGACAGGTACTACCTGCTGAAGGCAGCCTTTGAAACAATTGGAACCCCAAGAGGTTATTTGCATGGTGGTCCAATCAATTTGTGGTGAATGTCTCTGTAGCCAGGGTAGCCCGAGGACTAAAGAATGAGAGGCTTTGGGAATCACTAGGAAGGACAGTTGTTCGGTATGAAGCACCTCAATGGTAAGTCTAAGTGGTGCTGTACAATGTGTGATGGTTCCACTAGTAATGCGACTACCATCGATGGCAGTTAAAGTGGTGACTCGAGGCAACGCTTCTATGGGGATTTCATGTTTCTGGGCAAAGTCCGTATAGACAAAGTTCTCTGCTGCACCAGAATCTAGAACAGCTAATACAGCTTTGGAACCTCAAGGAAGCTTTAACTGAGCCTGGATGGTGGAATCAGACTTCCTATGTGATTCGACGGCAACTCCTAACTTAACCTCTCTGTCATAAGTTAGGAGGAGGCGTTTCCCAGACGAATTAGACGGATGGGACAGGTTCTAACTAAATGTTGAAGAGATCCGCAGTACATACAGAGGTTCTGTCTCTGCCTTTTCAGTCGTTCCTCGGCTGATAGACGAGAGCGGTTGACCTGCATGGGTTCCTCGCCCATAGGAGGAGAGGGTAAACGGGAAGCTGGACGTGGCCTTCCGCGATCTAGTCTGCCTCTTTCCAAGGCACGCTCCCTGTGACGAAGATCCACCTTGTTGCAAAGGGAAATTAAATCATCCAAGTTGGTTGGGAGGTCACGGGAAGCTAAGTAGTCTTTGAGCCTTTCTGAAAGGCCACTCCAGAAGGCAGCGATGAGAGCATCCTCGTTCCAATTGAGTTCTGAGGCCACAGTTTGGAACTGGACTACATATTGACCGACGGTCCTGCTACCCTGACGGAGGCGTAGAATATCAGCTGATGCGGAAGTGGTTCTTCCAGGTTCGTCAAAGATCTTGCAAAATGTGGAAATGAATTCGGAATAGTTGGAGAGCAGAGGATCCGATTTCTCCCAAAGGGGTGAGACCCAGTTGAGTGCTTGGCCAGAGAGCAGAGAGATGATATATGCCACCCTGGTTCTGGCTGTCGGAAAATTGGCAGATTGTAGCTCGAACTGGATTTCGCATTGGTTTAAAAAACCCCTGCATAATTTGGGGTTGCCATCGAACTTGCTCGGAGGGGAAAGCTGAAGACGAGCAGGAGGTAGAAGCGGGGGAGCAGGTGACACCACAGGATGAGAGGCGGCTTGGGAGCCAGCGGGAGCGGGATGAGCCAATAAGGACTGAATGTTGTCCAAGCGTGACGACATATCTTGAATGAACTGGATCAACTGGGCCTGAGAGGTCTCGTGTCTTTCCAGACGAGATAGTACATCCTGCGAGGGATCTACCCCAGATCCTTGACCACTTGCCGAGTCCATCTGGCCAGTGCAAACTGTCACAATGGTGGGATTTGGAAGCTGTGTTCCAGGACTGGGCCTTGGACCTGTATTACTTGGTGCAGTCGCTCGCTGGAGGAGACTTGGCTTAATAAAGTTTCTCCGCATGAGAGGGTGCAGCAAACTGATAGGGAGTTTGAGGAATGTAGAAGTAGCGTGGTAACTTGGAAGCTACGTGGTGCGGCTGGATAGCCGTGGGTAGGCGTTGGTAGCTGGGTGGCTACGAGGAGTGGCTGGATAGCCGTGGGTAGATGTTGGTAGCTGAGTGACTACGTGGAGCGGCTGGATAGCCGTGGGTAGAAGTTGGTAGCTGAGTGGCTACGTGGAGTGGCTGGATACCCGTGGGTAGGCGTTGGTAGCTGAGTGGCTACGTGGAGCGGCTGGATAGCCATGGGTAGACATTGGTAGCTGGGGGGCTACGTGGAGCGGCTGGATAGCCGTGGGTAGACGTTGGTAGCTGAGTGGCTACGTGGAGCGGCTGGATAGCCGTGTGGAGACGTTGGTAGCTGAGTGGCTACGTGGAGCGGCTGGATAGCCGTGTGGAGACGTTGGTAGCTGGGTGGCTATGTGGAGCAGCTGGATAGCCGTGGGTAGACGTTGGTAGCTGAGTGGCTACGTGGAGCGGCTGGAAAGCCGTGGGTAGACGCTGGTAGCTGAGTGGCTACGTGGAGTGGCTGGATAGCCGTGGGTAGACGTTGGTAGCTGAGTGGCTACGTGGAGCGGCTGGATAGCCGTGTGGAGAGGTTGGTAGCTGGGTGGCTACGTGGAGCGGCTGGATAGCCGTGGGTAGACGTTGGTAGCTGAGTGGCTACGTGGAGCGGCTGGATAGCCGTGTGGAGACGTTGGTAGCTGAGTGGCTACGTGGAGCGGCTGGATAGCCGTGTGGAGACGTTGGTAGCTGGGTGGCTACGTGGAGTGGCTGGATAGCCGTGGGTAGACGTTGGTAGCTGAGTGGCTACGTGGAGCGGCTGGAAAGCCGTGGGTAGACGCTGGTAGCTGGGAGGTGAATACTAGCAGGAAACACCTTCGGAGCACAGTGGGAAGGCTCACTTAGTAGAACTAAGAAAGTAGTTGCACTGGCAACTTGTGTCAGCATTGGGGATCCTTTTATAGTGGACGCTGAGAGCTGACAGGCTGAGAGAGAAGGAGAAGATTCCTCATTGGTGGAAATGGAGTCACATGGGCAATCCAAGATGGCCGCGCCCATGGACCGTAGGACAGTGCTTCTAGGAAGAAACCAGCGGGGACCAGCGATCAGCAGGAGGCGGCGAGGAAGCAGCACAGCAGCGGGACCCTCCAGAGGAGAACAGAGAAGATCGCCCTGAGGGAGGAGCACGGCGCGGGAGCCGGAAGACAGCGCGGGTCAGTGCCCGCAAAGGTAAGCGGCGGGGTCTGATTCTGGGGTCTCCAGAGCGGCGTGTGACTGAAGAGGCCGCTGAGGGTCTCAGAGCCCCGGTATGTGCTTTATCATACATCCGGGAGGTATGATCGCATCCTGCAACAAGATCATGGGCGCTAATATCGCGTCCAGATACATTACAAATCATTAATAAATGCGCCTCTTTGTACGTTTGGAAATGGACAATTTTTGTCTCTGTTCATAAATGAGTGACAATGACAGTTATATTGTTCATAGCCCCCATCATCGTAAAGAATCATTTCCAGTCATTTGTCATGTTTTCCTGCTCTGTGGCATCAGCCAAGCCCTAGGAACTGCACAAGGAAGTTATTTTCCTATATTTGTGGTAGGAAAGAGTTAATATACCTCCAGGCACTGTCTAAATTTACCCCATCCCCTGGCTTAATGCAAACCACTAGCGCCACAGAAGCCTATGCGGCTGTTACAGGAGGGAAAACCAATTCAGTTGTAACTCATGAAATTAGACACCAAAGGTAAATTAATACTGTAAACGTCGTCATATCGACATAGAACAAAATTATAATTTTAGTAATTATTCTGTAACAGCAGAGCGTAATGATCCAGGAGTACAGAGAATAGTGAGAAGAGTAAAGTAAAAAACACATGAGCCATCTGCTGGTGAAACGAGAGCATTGCATGTGACAACACCCCATCGTCTGTCTATGCATTTAACTCTGACAAGCTAAATAGTATTCGGGTCTGGGCACAGAGAAAGGTAAAATAAGACGAAGTAGAGAATCATATCACAGTAATTACACTTATTGGGGTAAATTTACTAAGAATCGAGTCTGGTCGAGTTTGTTTGTTTTTTTACTTGAGTAGCTTTGCCGAAACTCGGGTGATTCGAGGCTCCCGAAACTCTCAAATATACCAAGAAGTGAGTTTAGCTGAGAGTGAGATGGCCGATGGTGAAGCAGAATGAGATTTCTCCCCCGAGTATCGCGTTTTGAAGGAGATTACTCACCCGCGATTGCAGTGTCTTCTCACTGCAAAACTCTCCCGAGCAAGCAGCCTGCACATATCAGTGAGATATATGAAGGCTGCTTGTGTTCTAGGCTGTTAAAAAACGGGATAAATGTTAGAAAAAAACTGACATAGGGCCTCCCCCTCTAAAGCTTAAACACCCCCGGACTTGCCAGCCAGTCCTGGTTCCTAAAATTACGGGGAACAAAATGAGTAGGGTTCCACCATAATTTAGGAACCAGCACCAGGCTGCAGGGACAGTCTTTCTTTTAAATATAGGGGAAAAAAATTGCATAGGGTACCCCGTATATTTAAAACCAGCACCGGACCCAAACCGACTATCTATCTATCTATTTTACAGTATCTATCTATCTATTCTACAGTATCTATCTATCTATCTCATATCTATCTATATATCTCATATATATATCTATTTATCTAGCTATCTCATATCTATCTAATATCTATCTATCTCATATCTATCTAAATATCTATCTAATATCTATCTATTCTACAGTATCTATCTATCATATCTATCTATCGATCTATATATATATATATAATATCTATCTATCTCATATCTATCTATTCTACAGTATCTATCTATCTATTTATCTATCTATCTAATCTAATTGCAGGATAGCAGCTTCTGCGATAATATAATCAGTTTAAAAAGAATCTGCTGCCCTCTGGTGGTTATACACTAACATAACACTCATTAGTGGCTTCATTCTGATTGATCGGTGAACTCTCTCCCCTCTACCCCAGAGACCAATTATCAACAACTTTAGAATCATGTTTCACCTGCATTGTATCAGATAATCTCATGTCACCGGCTGTGTCCAGAGGAGAATAACACACACTCTTAGTTATTATTACAGCAATGCTTTCTTATACACTTCAACTTCAATTTTATGAAATACATGTCAGTGTCGTACTATTATCTTCTTGTTGTTATCCATTGTTTTCTCTGCAAGCAATCTCCGATGTTCCAGAATAACACCAGAGCATACAGTACTGGCCAACTCTCCCTCATTGTCAGGGAGACTCCCTGAAATAGCAGCAATCTCCCTGTCGCCCTGAAGAGTCTAGTATCCCCATTATGAAACTGTTATATTAAAAGAAAAAACAGAGATATATACATTCAAATGGGATCATTAGTATAATTTCCCTGCATTGGATATAAGGCACAATGATCCCTATGGCTACATGTATTTTCTGTAAAGTATCAGTGTGTTTTCATCAACACGTAGATCTTACTGACTGCTTTGGGGCTCATTTACATGTGGATGTAAGTCAGGTTCATGACACGCCCCTCAGATGTAGCAGGACACGCCCACTTTACCGCCGCGCTCATAGGTGCTGCTTTCACAATCTCCCTGCAATGCTTTTTCAAACGTAGGCAAGTATGCCCCAGAGTCATTGCACCTCACTCAGAGTTGGGCGTAGACGCGAGTTGCAGAGTTATTTGGACGTAACTTGCTCTTTTGATATTTCGCCTGCATGTATTTTCGTGATGTGCGTCACTATACAGGCAGCTTGTACTTATGGCACTCTGCAACAAAGGGGTGGGGACAGGCGGAGCCATCCCGCCCGTTACGCCGACTACGCTTGTGCGTAGGGCGCCAGCCAGCAGAGGGAGCTTTGATTCGCGCACACCTTAGCCGCCGCACTCCTTCCCGCAGCAACCAATCGCTGCAACACTCCTTCCCTCCGGCCGCCGCAGGGAAGCTCCATTTGCCGGGCGCACGCTGAGATTTTACTAGCGGGCACCCGGCTCCCGGCAGTCATAACGTCTCTCCCATAGATCAGAGGAGCGGTGGACGGCAACGCACACAGGATCGGGGCTTAAGGTAAGTATTCTGGGCCTGATTCAGAGCCGGACGCTCTGGCCAGAGCGCTCGCTCTGAATCAGGGCCCTCCTACATGAAAATGGAGCGGCCTCTTGGATGCTAGCATAGCTGTGGGTGACCACCCACAGCTATAGCGAGCGTCCATGATGATGGTCACGATGGTCAAGACCATCGCGACCATCGGGCTTGCGATGGAGACCCTGCGGTAGGGTCTCGCTGCCGCAAGCCGTGGAGTGATTTTGGCTCTATCAGAGCAAAAATCACTCCCACTGACATCACTAGTGATGTCAGTGGGGCCGGCTTCAGACGGTAGGCGTTGCCATGGGAACGCCTCCATCTGGCAGCCATGCCCCCGGCATGCCCACCAAAGGGGGCGTGCTGTCAATCAACATCGACAGCACGCCCCCTTTGGTGCGAGACCCGGAGCGGCGGCTATCCCGTCGCTAGCCGGGTCTCGCGCATGCGCACGACGGAGCTCCCTCCGTCGTGCGCATGCACAGTAGGGCACCATCAACCCGCTTGCGAGTGTCCTGCACTCGCGAGCGGGTCTGAATGACCCCCTCTGTTCGTTTGTTTTTTGTGTGTGTGTGCGTGGCTATTACAGGGGGCTTACTACTTCGGGCACTTTTACAGGGTGCATTTCTACTGGGGGCAATTTTACAGGGGCACTACTACTGGGGGCATTACTATTGGGGGCACTACTACTGGGGGCTAACTACTTGGGGCATTATTAGAGGGGCATTACTAGTTGTTGGGCACTCTTACAGGGGGCACTATTACAGGGGCTTACTACTGGGGGCACTACTACTGGGGGCACTTTTACAGGGGGCATTACTATTGGGGGCACTACTACTGGGGGCATTACTATTGGGGGCACTATTACAGGGGGCATTACTACTTGGGGACATTTTACAGGGGCACTACTACTGGGAGTACTATTACATGGGCCTTACTACTGGGGGCATTATTACAGCGGCATTACTATTGGGGGCTAACTACTTGGGGCATTACTATTGGGGGCACTTTTACATGGGGCATTGCTACTGGGGGAAATTTTACAGGGACATTATTACAGGGGCACTATTAGTGTGGGCATTATTATAGGAGCATTACTATTGGGGGCACTACTACTGGGGGCTAACTACTTGGGGCATTATTACAGGGGCATTACTATTGGGGGCATTACTACTGGGGGCACTAATACAGGGAGCATTACTTTTGGGGGTACTATTACAGGGGCAGTACTGCAGAGGGCACTACTACAGGGGGAATTACTACTAGGGCCACTGCAGAAGGGGCACCACTGCTGTGGGCATTATGTTTAAGTGCCACTACTGCTGTAGGCATTGTATTAGGGTCAGTACTACTGTGGGCATTGTAGTAGGGGCACTACTACTGTGGGCATTGTGTAAAAGGGGCACTACTGTGTGTCAGAACATAAATAAGGGACACTACTATATGGTGTAATGTGAATCAGGGGCACGATGGCCCTCATTCATACCCGCTTGCAAGCGCAAGCCACAGAAGCCTCGCAAGCCCCGGAGCGAGTGAGAAATTCACTCGCTCCGGGGCTCGCTACAAACGGGGCGGCTGTCGATGTTGATCGACATCTCGCCCCGTTTTGTAGGCGGGGAGGGGGGGGGTGGCTGGCCAAACGGAGGTGTTCCTGAGGGAACGCCTGCCGTTTGTGGGCGGCCCTACTGACATCACTTGTGATGTCAGTAGTGAGCTTCCTGCTCTATTAGAGCCGGAAGCTCACTGGGGCTTGCGGCAGACGAGACCCTACCACAAGGGTCTCGTCACAAGCCCGATGATCACAATGGTCGCGACAATCACCTGCCCACAGTTTAGCGAGCAGCCAGGAGGCCGGCTAAAAAAAGAAAAAAGTGGCCGCACCTCATCCGGAGCGAGTGCTCGTTTTTTTCGAGGGGCTCTGAATGAGGTCCAATGTGCGGTGTAATGTGAATGAGACTGTGCTACTGTGTGGTGTAGTTTGAATTGGGGATGATATTGTGTGACCACGCCTTTTTCTTTTGAGACCTTTTCTTTAGCATACCTCCTAAGCATCCTGATATTGGTGATAAAGGGCTATATTTAATATCATTATTTTTACTAAAATAAAGTGAAAAATAAAGGGTGTGAATAAAGTTTTCACACCCTTTTCACATTATTTTAGAATTTGTAAAATTGTGCTCCAAGCCCTAATTATCACTTATTTTTAGTAATCAGATCACATTTCCCATAATTGTAATGGGAAATGCGATCTGTGTGCAAGTTACTAAAAATAAATTGTGAAAATAATACCGGGGAAAGCCCTGTGATAATAACGCCACCTGGAGGTGGCGTTATCCAGGGTCTCCCACGATTACCGGACTCCTACTCTGCTCTAAAAGGCGGAGAACAGCCCGGAGTTGGTCCCAGTGATCAGCTGTGTGGTCTAAACAGACCACACGCTGATCAGGGACCGGAGATTGGGGCTCCGGTGATGTCCTCCCTCCGGTCAGCTGGTCTCCCATCCTGCACTGTGACCCGGGTCCCAGTGCAGGATGGGAAATCAGCTGACTGGAGTCACGGAGGACATCACCGGAGTCCCGATCACCGGAGGTAAGTGTAATTAACGGAGGAGGGGGTGGGTTGCGATCGCGGGGGTGGGGCTTAACAGCGTTCGCGGGGGCGTGGCTTAGCAGGAGCCGGTATTTTGCAAAAAATACCGTGATAAGTGTGCGGAGGGGATTCGCAGGGACAGAGCTTTCTCACAAGCTCTGTCCCTGCAGGGGATTTATAGTAAATCCCTGTGATATTGGCAATGCAAATTCACTCGGTAATATTACACTACAATCTGCATTCAATATGCGGACTGCAGTAAATAGAGCCCAAAGCATCGCAGATGGGGGGGAATGGTGAATAGATGCCATGCGCACACATGTGGCATCTATTTTCTGGAGAAAGGGACATGGAGCATGCCCAGCAACTCCAAGAGCACTGGGCATGTACCCAGCATGCTTGGAATTACATTTCCCATGAGACCACACCCCTTTCCTTTGTCGGGTGCACGCACCTTCGGCGTGTGCAAATTCCGCCAGGGGGCACCAAAATGTATCTTCGCTTACCAAAAAAATTAGGCTCGGGCCGGCCCTGGGGACAGGGGTTGGGGGGGGAGGGGCATGTGGACTCAATGACAAAGCGCAAATGCGCCTATTTGGAGGGACAAGACTTGAGGGTATTGAACTACATTGTAATGATCCACAGCACCCTCCAAGTGAATGCGAAGTAGATTTCTATTAGTAAATTATTATTTTTTATTTTTTTTTATCAAATGGATCAATTGAAAATGGTAAAAAAACAATCTGAAACCAACATCAATCGTTATCCGGACCCTTCCAGCTGTCATCATCGGTTTCCTTCTCAATATCTCTTTCACCCAGATGTTGATAATACATAGACAGTGCTGTAACTGTAATGGGTGCAGGGCGTAGTTACCTACAGTACTCTTCGGGAAGGAGTGGAAGACTCCCGATTTTTCGGGTCACTTTCCTAATGAAGTGGGCAGGATGGGGAGATCATATACTGGGAATCGCCGCTCCGTAGGGAGGGGATGGGGCTATAATTGGTTGTCACCTTTTGCCCCCCCATCGGAAAATGGTGCAGTGAGCATTTTATCATAGATTTGGGCATGCACAGTCGCAGTGGCGTAATTAGGGTAATTTGGAGCCCGGGGCAAGATTAAAAATGCAGACACCCCCCCCCCCCCATGTGATGAAATGTGGGCATGGTCACATGCCACAAGGGGCGTGGCCACTGAAAATTGGGGCGTTTCAACATGACACACCACCATTTCTCGTCACTCATCCCTTATGCAGTGTCCCCAGTAGCAGTGCCCCTTTAGTAATGCCCCGTATGCCGTGCCCCCTGTTGTAGTGCACATTATGCCCCCAGTAGTGCCCCTTATACAGTGCCTACAGCAGTAGTGCCCTTTACACATAAAACACGCAGACACACACAGACAGACAAAATTATACTTACCGGAATCCCGGGTCCTGTGCCCGTAGCTGTCCGCTGCTCCTGTCCTGGTTGGCGTTATGGGAGAGTGCGGGAGCCGGAAGGCGGGGCTCATGAAGCTCCGGCCCTGGTGCAGCAGCCAATAAGAGTCTGTCTAACTCTAATTGGCTGCAGTGCTAAAACACACACGGCTGCCGCCGTGTTTGTTTTAATGTGTAGTGCCAAGGCCCCGCGGCGCCCAGGGCACGTGCCCCGCTCAAGCCCCCCATGTTACGCCACTGCATAGTAATAAAGTCACTGGGAACATGGGCTTTGATTCAGGGATGGATGGAATTGCACAGCCGTACGCAAGCGGCTGTGCAAACCTGTCCATTTAAAATGCAAATGCAGAAGGAAGTGTCAGACCCCCTCCTTGCTGCATCTGCGTGATCGCAGCGCTGAGACCGAGGATGCAGCCTGGGATCACCATCGGAACAGCCGCGACCATTCGTCGTGATTGTTGACCCTTCAGCCAGGCTGCAGTAGCTGAAGCTTACCGCAGCCTGACCAGGTCCTGGCAGCTGGCGAGGCCAGGAAGTCTGCGTGCACCCCATGCAGACCCTGGTCTCGTCTATACCGGGAAGACAGAGGCGACATGCTCTCGTTTCCGGGAATGCTGCCCAGGAACGCCCCAGCTCTGCCTCCTAAATTCCGCAGCCTGTCAATTAGCGAGCGAACTCACAGATGGAGGGCTGCGCATGCGCTGTATAAGATAAGATTCCTGGAGAAGGGACACGCTGAGCCGCTTCCCAAATCCATAGAGAACCAATTGATAACTGTAAAAAAATTGTGAAATAGTTCAACATCGCCAGATAGGAAAAAAAAAAAAGATCCACCAAATACAAAACAATCCTTACCGCACATCATGTGATCAAACTTCAGGAAATTGCCAATTATAGGGGGAGATGTCTCAAGCAGTGTAAAAGAGAACCAGTGCTGACGTTGCCTATAGCAACCAATCAGCTTCGAGGTAGCATTTATAAAAATTATAGGTACAGTAGAAGCTGATAGGTTGTTATGGCAACTTCTCCACTGGTTCACTCTCCACATCCTTGGGCCTGAATGTAGTACGCAATGCCGATTTTCGCCTAGATCAAGCGATTATTAGCCATTGCGTATTCGTGTCCGCCGCACTGCGCATGCTCAGCGATTGATTTGGGGGAGGTAACAGGGGGTGGATTCGGAAATGCAGGTGTGTCTGACCGTGAAACGCCGTGTCTTGGGCGTGCATAAATGAGCTATTGTGATCTGCTGCGCAGCATCAGAGCTCGCTGCGTGTCAGGAGAGACGCAGTGTTTGAGGCTGGACAGACTTGCCGCATATGCCGGGTGACTGTCTGCTGTGCGTTGATGGTACCAATGTTTACGCTGTGTTGTACGTCATCGGACGGAGGTGAGAAGGCAGCAGCGGGCGTCCCTATACTGGGCTAAGCTTTGGAAGGCATTAGCACATTTTAGTAACCGCGATCCCTGTGAGAATGCAGTCGTGATCTCTGAATCCAGCCCTTTACACAGCTTGATATATCTACCCCGGAATGGGTATGTAATACCGGCAGTCAGTGGCATCCCGATGGTTGGTATCCCGACGGGACGGGTTAGTATACTTACCCTCCCCCTTCTCCCCCTAACCCTAACCATCCCTTCTTGTAGCCTAACACTAACTCTCTCACCCCGCACCCTAACCTTCCCCGTTAGTGCCTAAATCTAAGTCTTCCCCCTTCGTGCCTAAACCTAACCCTTAGTGCCTATCCCTAAACTCCCTAGTGGTGCCTATCTCTACGCCCCCCAAAAAAACCTAACCCTAACCCCGCTATGCTGCCAAAACTTAACAATCGATGGGATTTAAGATAGGCATCAAAATACCGATGCCTATCCTAATCCCGGCGCCAGTTTACCTCGTTCAGGATGGCGTCTGTCTGTATTCCGGCGTCAGGATTAAGGTAGGCATCGGTATTTTGATGCCTATCTTAAATCCCATGACAGGGCCAGATTAAAGCTTGTGGGGGTCTCCTCATGGCTTGAAGGGGGCCCCTTCAAGCCACGAAGAGCCCGCCCCCCCAGCCACACAGCCCAATACCCCCTCCCCCCAAGCCACACGGAGCCCTACTGCCTCCATCCCCATCCCTGATTACTCACCTGTCATCCTCCTGTTTCTGGCAGAGCTGCTCCCTAGTCCCCTCATCAGCGTCGCTGACGTGATGTGTCACGTGACGCCGATGAGGCGACTCAGTCGGGCGGGAGACGCTCTGCGCTATATGCAGCAGCAGCTGAGACCCATCCAGGAACAGGTGCCACTGGACCCTGTGTGGGGGCCCCTATGTACGTGGGGGCCCCAAGGTTGCCGCCCCTGTCAGCCCTCCCTTAATCTGGCTCTGCCCGCCACCCAGTCGGTGATAAAGCGTTCCAGCCTGGTCTGGGGTCCCACCCGTCACTGTGCACTATGGGACATGTGGATGATCCCCACACAGACACAGGGGAGCGAGGGAAAACAGACTAGTGCACAGAATTTTTAGTTTCTTTAAAAGGCGAATGAACAATTCTGCAAATATCATTTCACAGACTATAACTACAATTAACCACCTGGGAAACTTGATGGACAATATTCAAGGCATCATTTTCCCATCACCATAGAAACAACAGAAGAAATGGCATCAGCTGGTATATTCATACTATACATATACACGTACATAACACAATACGAGATCAGTCACAAATAAGATACCAGATTGTCAAAACAAGTCACGAGTGACTGCCTGCAGAAAGCCTACACGTTAGAATGACATTCACGCCTAAAAAACTGTCAGGCGTGACATCTCTCAGACAGAGCGCACCATTTAATACTGCCATATCATGAGTAACATAAAAACAACGGTGCCATTTGCAATTGAAATGAGCATATTGATGAATAACAAAAATACATTGAACATCTATATGTAGCACCTACCTAGATGGCCAGCGGTGTCTAAAAAAGACAGGCTAAACCAGGCTACTGAAGCCATTGGATACGTATATCATACAGATGGGTTAGAGCACTTAAACATTCAGTATATACTTTACTAGTGAGTGAATTAGAGACTATGGGCCTGATTCAGAGCCACTCGTAAGTGGCCGCTCGTTCGCTCCGAGCGATGTTTGCCCAACTGCGCATGCGTACGGATCGTTATACGCATGCGCGAACCAGTCAGTGCGGCCGAAATTCATGTGCTCGCAAAATAGCGAATGTCTGATAATTTGAGTGACAGAAAGAGGCGTGTGTGGGTGGTAACAGGGGAAGGTGCTTGAAAACGGGGAGTGGAGAGCCGATCGCAGGCGTGCTTAAAGGTCAAAACGGGCATTTTATGGGTGTGTATAATTAAAACAGCAGCGTCATTGGCCACGTCACTGGGTTATTTTATAGCCAGAACTGCTCACAAAATTGTGGTAGCTAAAACCAACCACAAGAATAGCTGGTCGATGTACTCGATTAATCTAATAAATAGCGGACATGACGTAGGATGCGAGCGGCCAGGGGGCGTAGTTTCCCAAAAAACGACCGCAAGTTTTGTTCGCTCGTTCAGACCTAGAGGCATGAACAGACCGCAAACAGCGAACGGTTCATTTGAATAGCCACCCCTATTTTCTGGACGAGCGAGCGCTAATTGCGTCCGGCTCTGAATCAGGCCCTATTTCTCTTGAACTTTCAAGATTGTTGCCTTATTATCTTTACTATTTAAAGGCTCCATTGGATACAAGTATTTGAGAATCACAAGCGGCAGAAATACAAGCTACAATTGCTATTTTGCATTTTATTAAATTTTATTGTTGTTATATATGTGTGTGTAGTGTAATATGTGTTGTTTATGTGGTACATGTTTTTTAAAAAAATAATAAATAGAAATTTATTGAGAGAAGCCTTGGTCAATATTTATAATTTTCAGTCAAGCAATACTATTAATCAGGGTCTTAACAGAGGAGGGGGCCCGTGTGCACTCCCTGTGCGGGGCCCCCTCCTCTCTCTGCGGTGGCCGGCAGCCGACTGATGCGGCTGGCCAGCCACCGGAGCGTTAGCAGACTCCGGGCACTAGAGTGTGCCCAGAGTCTACTGCGCATGCGCAGAACACCGGAAAATGGTCGCGGCGGCCATTTTCCGTGTTCTGGGAAACGCTGAGACCCGCCGCGGGACCACGGACAGGTAAGTTTAAAATAATATGTGTGCAGGGTGTGCGGTGCAGGACCCCCCTGGACCCGGGGGCCCGTGTGCCCCGCGCACACTGCACCCATTATAGATACGCCATTGCTATTAATGTAATTCATATACTGCATACACATGGTCAGATATGTCAGATGAACGATTGAACGATTTTACCAACTATTTGAATGAGTGAACGATTTCAGACAGTATTAAAATTAATGGAATCGTCCAAATCTGCCCGCAAACACATCAGATGTCAGATATCGTTATCTGACAAGCGAGAACGCGCATCGTTCATCGTTGCAGTCACACGTCAGATTTTCTTTCAGATATGAACGATTTTTAAAATCGTTATCGTTCAGATCTGACAGAAAATCTGACCGTGTGTACTGTATGTACCAATAGACACACCCACAGCGCAGTCCTATTCCTGATTTAATTGGGCCAGCTGGTTACTGGCAAGTTGGACTAACAGCTATTCAGGTGGAGTAAAACAGATATAAATCCAGCGCAAGGATATTAGTTGTTGGGAAACTAAGAACTCATATTAGATTTGACCTTTTTTTGGTATATTACCAGTTTTTAATCCTTAGCAGCTCAGACTGTATTGTAATTGCAAAGAGTAGCGCCTGACTGAATATTAGATAGACATATATAAATGAGTGTAAAATAACAATGGAATTTATGTGTTATACAGAGCGGTAACATAGAAGAGAGGCATATGTATCTTCCTTCAAAAATGATAAAGAAATGGATAGACTTTTAGAGAATTCCCCAGATATGACTAAATGATTTAATCAATTAGAAGATCTCCTCATAGCTGAGATGCGAAATTGGTGGGATGGGATTTCCCTACAACACAATATTGACAGAAATATTATCCCCGGGGGTTTAAGAGTACTTAAAACTTTATCTATTAATGATTATCCAGATCTCACGAGAAAATGCAATGCAACATTAGACTCTTAATCTAGATCTCTCATGAGACTACTAATTGAGTATAGAGAAACAAAAGTGACTAAAATCACTGAGAACATAGATCAACTTAAAGAAGAACTGCTCCAGAATAAGGATAAAACTGAATTTAAAGAGAAAGATACTATTATAAATGAAAAAATAGTTACATTTGAGAAGGAACTACTCAATTCGAAATATCATAAATCCTCAAGAGATCGGAATGATGATGAAAGAGATAAGGTAAGAACATATAAAAAAAACCTAAAATGTACCCCCCAGATTCTTTTAAAACTAAAATTATTCATTTCTCCATGAGTCTAGACCACAATTACTCCAAAAAGTTCAAAAAATCCAAGAAATACAGTAAGTAGGAGGAAATCTATCAATCAGCATAAGGAGACTACATTCAATATTAGGAATAGACCTGGGAGCAGATCTCCACCTCCCACATCTGAAGATTTTTTAGCCAGGGATGACAGAATAAAAGAATACCATCACAAAAATCCATTTGGTCCCCTGAAAAGCTTCACCCCAAAAAGACAGACACCGAGGGGGAGACGAGGAAAGGTAGCAGGGATATATAATTTGTCAAAAGGAAATTAACGGATGTTGGGGGTGATTCAATTAAACACGAATTGAATAGCGCCGGGAGCGAGCTCCCAGAGCTATTCAATTCAGTGCGCTGTGTGGTCGGAGAATGCCGGTTATCGCGGTCATTGCTCCTTAACAAGAGTGTTAAGGCACGGTAACCGGCATTCTCTGACCAAAGTGCCGGGCGCGCTATGCAGAAAAACAGCTGCGCACCCGGCACTTTGGTCGGATTTCTCTTCACATCCCCAGGGGGGTGTGAGAAGAAATCCTTAGCGCGCCCAAACAGCGCGGTGTATTGAATAGTTTCATGAATCTCTCCCGTCGCTATTCAATAGCGCATTGAATTGAATTCCCCCCATAGAAAGAAGAGTTCTTAATAAAGGACTAAACTATGCATCAAGTAATGAACCAAATGTCTTTGACCTATTCCTGGATTTAAATAAATATATTAGGACATTATGTAGAAAGCGTTTTTTGTGAGTAAATTAAAATCACAACAGGGAGATCCAATCCTACTAGATGGAGATGAACTGGAAAGTTTAATTATTTTAGAAAATCTACAGTCAGAATCAAAAGGTAATACAAGAGATTCTTGCCTTATATTTGATGTTCAAAATAGTCCTAGATATAAACAATAATCAAAATTTAAATATAAAAATAAATCTCAGGTTTTTTTTTCCAACAGAACACAAAAATGCTGTAATAACTATTTTTTTAAAATAAAACAGAGGAATTTAAAAACCTTTGTAAACAGGGAGAAAGAGATAAAAAGAGTAATTTGATCAAGTGGGAACGCAAAGCTCTGAGAGATTTGTGGTTATTAAGCCGGCCGATAAGGGGGGTGGCGTCGTCATCCATGATAGGACTGTATACATCGTGGAGACATACAGGCACCTTCATCAGTTTCTACTCTGTTCTCGATGGCAACCCCTCCTCCAAATTTCAGTTACAACTTAAACACTTGCTTGATGGAGCATTAGAAAAGGGGTCTCTGAGTAAAGAGGAGGCACATTTTTTATTTCCAATAGAACGAATCACCCCTATTTCTTATCACCATCCCAAAATGCACAAAGCACTATCTGCACCCCCTGGGAGACCTATAATTTAGAGTATTGGGTCTTTAACTTCTAATGCAGTGATTCCCAACCTCGGTCCTCAAGGCACACTAACAGTCCTGGTTTTAGTGATATCCATGGTTGAGCACAGATGGTTAAATCAAAATAACTGAGGTACTAATTAAGTCACCTGTGCTCAATTATGGCTATCCTTAAAACCTGGACTGTTAGTGTGCCTTGAGGACCGAGGTTGGGAACCCCTGTTATAATGTATAATTTTTTGTGGACACTCACTTACAGGATCACGTCGTCAACCTGAAATCACATATAAAAGACACAACTCACATTCTCAAAAAAAAATGCTTGGTTTCAAATGGACTCTAGGGTGGGGATTTCTCACCTTGGATGTCCAAGCATTACATACACATATCCCCCATCATAAGGGGGTAGAAGCAGTAAAGTACTTTTTGGATCAAGATGATATGATTTCAGTTGGATGACGTGACCTAATATTAGATACAATTTTGTTTATACTCACTCATAATTATTTTTTGTTTTAATCCACATATCATTTGCAAGCACTGGGGATGGCCATGGGGACCAGGTTTGCACAAAGTTATGCAAATCTCTATATGGGCCGCTTCGAGGAAAAATACATATGGAGCGGCCCATATAGAGATAACCTGGTCCTCTATGCCCGTTTTTTAGATGATTTGTTTATTATTTGAAATGGGGGTTTAGATTTGGCACGAGAATTTGTTGAACATTTAAACACTAATGGTGCATACACACGATCAGATTTTTTCTTCAGATATGGACGATAACGATTTAAAAATCGTTCAGTCGTTCATATCTGAAGGAAAATCGTTCATATCTGACATGCCTGAACGATGGACGATCAACGATGCGCGTTCCCGTTTGTCAGATAACGATATCTGACATCTGATGGGTTTGCAGTCAGACTTGGACGATTCCATTCATTTTAATGCAGTCAAAAATCGTTCAATCGTTCAAATCGTTCAAAACTTTGGTCAAATCGTTCAAATCGTTTAGTCGTTCAGTCGTTCATCTGACAAGTCTGACAAATCTGACCGTGTGTACGCTCCATAACACTTGTCATTTAAAGTTCACGTACACTTTTAATTTGGAGCAAATAGATTTTCTTGCTGTGTCCTTTCTCATAGACCGAAACAACACTGTTATTACTGTACTTCAAACTATAGAAAACCAGTTGGTGTAGGTAATTATTTACACTATCGAAGTGGACACTATCGTCCCTGGATAACGAACATACTAAAAAATCTAATTCTTCGCTTAAGGCGGAATTTTGGGAAAGATGAAGACTTTAAAACACAAATGGAGGAAATGCTAAATAATTTCACATTGGGCAGCACAGACGGTGTAATGGTTAACGTTAATGCCTCACAGCAATGAGGTCATGGGTTCAATTCCCACCATGGCCCTAACTGTGTGGAGTTTGTATATTCTCCCTGTGCTTGCGTGGGAACCCTCCGGGTTCTCCGGTTTCCTCCCACACTCCAAAAATATACTGGTAGGTTAATTGGTTCCCCACAAAAATTAACCCTAGTGTGTGTGCGCATGTGGTAGGGAATATAGATTGGAAGCTCCACTGGGGCAGGGACTGATGTGAATGGCCAAATACTCTCTCTGTAAAGCGCTGCGGAATATGTGTGCGCTATATAAATAACTGGTAATAAATAAAATAAAATAAATTTCAGAAGGCGGTGTTATCCAGATTCTATATTGGAGGAGGCAAAAGTATATGCTTCCTCCTTACACAGATCCGACTCGTTAAGTGTCTAATGTCCTAAACCAAAACAAGAAAAGAGTCAACATGGTGACTTAATTTCCTTTATCTCAAAATTCAATAATAGATCTGGAAAATTCAAAAGAATATTGAAGTCAAGTTATAAAATTTTAAAACAAGATCCCCATTTTGTCTAAGTGCATTCAAGAAAATCCTAATGTGGTATTTAGAAAAAAATAAAAATATTTTGGCCCCGAGCGAACGAAGACAAGACAAGAAACCCTGACCAATGACCGCATGGTCATCCGGGAAACCCTCTGGGTGTTTTAAATGCAATATATCAATCTGTCTTACATGTAGCTATATTCAGAACAAAAGTATAAACATTGTGGTTTCCTAATTTTTGAACTATGAGTCAACCTTTGCATATATATTGTAAAATGACCATGCACCCTCCAGTATGTGGGGAGGACAACTAGGGCAGTAAAAAAAGAGATTCAGAGAACATAGACGGAACATCATTAGAAAATGCAAAGAGTCATAGTGTGTCTAGACATTTTTCACAGACACATGGAGGTGACCCCACAGGTCTAAAACTAATAAATGTATAACAAATTATAGGAACAAAAAGAGGGGGAGACAGTTTTAAAAGTCTCCGCTTAGGCGAGTCATCTCGGATCTTTACTAGACACAAAACATCCTAAAGGTTTAAATACAGTCCTAGATTTCACGAGCATAGAGCAATGATAATAGTACCGAGGTATACAAGGTACCAACAATGGGTTGCTGGTGGTTTCCAGTAGATGTCCGTCACGGCGTTATCAACAATCCATATAGAATGTTCCCGGTATATATGGGAGTGTCTGTTTGGGTCGTTAAACTTTGTGCCCCATTTTTTTCCTCTATTCCCTTTTGGGCAGTTCATTTATTTTAAATTAAGCATTGATCCCCCCCAATATCCAATACAATCAGTACACTATATTAGTATGCCATTCCTCGCTCATTTCTTTTTGTTTCTTTTGTCCCTTATTCCCCCCTATTTTGTCTCAGAGAGATTTCCTGTCTGTATGTATAGGCTCAAACAAATTTAAGCATTGAGCATCTTTATACTGATGTTAACTAAGAGATTTACCCTACAATACCCTCCTTAATAAGAAATGTTTGTGTATATAACTAAATATGGGTAGAGAATATAGGTATAATAGAAAATCAGAGAGCTATCTATTACCGCTTTTACACCTAAATTCCGGGTGTGACACGGAGGTCGGAACAGGGTTCCAATCCGGATCAGACCCGGAATTTAGGCGGCACCGACCCAGGAATTTCCCGAGCCGGCGTCATTCACACCGGAGCGGGTCTGCATAGACCCGGCTTTTCCGGCGTTGAAGTGGACGCTTGGAGATGACGTTATCTGCAAGCTCCACTGAAGCCGGACCAATCAGCCGGCATGCGGCACGATCCTGGTCACTGTGACCCAGAGCGCGCCGTTTACACTGCAGGGTTCACGGGTTATTCCCGTGTTAAACCCTGCGAGTTACCTGGGTTGGATTGTCGGGTCACTCGACCCGGGGATCCAACCCTGTCACCTTTTACACCAAGGAGCTACCCGGGTTAACCCTGCAATAACCCGGATTTTAGCTCTGGTGTAAAAGGGGTATATAAGTCAATTTAACCTATCAGTTCTGATTATGGCCCTCATTCAGAGCCGTACGCTCTGAGCAGAGCGCACGCTCTGAATGAGGGCTGGCCTCCATGAAAATGGAGCGTCCTTCTGGACGCTCGTATAGCTGTGGGTCACCACCCACAGGCTATACGAGCGTGCATTTTGATGGCCGCGATGGTCGAGACCATCGCGACCATCGAAATTGCGAGCCGGAGCCTGCGGTTGAGGTTTTCAACCGCAAGCTCCGGAGTGATTTTGGCTCTATCAGAGCCAAAATCACTCCCACTGACATCACTAGTGATGTCAGTGGGCCGGCTTCTGACGGGAGGCGCTCCCGTGGGAACGCCTCGTCAGGGAGGCACGCCCACCAAAGGGGGCGTGCTGTCAATCAACATTGACAGCACGCCTCCTTTGATCGGACACAACGAGCGAAGGACTTTCCTTCGCTCGTCGCGTCTGGCGCATGCGCACGACGGAGCTCCCTCCGTCGTGCGCATGCTCAGTCCAGAACATCAACCCACTTGCGAGCGGACAGCCGCTCGCGAGTGGGTCTGAATCAGGCCCTATGTCTGATAGGTGAAGCTAAGCAGGAATCAAAGACTAAAGATATAATTGAGCTATGTAGACAACGCTTCTCTCTTTTTTATATAGTTTTATTTAGGGTGATACGAAGTACACAGCAAATTGCAAGTGAAAGAAACACACAAATGTGAACAATCATTAGACTAATAAATGAACACGGATGTGGATAATTAAACATGAGTAAAGGCCCCCATACATCAGCAATCTGAAAACCACAATTGAACAATTTGAAGATTTATTGCCCAATCTTATGGTGCCCATACATCTGCGACGGATCGCAGCGATGCAGGTCTGCGATCGGAAATTCTGTGATCCGTCGCCGGATCGCAGACATTTGCCATGTTAAATGTCCACGATTTGACAATTGCGATCATTTTTTGATCACAATCATTGAATCACCAAAATTAAATATGTTGGATTTCTGCGATCCTGCGATGCCGGGTTGCAGCATCGCGGGATAGCGCCAATCCATCTCAGATGGATAGGGCCCTTTAGGATTTCCCAATCTAGCAATCTGCGCCCATACATTACAGATCTTTTTCAGTGATTTGCAGATCGATTGCAGCAAACACAGGGCCTGATTCAGAGCCGCTCGTAAGCGGCCGCTCGTTCGTTTCCGAGCGATGTTTGCCCAACTGCGCATGCGTACGGATCGTAATACGCATGCACGAACCAGTCAGTGTGCGGCTGAAAATCGTTTGTTCGCTAAATAGCAAATGCCTGCTATTTTGAGTGACAGGAGGAGGCGTATGTGGGTGGTAACAGGGGAAGGTGCTTGAAAACGGGGAGTGGAGATCCGAACGCAGGCGTGCTTAAAGGTCAAAACGGGCATTTGATGGGTGTGCATAATTAATACAGCAGCGTCATTGACCACGTCACTGGGTTATTTTATAGCCAAAACTGCTCGCAAGATTGTGGTAGCAAAAACCAACCACAAGAATAGCGAGCAGTTCATACCCTGGTCGATGTACTTGATTAATCTAATAAATAGCGGACATGACGTAGGATGCGAGCGGCCAGGGGGTGTAGTTTTCAAAAAAACGACCGCAAGTTTTGTTCGCTCGTTCAGACATGGAGGCGTGAACAGACCGCAAAGAGCGAACGGTTCATTTGAATAGCCACCCCCTTTTCCTGAACGACCGTCCACAAATAGCGTCCGGCTCTGAATCAGGCCCACAGATCTGCCAATCTTGAAAGGCCCATCCTTTTACTGGTAACGGTCTGCAAATCTGCTGATCATCTCCATACACTCTACAGCCCCAATCCAACTGTGAAATCCAACATGTTGTACAATCTGATTTAACAATTCCAATCACTGTTTGGTTGCAATCTGCGATCTGTGAAGCCCACACACTGCAGATTTTTATACACAATCGATTGCAAATTGCAGAATTGCCACAATCAGTTGCTGATGTATGGGGGGCTATACCCTTGTCTTGAAAAAGCTCCCAGCACGGAGGGAAACATGTCGACGTGAAAGGGTTTATTACGGCTTGTGACTCCTCGGGGCTTCTGCTAAGCCGCTATATGCTATTAGAATACCCAAACTGAAGGTTTACCACTCGGACCATGGTAAAGAAGCACAGAGGGGAGCACACGGTGTTAGGAGTGGACACGTTATACAGCTACACTGAGGACCCCCAGAAGTGCCGGAGCACAATATTACAGCAGTACAATACATTACCCGCAGATCCGGGCAAAGGAGCGGTGAGGAGACCGCAGGCTATACCAGGCTATTTACGCCATTACAAAAAGGACTATACTGTTGGACACATATATCATACAGATAGGTAAGAGCACTTAAACATTCAGTATATACTGTACTAGTGAGCGAATTAGAAATTATTGCTCTTAAACTTTCAAGATTGTTGCCTTATTATCTTTACTATTTAAAGGCTCCATTGGATACAAGTATTTGAGAATCACAAGCGGCAGAAATACAAGCTACAATTGCTATTTTGCATTTTATTGTTGTTATATATGTGTGTAGTGTAATATGTGTTGTTTACATGGTACATGTTTATTAAAAAATAATAAATAGAAATTTATTTAGAGAAGCCTTGGCGAATAGTTATAATTTTCAGTCAAGCAATACTAATAATGTAATTCATAGACAGACCCACAGCGCACTCCTTGGCTCTCTCCAGCATTACTCACTGCATGATACAATAACTCCTGGATCCCCCGGTATATTTCATCGCAGTGAAAGCGAAGACACAACCCCAGGCTGCTACATGGAGCCTTCATTAACTTTCACGTTCTTCCTACCTCTCCTCTTTAGGATGTAAGCTCTCACGAGCAGAGCCCTCCCTCCCCTTGTGGGGTTCAATATATTCTGAAAAGGTAGACATGGTGATAATGTCATAAGACGACATGTCAACATTCAGCATGTCGACACTGATGAAATGTTGACACGCACACAATGTTGATAATCCATTTTTATAGTACACCCTAACAATAACCCCAACCCCTAAACCCAAGTTTAACCCTAACGCTAAGATCGACATTTTCACTATGTCAACATTTTGTCCATGTCATCAAGTCCGGGGTGAGATCGGGCCGCGAAGGGGACAAATTGCCGTACCATTGCTTCTATGCCGTTCCAACAGCAATAAGTCCCTTTGGCACCTAACTGGATTGACCCCTACGATTGTCGACATATCAACTGCAAATGCCCCATTTATGTCATCCCTCCCCCTTTAATATCATGTATATCTGCTGACATGTTCATGCTTGTACTTATGTACAGTATATGCCTGTAATTATGTATATACTGTACTGTCAACCTATGTTAATGTGAAATTTTGGAACTACAATATGTCTGTGCCCTGTATGCATCACAGCTCTGCTCTCTGCATATAGTGCTGCAGATCTTTATGGTTTCTTAAAATGTTTAAATGCTAATAATAATACAAACTCCTAAAACTTGGTGCTGACTTTACTTTAACTGCTAAACAATACAATTCTCTTTTTAAAAATATATTGGTGCCCTGCGACAGCCTATAAAATCCAGATCACCTCCCAGCAAGCTCAATTTCCACCCCAAACAGGACAAACAGACACTTAGAAAGCAAAAACTCATTCCTGCCCCTGTAACATGGCCCATGTGCTGCTGGGGGGAGGGCCGTACAAGCATTGCCTTTTGCCATGCATTGTGTACAGACTGGAGCAGATGACATCAGTACGGGGCACGTACTCAGGTGCCTACATAACCCTCTATAGAAGTAATGACAGCGACACCAGCCAAGAGGCAAAACACTGCAACAGCTGCTCTGTGTGACACTGCCCTCTGCTGGCCTGATCCCAGTTTGTAATGATTTTAGCTGTTTCAGTAAATTGTGGCCTTGAGCATCATGCAATTGGCCTGAAACACGGCATACAGTACAGTATGTGACTATTTAGGAATCTACCTACATATTAAAGATCACGTGAATTTCCACCTGCTTATCAGAGGCCAATTACACATCCTGTTCTGTGCCATATAAAGCTGAAATGGCAGTAGAATAGCAGAATAGTTACTAGCTAGACGTTCCGGTCGGAAAGCGAGACCTATATGCCAGGCTTTTTATTCTAGTGCATTTTCATGTTGTTTTAACTATTTGTTATTTAATTAGGACAAACAGTGGCGTAGCCAGAGCAGGAGAGGGGGAGCATACGCCTTTATATAGCGTATAACATAGTAATGACGTACCAACGCTGCCAGCCAGAGAGAGGAGCCGGGAAGAGGGGAAAGAACCGTAAGGCGCCAAAGCTATAGAGATTGTTGTGTGGGGGCAGTATGGAACATAGAGATGGGGAATATGGGGGCCAGTATGGAACATAGAGATTGGGGTGTGGGGGCAGTATGGAACATAGAGATTGGGGTGTGGGGACAGTATGGAACATAGAGATTGGGGTGTGGGGACAGTATGGAACATAGAGATGGGGAATATGGGGGCAGTATGGAACATAGAGATTGGGGTGTGGGGCAATATGGAACATAGAGATGGGGATGTAGGGCAGTATGGAACATAGAGATGGGGGGTGTGGGGACAGTATGGAACAGAGATGGGGGATGTGGGGAGCAGTATGGAACACAGAGATGAGGGATGTGGGGGGCAGTATGGAACACAGAGATGAGGATTTGGGGGCAGTATGGTACATATAGATGGGGTGTGGGGCAGTGTGGAATATAGAGATTGGGGTGAGGGGCAGTATGGAACATAGAGATTGGGAATATGGGGGCAGTATGGAACATAGAGATTGGGGTGTGGGGACAGTATGGAACATAGAGATTGGAGATGTGGGGGCAGTATGGAACATAGAGATGGGGAATATGGGGGCAGTATGGAACATAGAGATTGGGGTGTGGGGACAGTATGGAACATAGAGATTGGGGTGTGGGGCAGTATGGAACATAGAGATTGAGGTGTGGGGCAATATGGAACATAGAGATGGGGATGTAGGGCAGTATGGAACATAGAGATGGGGGGTGTGGGGAAATATGAAACAGAGATGGGGGTGAGGGGCAGTATGGAACATAGAGATGGGGATGTGGGGAGCAGTATGGAACATAGAGATGAGGGATGTGGGGAGCAGTATGGAACATAGAGATGAGGATGTGGGGAGCAGTATGGAACATAGAGATGAGGGATGTGGGGAGCAGTATGGAACATAGAGATGAGGATGTGGGGAGCAGTATGGAACAGAGATGAGGGATGTGGGGAGCAGTATGGAACATAGCGATGAGGATGTGGGGAGCAGTATGGAACAGAGATGAGGGATGTGGGGAGCAGTATGGAACATAGCGATGGGGGATGTGGGGACAGTATGGAACATAGAGATTGGGGTGTGGGGAGCAGTATGGAACATAGCGATGAGGATGTGGGGAGCAGTATGGAACAGAGATGAGGGATGTAGGGAGCAGTATGGAACATAGAGATGAGGATGTGGGGAGCAGTATGGAACATAGAGATGAGGGATGTGGGGAGCAGTATGGAACATAGAGATGAGGATGTGGGGAGCAGTATGGAACAGAGATGAGGGATGTGGGGAGCAGTATGGAACATAGCGATGAGGATGTGGGGAGCAGTATGGAACAGAGATGAGGGATGTGGGGAGCAGTATGGAACATAGCGATGGGGGATGTGGGGACAGTATGGAACATAGAGATTGGGGTGTGGGGAGCAGTATGGAACATAGCGATGAGGATGTGGGGAGCAGTATGGAACAGAGATGAGGGATGTAGGGAGCAGTATGGAACATAGAGATGAGGATGTGGGGAGCAGTATGGAACATAGCGATGGGGGATGTGGGGGCAGTATGGAACACAGAGATGAGGATGTGGGGGCAGTATGGTACATATAGATGGGGGTGTGGGGCAGTGTGGAACATAGAGATTGGGGTGTGGGGCAGTATGGAACATAGAGATTGGGAATATGGGGGCAGTATGGAACATAGAGATTGGGGTGTGGGGACAGTATGGAACATAGAGATTGGGGATGTGGGGGTAGTATGGAACATAGAGATGGGGAATATGGGGACAGTATGGAACATAGAGATGGGGGTGTGGTGCAGTATGGAACATAGAGATGGGGAATATGGGGGCAGTATGGAACATAGAGATTGGGGTGTGGGGACAGTATGGAACATAGAGATTGGGGTGTGGGGCAGTATGGAACATAGAGATTGAGGTGTGGGGCAATATGGAACATAGAGATGGGGATGTAGGGCAGTATGGAACATAGAGATGGGGATGTGGGGAGCAGTATGGAACATAGAGATTGGGGTGTGGGGAGCAGTATGGAACACAGAGATGAGGGATGTGGGGAGCAGTATGGAACATAGAGATGAGGATGTGGGGAGCAGTATGGAACATAGAGATTGGGGTGTGGGGGTAGTATGGAACATAGAGATTGGGGTGTGGGGACAGTATGGAACATAGAGATGGGGAATATGGGGGCAGTATGGAACATAGAGATTGGGGTGTGGGGCAATATGGAACATAGAGATGGGGATGTAGGGCAGTATGGAACATAGAGATGGGGGGTGTGGGGACAGTATGGAACAGAGATGGGGGATGTGGGGAGCAGTATGGAACACAGAGATGAGGGATGTGGGGGGCAGTATGGAACACAGAGATGAGGATTTGGGGGCAGTATGGTACATATAGATGGGGTGTGGGGCTGTGTGGAACATAGAGATTGGGGTGAGGGGCAGTATGGAACATAGAGATTGGGAATATGGGGGCAGTATGGAACATAGAGATTGGGGTGTGGGGACAGTATGGAACATAGAGATGGGGAATATGGGGGCAGTATGGAACATAGAGATTGGGGTGTGGGGACAGTATGGAACATAGAGATTGGGGTGTGGGGCAGTATGGAACATAGAGATTGAGGTGTGGGGCAATATGGAACATAGAGATGGGGATGTAGGGCAGTATGGAACATAGAGATGGGGGGTGTGGGGAAATATGAAACAGAGATGGGGGTGAGGGGGAGTATGGAACATAGAGATGGGGATGTGGGGAGCAGTATGGAACATAGAGATGAGGGATGTGGGGAGCAGTATGGAACATAGAGATGAGGATGTGGGGAGCAGTATGGAACAGAGATGAGGGATGTTTGGAGCAGTATGGAACATAGCGATGAGGATGTGGGGAGCAGTATGGAACAGAGATGAGGGATGTGGGGAGCAGTATGGAACATAGTGATGGGGGATGTGGGGACAGTATGGAACATAGAGATTGGGGTGTGGGGAGCAGTATGGAACATAGCGATGAGGATGTGGGGAGCAGTATGGAACAGAGATGAGGGATGTAGGGAGCAGTATGGAACATAGAGATGAGGATGTGGGGAGCAGTATGGAACATAGCGATGGGGGATGTGGGGGGCAGTATGGAACACAGAGATGAGGATGTGGAGGCAGTATGGTACATATAGATGGGGGTGTGGGGCAGTGTGGAACATAGAGATTGGGGTGTGGGGCAGTATGGAACATAGAGATTGGGAATATGGGGGCAGTATGGAACATAGAGATTGGGGTGTGGGGACAGTATGGAACATAGAGATTGGGGATGTGGGGGTAGTATGGAACATAGAGATGGGGAATATGGGGACAGTATGGAACATAGAGATGGGGGTGTGGTGCAGTATGGAACATAGAGATGGGGAATATGGGGGCAGTATGGAACATAGAGATTGGAGTGTGGGGACAGTATGGAACATAGAGATTGGGGTGTGGGGCAGTATGGAACATAGAGATTGAGGTGTGGGGCAATATGGAACATAGAGATGGGGATGTAGGGCAGTATGGAACATAGAGATGGGGGGTGTGGGGAAATATGAAACAGAGATGGGGGTGTGGGGCAGTATGGAACATAGAGATGGGGATGTGGGGAGCAGTATGGAACACAGAGATGAGGGATGTGGGGAGCAGTATGGAACATAGAGATGAGGATGTGGGGAGCAGTATGGAACATAGCGATGAGGATGTGGGGAGCAGTATGGAACAGAGATGAGGGATGTGGGGAGCAGTATGGAACATTGCGATGGGGGATGTGGGAACAGTATGGAACATAGAGATTGGGGTGTGGGGAGCAGTATGGAACATAGCGATGAGGATGTGGGGAGCAGTATGGAACATAGAGATGAGGATGTGGGGAGCAGTATGGAACATAGCGATGGGGGATGTGGGGACAGTATGGAACATAGAGATGATGATGTGGGGAGCAGTATGGAACATAGCGATGAGCATGTGGGGAGCAGTATGGAACATAGAGACTGGGGTGTGGGGCAGTATGACCATGAGAGTTGGGGTGTGATAACAGTATGGGACAGAGATAGGCAGGGCTATTTTTCTGGAAGAATAGGTCCAGGAACTGTGGCTGGAGCTATAGAAAAACAATTATATATATATATATATATATATATATATATATATATATATATATATATATATATAGATTAGAAAAGAATGCACTCAAAAGGGCACTCAAAAATGTTATTTATCTCGTGGAAAATACATTTTGGTCCAAGACATTACATCATAGTTAATGAGAGGTTAAGGAACTGAGGGCCTGAGTCAGAGCTGGTCGCCAGATGCGATCGCTCGCACGATGTGTATGCAAATTGTGTAAGCAGTGCTATCGCACAGCAATGCATTAGCACGCCCAGTATATCTTAGAGAGCGATCACATAGTGTAAGCAGACACCCACTAGCCTGTTTAAGATGCCCACTTGTGCACGTCATGTCCCGGAAGTGTATGCAACCATCGGTACATCGGATGCTATCGCAGCGCTTGAAGTTGACTATATCCTGCCGCAAGCACTGCGAGCACTTCAGTGTAAAAACATACCAGGTGACGTGTACTATGATGCTGTCTTATAATTATGCACACCTCTAACACACCGGTGAGACGCTCAGGCACGCCTGCGTTTGCACCTCCATTCCCAGGTTTTTAATGGCCGGCCCCTGTTACCACCTACAAACGGCTTCTCCTGTCACTCACTCTGCTGGGCTGTCTATGTGCAGCGAGCGAACGCATTGTGAACTTTCGCTAAGGTATACACATGCGCACACTGCATACACACTGCATACTATCGGCAGCAGCGAGAGGATGCATCTTAGCGAGTGGGTCTGAATGAGGCCCTGAGTTCCTGCTGAAAAATAGCACTGGAGATAGAGGTGGGGGCATAGAGATAGAGGTCTGGAACATAGAGTTGGGGGTGTGGGAGCAGTATGGAACATAGGGTTGAGTGTATGGGGCAGTATGGAACATAGAGATGGGGGTGTGAGGACAGTACAGAACATAGAGATTAGGGTGTGGGGGACAGTATGAAAGATAGAGGCAATGAGCAAATTCAGGCTGAATCACATTATCTGCAGCCTACCCCTCATTTTACAATGCCTGTGATCTCTGGACTGTATAGAGGGGGGTTGGGCCAAAATTACGCAATTGCGCCGCCACGCCCCTCGAACCAGAGGGGGCAGCCAGAAAGTCGGCAAGTATGCTTCATACCAATCTTTGGGGATAGTACAGCAAAGCAATGGAGTAGAGACCAGGTATAATGACGGTGGGTATACTCCCATTGTTCGCCAGTCAAACAGTAATTTGTACCATACTGTAAATTTTTATTTTTGCCTCAGAGAGATCCCAGAAGGGAGAGTAAAGTACAGTAGGTGGCGCAGGACGAACTGTGCCACAAATAGTATCATCACTGCCCTGTTCCTGGGGCATAAAACCTCCTGGATCTCAAATGATGATGTTTGAGATCCAGGAGGTTCATTTACTTTCTCTGAATGCCAAAACTGTGGAATCTCCCGAACAGCCCGGTAAGTAAAATGCGTACAAACATGGCAGTAACGGGTTCACTTTTTCAGGTGATGCAGTTTGCAGATTTATCTAAAACAAGCTGGAGATAATAACGAGTCTGATTTATAAAAGCTCCAAGCTGACATCAGGCTTTGTTATTTCTCACATCCCTTATACACAAAGGTGCGCGGACCATAAAAGAGGATTTATACCCGCAGCCCAGATCAGCATTAATAAGGGATGAGCCCTCCAGGCCTTACCTTCAGAGGAGATATATGCGATTGCATCACGTAACCGTGGACATTTTCTATTTGCGACAGGTTCTTTTCTGATACGTGGACAAGCTCGGGGCCTTTGATGTCGTGGGTTAATCGCGGCAATGAATGGTCGTGTGGAGGGGTGTCCTCATCTTGGTAACGGTATTTCTGCGAGGGGAAAATACACAGCGCTAGTTAATACCCAGGTTTCGTCCGTAAGTAACGAGCCATGTGCTGTATGCAGTCAGCAATACGGACACCTACGAATGGCTGTAATACAGCAAAGAACCTGCAAAACATCGATACGAAATGCACAGTGACCGATAACCCTACATCGGTTCTGCGTAAGACAAATGGAAGTCACCTGGCTCCTTCTACAGAAGCACATGTCACCTTCTGTCCCACAAGCCTAACCCCAATGTCGGCATTCTGACAATGCCGACATGTGGCCTGATGACATATTAACAATGTTATGGTGTCGAAATTATGAATGCTGAATGTCAACACTGTTAATGTCAACCTAATGACTACATTGCGTAATTACGAACATCTGTCTCTAATATCGACACAGAAAGAGGCTTATTAGTACATTTTATATGTTAGAGTAATCATTGCACGTCGTCAAGCCACATCGCACTGTCCTGCAGGTGCTTTCTGTTTTCTTACCTAATACCTTCAACATTTCTTATTCAATATACTTTTTATTTTGTGCTATTCCAACTACAAACACTAGGTGGCAGGCCATGCCTATGTTACTGCAAACTTCTTGTTTTAATAACAATTCTCACACGCAACGTAACACATACAGTAGTACCAGAAAATATGACATTTACATTTAATAGAAATACTGTAACAGGTAAATGCCGGCAGCTTGGGTGCTAAACTACCAAGACAATATACTATGACAAACAATGACTTGTATAAAAAGCTCTGTTGAACTGATACAAATTAAGCCATAATTATATTATATTCCAAAAGCACGAGGCGGCACTCAGAGACTTCCAAACGGTGAACCCTTATTGCTGTCCTTTATTCAGTGCTCATCGTCTCGGGGTGTGCATCCCCTTCCCCAGTACAGCAATTTGAGGAAGGGGATGCGCCACGGTCCCAGAAATGTTGACCACTGAATAAAGAACAGCAATAAGGGTTCACTGTTTGGAAGTCTCCGAGTGCCGCCTCATGCTTTTGGAATTTATTTTGGGGGGTGCAGACCCCCCCCGAGGATGGCACCAGAGCCAGTTGTCTGCCAAAAGTAAGGAACTGGAGTGCCGGGGACACTGAAAGTAGAGGTCATATCTGTAATAAATAAATATAATAAAAACTATGAATTTCTGTGTTCTGATCAAATGTTTTTGTTTATAAACCAATTTTTTGAAAACTTTATTATATAAACATTAGCAGGTACGATTGTAGTGGAATATAGCATACAGATACAGTACACGCAGAAGCCCAAACTATGGAGGTACTGTATACATAGGGGGGATTTAGAGCATACCTGCCTACCCTCCCGGTTTTCGCGGGAGGCTCCCGATTTTTCGGGTAACCCCCCGCACCCCCGGAAGGGTAGGCACTTCTCCCGCATTCTGCCCACTTCCTAATGAAGTGGGCAGAATGGGGAGAACTTCCGCGTCAATCGCGGGTCCCTGTGTACAGGGCGGGGCTTAAAGACACGATTCTTCATGAATCGCGTCATTTAGCCCCGCCCCTTATTTAAATATGCGTCAATTTGCCACGGAGGGGGCGGGGCTTAATGCCAGGAATTGTTTGGCCCCGCCCCCGTCGGGACCCAGCTGCTTCTCCTCCCCGGGTTCTCCCGGGGAGGAGATTTAAAAGGTAGGCAAGTATGATTTAGAGAGAGACAGGAGGAGTCTGTAGGAAAAAGACGCCTCCTACCAGCATCTGCGATCCAACTGCTGCGTCCGAAGATGTATTATCGCATCACCATCACAATCATTGGTCACGATGGAGACTATATTCGCCCATCTGAGTACGCTTCAGCTTACTCAGAAAGGGCCAACAGAACTGCTCAGCCGGGGTCAGGATACACCCCCCGTTTCCGGGAATACAGGGCGGCTTCATCCTCTCCCCACCATCAAACAGCCGCAGCCTGTCAATCAGTCTGCAGCTTTGAGGAACTGCGAGAGATTTCGCAATAGAGCTCTTAAGCATGTGACAATCTTTTAACATCGGTGATGTGCGCGTTGCAAACCATCAAGGCCCAGAAGTCAGTAATAGTTTTGCTGGCTTTGAAACTGCACTGTTCACCAAAGCATACATTTTCCTGAATCCCTTCAACTGTTTCTATACCTCTAATTCTTCATTCTCCCTTTTCCTCATCTAATTCTCAGCTGGCTATCTACATCTTCTCCAGCATGAAATAAGCACCAGAATATGGAACACTGCAAAATAATGAGCTGTAAAATAATAAACTATAACTCTACTAGGTTAAGAGGTGAGAAAATATATATAAATCAGTCCCTTCCATATAGATCTAGTTGGCAGGTGCCTGAGGCTGCTCTGTTCAAAGGGCGAGAGAAATAACAGCTGCTGCCCTCACGCTGCAGTGTACTGCGGATATTTTCATGTATTGTTCTTAAAGAAAGATTTGTGATTATTTTTTTGGTGTAGCTGTAATAAGTATTCTGGATGTTATCTATACGGGACGTAGTTATGAAACCAGCAGCTGTGATGCCGCCGGTCTAAATCCTGACGGGGGAAGCCCGACAAGGGACTTAAGATTGGCGTAGAAATACCGACACCTATCTTAATCCCAACGCCGGAACACAGAAGGACGCCAGCCCGAACGAGGTAAGTCCGGGGTGCCCTTAGTGTTAGCCACAGGAGGGGAAGGGGGTTGTGGTTGAGGGTTAGGTATAGTTGGCATAGCAGGATTAGCGTTGTTTTTCTGGTGGGAGGTTAGGGTTAGGCACCCCTAGGGGGGAGGGTTAGGCATCACTGGTAGGGGGGGGTTAGGCACTTCGGAGAGAGGGTTTAGGTACTAACAGGGAGGGTTAGGGTTAGGCTACAAGAAGGGAGGGTTAGGGGGAGAAGGGGGGAGGGCAAGTATACTTACCCGATACCAAGCATCGGGATGCCGCTGTCGATATTTTGACAGGAGGAATCCCGACAGCCGACATTACATACCCATTCCCTCTATATTTATAATAAAGTTGTAATGGTTGTGTCTGTACTGTACATGTTTTGGAGAAATGTACTCCTTGGGACTGTATATGAACTATGGAGACAAAAAAATAATTGTTTCTGAATTTTTGTTTGTCTGTCTGTTCATTCCGGCATCACGCAAAAACTACAGGATGAATTTGGATTGTGTTTTCAATCTTGTATAGCTTAGTCACGTAGAAATAAACTGAGGTATGTATTACCTTAATGTGACATCAGGGAGAAGAGCAATAAAGGAGAAATCAGAAGCCTGAAACTCGGCATGTGCATGATCCTGAAAATTTGGGGACAAATATAATTTTAGGGACTATTTATGAACTATGAAGACAAAAAATGTTTTTATTGAAATTTACACAGGCTCATTAAGTCCAAAATTACTATATTTGTATAATATATATATTATATTATATATATATCAAGATCTATTTTTCGGGAAAATAAAACTATATATTAAGCACTAATCAGGCAGCTTATTTTGGTGCATGGAGTTCCAGTATACATGTGAATCCAGTAGATGGCGCACCATGACAAATGCTACATATCATAGAATTGCTGCTCATGTTACTTGTAGCCTTTCAGTGCTGCTGTAGGATAAGTAGCAATAAGTAGGATAAGTGCGTCCGCTGCTGAATGAGGCTCTCTGCGCGGGATTTGAGGCCCAGCTGGAAAGAGTAAAAATGATCCCTTTAAGTCCAGCGTACTTCCACTTTAGGACCAACCCTTCTATCAGTTCAACCATTCCGTTTTTCTCCAACAACACAGCTCAGTATAGACACACTGATGTCCTACATTATTCATGGGACATCGGGATTGCTTTTTATAAGACTGTAAGCTCTCAGAAGCAGATTCCTGACTCCTGCCATCTTCTTGTCCTTTCCCATCTCATCAGAATGTGCGTCCTGGTATTTGCTTCTTGTGTGCTCCGATGTTATGCTTTATGTTTGTATTTTCATAGTCATTTATATAATTCATTAATTAACTAGCTTTTATGAATAAGGCATAATTCCCCCACTGTACGACACTAAGAAAATTAAAGTTCCCTGTAAATACGATAATAGACTTCATTTGTAACTATCGTACATATGAATGTTTTAGAACTGTCTTTGCACCTTCCTTTATAAAATATACACTGAATGTCCCATTTAAGTTTCCACCACTGAGAACATGAGAGAACTAAAATGCGCTGTGGCCACCTGCAAATACAATCTCACCTGAACGTGTGAAACTGCGCACACAGCATTGAGCTGCACAATGGGAGAATGCAGGAACAGTTCAGATACATAAGGGGGAAATCTAGGGATATTTATTTACTAAGCGGTGGTTTGTAAAATCTGCTGCGTACCAGCGCGTTTAACCCACACTTACCTACTACCCCGGCAGGTGCGGGAGACTATTGATTTTTCTGGTAGTCCGCCAAATCCCCGGTAGGGTGGGTGTACCTCCGACAACCCGCCCACGTCCTAGTGAATTGGACAGGGTGGGGAGAAAATACTGGGAATCATGGGTCCATATGGAGAGGGCGGGGTTTCATTGACAAATCCTGCCGTTTTAGCTCCGCCCCATCTAGACGGGGCAGAGCCTAATGACATGAGAGCCAATCAGAAGTGGTCAGCTGCATCTCCTCTCCGGGCTTCTCCCGGAGTGGAAAAACAAAAAAGTCGGCAAGTACGGTTTAATCCCGAAATTGAAATGGCATTGCCCTTTTAAATTTCGGTCTCAAACTCGCCAGGAACCGTCAGATTTTACAAGTAGATATCTCTTTCACCTGATGTTTTTACCTCTGTAATGCCACCCAGGCATATTAACTACATTGGGCGATCAAAAACAATGGCAGAAAACGCATTGCCCACGAGGCCGTGACCAATGACATACACACCATGAGATCTAAGTATAAAAACATTACATGAGTAGCTCAGATTCCTGCATTGATATAAATGGCCGCCACTTCTGCTGTAATAAAAAGCCACAATGTTTGCGAAATGTACAAGCATGCATTGTATGGTACTAACCAACAGAATAGACTGTAAGCAACAGCATTCCAACACCCGGACACCGTTCTTTATGGAGCAAGGTGACAGTCCTGTCCTCTAGCTGATTATTGTCACTATAACGACAGCTTGGCAGAAGGATTACCCAATTTGTCTTTTATACTATGAGCCATTCCGTTATAAATGCGCGTCAAACTACGGTACCCGTGAAAGTCTTGTTTTGTGCACATGTTCACGCTGAAATAACGTCTATGATCACGTTAAGCTTTACCAAACTTTACTGTAGCTAGATAACATTACGACATTTCCAACTTTATTCCTCTGTCCTTGAAACCCTTTCATTTGTTACTGGTCGTTGCGGAAGTGTATTATTTTTAGTTGCATAATTCATACACACTTAATGTCTCAGATAAAAATGACTCAGTGTAATTTATGTTGAGTTATTTATGACTTTAGCAGGAGACACAGATGGATCCAGTTTTATCTAACCACTGCACATGACAAAGCTCACATTATAAAAGACATGTCCTATACAGGTGGGTCCTTACACATCTTTTCTGCAGTCACGCTAAAAAGCCCCCCTCGGCGCACCAGGTCACGTGAGATGCTGCTAGCGCAGAGTGTCTTTTTTGTTCCTATATTTTTTTAACTGGAAATGCATTTCAGTGGCAATGTGATGTGACTGGGACGCACCAGGAGACTGTACGGATTCATTTGACATGTGACACTTGTATATCTGTGTGCGACTGAGTCTCTGAATCTGTATACGATGTGCTACAATGTAGCAACCGCAGCTTTCTCATTCCAAGTTCCGTTGTGCTTCATATACAGACTAAGGTGCACACAGATATACAAGTGTCGCTCGGCTAAAGAATCAGTACAGTCTGCTGGTGCCACCTAGTCGAATTGCATCGCAACTTAGACACATTTTTTTGCAAAAAAGACGCATGACGCTAGCAAAGTAGCACGGGACCTGGCGGCTCACTCACACCAGGCAAGTCGCGCTGCGTGGCGTATTGAGGCTAGATGTATGAGGGGGTGTGATATGTATTACCGCCGGTCGCATGTGCTGGGATCAAATCCCGACAGCGGCTGCCCGGCAAAGGAGGAAATCCTGATCGTCCTAAAGGTAAGTATAAACTAATCTAATTCTATCCCCTAACACTCCTTTAGAGAGCCTGAGCCTAACCTCCTGCCCCCTGGGCCTAACCCTAACCCCCCCTCTAAGTGCCTAAACCTAACCCCCCTTCCCCGTTGCCTAAGCCTAAGTCCCCCGGGGGGGTGCCTAACCCTAACCTCCCCCCGGGGGTGCCTAACACTAACCCTCCCTCCCCTTAGACTAACCCTAATCTTCCCCAGGAGCCCTAAACCTAAGCCTCCCCCCCGCCCGCTGCGGCGCCTGCCATCCGCTCGATCAGGATGCCGGGCGCCGGTCTCACAACCTCGGTCAAATGACAGGCGTCTAGATTTAGACGCCTGTCATCTGTCCCTAGTCTGGATAACAGTGTCTGGAAGCCTGCGGTCAGCATTTAGACCGTCGGCTTCTGGACTACATCCCGTATGAGGACACATCTGTATCTCGATGCAGGGGAAGGATGGGCTGGGTGACAGGCAGGGGGGCGGCATGGCCCATTTAGAATACATTGGGACCGCTATCCAGTTGGATTATTTTTTATTTATCAGAGATTATTTATATTGAATTGTACAGGTGTTACTGATACAGTATGCATGCGCAAGTGGTTGTTACTGGGGAGGAATCAGGAGGGTCCCTTTCCTTGTAAATTATGCAATATACTGTATAGCCTATACTGTAGGCTACAATAGCTAACAGGACCAAGCTCCAGAATGACATGGGGGCTGCTATTGCAATCCGAAACAGAGTTAACGGAGGGTGGCTAGGCAAACGCAGACGTGTTTGACCGTTTAAACTCCGTTTCAAGGACATGCAGAAATTAGCAATGTTTGAGACACGTCAGACAGATATGAGGCAGCAGTACACATCCCTGTGCTCAGATAAGCTTTGGAAAACATTAGCATATATTCGCATTTGCGATCGTAGCTGCGATTGCATTAGCGGAAATATATGAATCAGGCCCTCAGTCTGTGTCTTTCTGCTGCCTCCGTTCCTGTCACATGCAGCCCTGTCCTCACTAACATCACTCATCTCCTGATATACTCTGTGCTGCTGGGGACCCTGCTCCTCCCACTATATAACTCTCAGTCTGTGGCTTTCTGCCGCCTCCATTCCCCTCCTCACATCATGTCACTGCCCCTGTCACATGCAGCCCTGTCCTCACTAACACATCACTCATCTCCTTATATACTCTGTGCTGCTGGGGACCCTGCTCCTTCCACTATATAACTCTCAGCCTGTGGCTTCCTGCCGCCTCCATTCCCCTCCTCACATCATGTCACTGCCCCTGTCACATACAGCCCTGTCCTTACTAACACATCCCTCATCTCCTTATATACTCTGTGCTGCTGGGGACCCTGCTCCTCCCACTATATAACTCTCAGTTTGTGGCTTCCTGATGCCTTCATTCCCCTCCTCACATCATGTCACTGCCCCTGTCACATGCTTGTGACAGGGCTTGTCCTCACTAACATCCCTCATCTCCTGATGGACCCTGCTCCTTCCACTATATACTTCTCAGTCTGTGGCAGGGTAGAGCCAGGTGAACTACAGTAGTGCAAGGGTCAGTGTAAGGTGACAATAGCTCTTACTCTTATGCTGGCGGCCCACTGGTTGGCGCTGTGGTCTCATTCCCAGAGCCACTTGTTATCGTAGAGACCCCAAGACACCAACTCTAAGCCATGTACAGCCTCCCAACACCCCATACCTCTCACTTCCAATTAAGGGCTGATTCTGAGCTAGGAGCAAAGTAAACCAAAGAGCAAGTAACTCTGCACCTGGGCAAAACCATATTACACTGCAAGGGGGAGGGGGGGATGTTATATGTGCAGAGCTTTGGATGTGGGAGGGGCCTGTCCAAACCCAAATCTAAATTGCAGTGTAAAAATAAAGCTGTCCAGCATTTGTGGGCTACATGCAAGAGCATCCAGTATTTACTGTACCCTGATTACCAAAATAATAAATGATTGCCAAAATAATAAATGTATCTGCACTCCTTGCATGCACCATGGTTTATTCCAGGTACAAAGTAACTCCTCCAATTTTTTTTTTTGCTTCGCTCCCAACATCAGCCCAGACCCCCTGAGTTTCAAAACAAACCAGCTTTCTGTAAGTAGAGCTGAGCTTCTGCTTTAATTGATCTGCATTAGATCAGGTTTGAGGTCAGAGGTTGACTGAATTACTATGGGGTCTAGTTACTAAGCAGTGTTAGGACACAGAGTGAAAAGTGATAAGGTGCCAGCCAATCAGCTCGTAACTGTCATTTTTCAAACACAGCCTGTGAGATGACAGTTGGGAGCTGATTGGCTGCCACCTTATCACTTTCTTATCACTTTTCACTCTGTCTCCTAACACTGCTTAGTAAATAGACCCCTATGTACTGTATGAAGGATCAATTTAAGGAATTAACTCTGCTAAAAAATAAATAACACAAAAAAAAGTAGCTGCAGAACGGTTACTGCCCATCAGCCGTACAGGGCAATGATGCCGTATTTCCAGTTGAGAGGACACAAACCAGCAGAAGTATAAATGCAGAGGACCCCGACTACAGCCATCACCGATCCGGGAATTATCCCTAACTGGACCAATCACTTAAACTGGTAATTCTGTACGAAAAGCCTTTTAGGTATTGACCGAAAAATGTCCTGAGCTATTATGGTACATTAATATAACGTAAATTACTACATATTTCCCCAGACGTTCAATTACATAATTTTGAATTGTAGCCGCACTTCTTACTTATTTCGTACGTTATTACAGTATGCTATAATCTTTCCCAGTAGTACACGCTGCATATTTTGCATAAAAGAACATACATTTTTAAAAAAGTGCTCCAATATTTTCATTACACTGACCCAGGCGGCAGGAACATATCTCATGTACCCCGGAGCTGTTAGGTAGCCGGGGGTCTGTGAAAAGTAGCTGGGATCCATCTGATGGGAAGAAAATGGAGGCAATCTAATGCATCAAAATGTGGCACAACATGTCGACATACAGCAAGTCGACATGTTCTATTTGTCATTATGGATGTCATGTCAAATGTCGACAATGACAACATTGGCAGAATGTCGACACTGAATGTCGACCCTAACGGCAGCCTAACCCAGGGCCGTAACTAGGGGCATGCTACCGGTGCCGCTGCACAGAGAGCAGTGCTGTGTAGGCGTCATCGTCGCCACCCCTCGGCCATAGCTTCAGGCTAGCAAGGTGCCTAGGAAGGCTCCCTGCAGCAAGGAACACTGCTGCAACGGTGCAGCCGGAGCGACCTTTAGTTGCCCCAGACAGGCTCCCTGCAGTGTGTGCAGCTAATCTGGAGCATCTTCAGGCTGCTCAAAGTCAACTTACCGGTGCTGCCAGCCCTGCCTCGTCAGCGCTAGCGGGGTGGGCCGGCACAGGGCACATTTAAGCCCTTTTACGGCTCGGGCCTAACACTAAAATGAAGTGTTCGGTCTGTCGAACTTCACTATGTGGAGATTATGACCCTGTCGACATTAAGTACACGTTAACATTGCGAATGCCAACAATATCACCGCCAATATCTTGTCCAGGCCATTCACATAATGAATGCATTATGCAAAAAATAGTTCTGATGCCATATCCATCCATGGACACACGTACACATACACAAGTATATAGATAAATACATTATTATATACTGCATGACACACACACAGTATATATATATATATATATATATATATATATATAAAACCCTGGGGTATCAGTGGAACAGTAATCAATTTAATTATTCTACAAGACCTTTTAGATTGAATCAGTCTGGTGTAATTAAGAAATAAATAATTGGAATTAAGTAGCAGAAGCTGTTATCGCCTGCGCCAGCCATGTGGTTTAATGCGGCTCATGAAGTGGATACTTCAGGTGAATAATCTCTTATTGAGCTTGATATAAAGGATGATACATTAACACTCCAATTATCCCAGTGATTAGGCGGCTGGCTGGCTGGCGTGCTGCCGCGCCATCGCATCGTTCCCGTTGTCTTGGTTTCTAAAAACACTCTATTTGTGTAAGGAGATGAGTAACGATCTCTGACTGAGCTGTGACTACTCACTAATACACATTCCCATTTTATCAGTGTGACTTCTGAATAAAATCCCTTTTTTTTAATGTATTTATTTCATTTTAATGATACTTTTCATCACCTGAAACTACACTTATATTTTATAATGCACTTAATAGCAGCGGGATGTAGCTATGAGACTGGCGGCCGCGATGCCACCGGATTCAATGCCGAGGCTGAATGTCCAACACTGGAAGTCTATCTTAATCCCAACACTGGAACACAGAAGGACGCCAGCCCGAACGAAGGTAAGCCGGGGCGCCCTTAGCGTTAGCTGCGGGGAGGAGGGTTAGGTTTAGGTAGCATAGCGGGGTTAGCGTTAGGTTTTGGGAGGGGAAGTTAGGGTTAGGCACCCCTTGGGGGGAGGGTTAGGCATCATTGGGTGGGTTAGACACTAAGGTGGGAGGGTTAGGTTTAGGCACGAAGAGGGGAAACTTAGTTTAGGCACTAATGGGGATGGTTACAATGCGGGGTGGGAAGGATTAAGGTTAGGCTACAAAAGGGGGGAGGGTAAGTATACCTGTCGGGATACCAACCATCGGGAGGCCTCTGTCAATATTTTGACAGGAGGCATCCCCACATCCGGCTTTACATATCGATTCCATAGCAGCGGACTATACTGTAGACCAGTGGAAACAACTATTTTTGCTTTTGGGTGCCATGGAGGTACAAGGCAGTGGGGCATACTTGCCAACCCTCCCTCATTGTCAGGGAGACTCCCTGAAATAGCCGCAATCTCCCTGTCTCCCTGAAGAGTCCAGTAATCTCCCTCATTTCACCTTACCCCCATAATGATACTGTTCTATAAAAGAAAAAAACAGAGATATATACATTCAAATGGGATCATTAGTATAATTTCCCTGCATTGGGTATAAGGCACAATGATCCCTACTGCTACAGGCATTTTCTGAGAAGTACCAGTATATTTTCATCAACAAGTAGATCTTACTAACAGCTTTGGGGCTCATTTACATGTGGATGTAAATCAATTTTATGACACGCCCCCAGATGTAGCAGTACACGCCCACTTTAACGCGCGCTCGTAGGTGTTGCTTTCACAATCTCCCTGAAATACTTTTTCAAAAGTAGGCAAGTATGCAGTGGGGCCCCCTGCAAGAATTATACAGTACCTGTAATGGTTTGTATACATTGCATGTACTAAACTTGAGATTATGGTTTTTCAGCTTACATGTGGTTTGGCATTTAGTAAATTGCACAGCTGCAAAACCACAAATCCCTTGAAAACCGCAGGTTAGTAAAACTTCCCCCTTAATGACCATTATATCAAAAGCTAAATGCACTGGAAGACATTAATAAAACTGGTGCACAGATGTGGAGGTGCTATAACCAGGGATGGAAAGTGCACCAATGGGACTGATAGGATAACAGTACAAGGTAATAATTACCAGTGTAGTATCCTGTGTACATACTTTGCTCTGAAAAAAGCTGAGAGGGGGACATTTTAGAGCATGAACACCCAGTGCTGCGCGTGGTACATCAGACCCAATCATAATTTCTTATCGCTGCTATTCACGGCAATATGAAATGAAATATCGCCGGCATATATCATCCGATAGCAGCCCGTCCCTGTGTCATTATGAAATATGGGGATGGTATTGGGTAAATGTGGGGGTGATTATGTGGCTAGACATAGCAGATTTGATACTGCCCAATTTTGTTACAATTTGTTTGACCCATAAATCTGATTGGTTGTTAGAAATGACAGAATGCTGTAACTTTACTACAGTATATTGCAAACAATTCCAATTGGAGCCTAAGGGGCCCATTTATCATCCCGCAGTGTGGATATTATAGAATCGACTACATTTGCAAAGTGAAAATACAAACTTCCACACAAATTTATTAAAAAAAAAAAAATCTCATTCCGGGACACGGGTCTACGCTATCACCCTGCTTCCGGATTCAGGTTCGGCCTCTGCATGCGCCAGTAGGGGCTATCGCACATCAGTGTTACAGTAGACTAGAGGCCATCTCCAGATGGCGTCAGCGGCTGGAACCAAAGGGCCTGATTCAGATTGGATCACGAGTCTGCAATCGCACGCACCAGCACATAGCGAAAATATGCAAATTAATGTGATAGCAGCACTATACCAAGACGCCCGCCAGCTTAGAAAGCCGCCCACTTCCCATTACATACATCCGCAAGTCAGCGAAAACATCAGTAACATTGAATGACATCAGACCCATACGCAGAGTTGCGGTTGAGCTTGATATGACACAACCTGCGATGCTTCCTGTCACCATTTAGTGCTCTGGCTGCGTATGCCGTCGGTGGGGCTTAATTATGCACGCCCCTGTAATGGCATTCACACGCACAGGCATGCCTGCGTTCCTTTGACTACCCCCCTCCTCCACCCTTAAATGGCGTTGCCTGTCAGTCATTTCTTTGTGCTGCTGCCTGTCTGCTGCGTTCGCATACCTGATCGCAGCGGCCGGCTTGCGCACACGCACTGCAATGCATACACATGCGCATAACGCAAACATCGACCAATTGCGTGCTTCCACAGCCTTGCGATCCAACCTGACTCAGGCCCAAAGTCCACAAGCATTCCGGTGCTTGGTAAATCGGACAGCTTGGCAGCCCCCATGAAGACCTATGGGAGGCGCTTTTGCAATCGGAAATGGAGAGACTGCGGAAGATTTCTGGGGATATCCTTCTTTATTAAACAGGGATCGGTATGGAATACCACCGGACGCATGCGGTTCTAATCCCGACGCTGGAAGACTGGCGGTTCTAATCCCGACATGTAAGTATTTTCCTATTCACTAACCTAGCCCCCCCCTAACCCTCCCTTAGGGGTGCCTAACCCTAACCTCCCCCCCAAAGTGCCTAACCCTAACCCCTCTTGTAAGTGCCTAAACCTAACCCTCCCGGTGGGGTGCCTATTCCTAAACTCCCCCCGGGGTGCCTATCCCTAACCCCCCTTTCCCCTAGCCTAACCCTCCAGGGGGGGTGCCTAACCCTAAAATGACAATGTAGGTAAAATGACAGGCGGCGGGATTTCGACGACTGTCATTAGACCCTTGCCGGTATTAGACAGTCGGGATGACGACGGTCGGCATTTAGACCGTCAGCATCCCGACTGCATACTATTAAACATGCCACCAAACTCACCAAAGTCATACCTGGATTGGCACAAAACGCAGCCATTTTGGGGGACTGGTCGTTTGCACGCATACACACCTTTTTACTGGCAACAATCAGAACAACTAGGCAAACAACAGGAATTTTCCTGTTATTTATCATTATTATTGATAATGTGACAACATATTATGTAGCACTGTGCATTGATGGAGCCGTAATACAAATAAATAACATACAATGACATAAGATAGAAGGAAATGATTTCCCTGAACAAGTGAGCTAACAATCTAACGAGTCTCATACATCTAAAAATGGATTGCCCCAATCCCCCGTTCTACCGACGCTGGGGTCAGGGAAATGGGGGAAATCCAACATGTTGTACAATCTCAATTCCCACCATTCTGACCCGATAATGGTCTAATCAGCAAGTCAGGGTTTTTCAAATGCTATTTGTCCCCGATCCATCAACGAATCGCCGATCGTCAATGTCCGCAGATGGGCGCTTTGGTTCAGGGGGATGGTAGACGGCAGAATGGGGAATCTGGCCGTAGTTTTACGGCCCACATGAGAGGTGTGTGGGGTACACTTGATACATAAGGTGATGGAATTACAATTGTAGATTTTGGAGGGTATACTGTACATTTTCATGGATGTGTCAGCTCCTGGCACATGCAAAGTGCCAGTTCTATCTTTAACGCCTTACAAACGCAAAAGTGACGTACTAGGTATCTTTGTAAAATATCTCTCACTGTGTTACTGGAATCCAATGCTTTCCCCTTTCTGAAACCCCGTATACTGTATACACACACACACACACACACACACACACACACATACATACAGACATCTGCGGACAGGTTTCCATGGAAACCATTGCCTTAGCAACCTGGCTTATTTTTAAAAAAATGCCCAAAGCAAAGTCAGATATTCACCCACATTTGCTAGAAGTGAACAATGAGCCAGGAGTAATAATAGTCTTGCCGGATACGGCGTGGAGATCACCTGTTTTAGGAACTGAAAATCCCGGCTCATTAACCTCGTGTTTTCAGAGCAATGCGCGACGGCTCGATCAAAGTCAACTTGGCTTAAATGTGACACTGACCTAGATTGCAACCCATTATGTGCTGTTTGCAGAGATTCCTCACCAAATGCTGACAAGCACATTACCTAGCGTCTTCACTGGAGTTACTGCAATGGAGATGAATTAAGGATACAGGGATCAAGGGACATATTTATCTAGAGGCGTAGAGCCTTGCTGCCGGCTAAAACCGGGGACTTTTAACTGTTTACCCTTCGCCCCGGACCATGAAAGATTGCCGGTATACACTAGAAGATGTAACGAAAGACGTAACAATCGCTCGTTCCGTCCTTCATTAATATGCACTGCACGCGATATGTCCATACATGCCTACATTCCCGGAAGTCGCGGTAGGCTCCCGATTTTTCGGGTAACCACCCCCCGGAAGAGTAGGCATATCTCCCGCATCCCGCCCACTTCCTAGTGAAGTGGGCAGGATGGGGAGATTTTACGGGGAATTTTCGGGTCCGTGAGTAGGGGGCGGGGCTAAAATGACGCGAATACAGTCTGGCCCCACCCCCCGAAGATGTCACAGAGTCTCCTCTCCAGGCTTCTCCCGGGGAGGAGCTTTAGAATGTCGGTAAGTATGGATATATCTTGTGATTGGCCTGCAGTACAGCCAATCACACAACGTCGCCGATGTGTACACACTACACCATGTGGACAATTTCTCATTCCAATTCGTCTAAATTTGGTACTGCTCTGAAGTGCAAAGTAGAAGCCACTACTATGGGCGGCAATGATTGGTGCCGGAAGCGAGGGGAGTTAATGGCAGCCGATCACACTGCCAGAGCTGTGGCTAATTCCCCCTGACCCAATTGAAGTTGCTGCAAAGTTGTGAGGTAAGGCGTAAGAATTTTACCAGTCATATGTTCGGCATATTTGCCGATTTTCTGCCCTGGTAGGAGGTAGCCAGGTCGGCACAGCAGGCGGCCTGGTGCTGCACAGGTGGGCGGTGCAGCTGGGAACAATCCTGGCCCCGCCCCTTGCTATACAATGCCGAGCTTACCAATTTTTTGGGAGCCTCCCAGCCATTCCGGGTGAGTAGACCGGTATAATGATGTTAGGGGTCTATAAACTACACTGTTCCGGGTCAGTGTAATGGTTATTTAGGGTTAAATAGTTGGTCCTGCAGCCGTTTTACTTCATTTTTTATTTTTTAAGTCTGGGGCTTATTTATTAAAAGGCAAAAAGCCCAATTTCCTGCAAAAAGTGGTTGTACCCTATTGTTCTGTTAACGGCATCTCAGAATAACAGATGAAAGTCATTTAAAAAAAATAAAAATTAGTAGATTATTTTATCTATTTTTGTAACTTTTATTTATTTATTTTTAAGTGGAAATCAAAGCTCCAAAAGGTTTTGTTTACTAAATCTCGGATTCTAAAACCCGCCACTTCCGATTGTATTTATGCTCGGAATTTAAAAGGGCAATGCTTCTACCAGCCGTGTTTTGCTTGTAAAACCATTGTCCTTTTACATTTATGAATACTTTCGGAAGCGCTGGGTTTTAGCACCCGACGCTTAGTAAATAAACCCCCAAAGCTGGGATTTAGGGCCTCATTCAGAGGCGGTCGGAGGATGCAAGCGGTCGCTCAGAAACTGGGCGGCCGCTTGCATCCTGACCGCCCGCCTCTGTTTCGGTCGTTAGGCTGTGGGTTTACACCCACAGCTCTAACGACCGCTAGGGTGATGGTCACAATGGTCAGAGACCATCGGGGCTTACGACGAGACCCTAGGGTAGGGTCTCAGTTGTCGTAAGCCCCGGAGAGCTTCTGGCTCTGTCAGAGCCGGAAGCTCTCCACTGACATCACTAGTACCATTGTACATACACATCTGCAGAGACTTGCCCAGCAAAATGGTAGATTAACGCTTACTGTACCATTGCAGTATTGCCAAGGCAGCCCAGTGTACGCAGTAAGGAATTTATAAAAAAAAAATCATCTGTAGCACCTGAGAATGGAGCACAATGATAGGTAGATCCCTAATGGCCTTTTTTATTTATCAAATCATATTTGCAGGATAACACCAGAAATATTAAGTACCACCTGAATGTATCTACAGGTGACTGCTGCAAACCCAATTTTATGATCGCAAATGCATCCCTCATAGGTTCCTACGGGAGCTTCTTCAATGCCGAATTTACCATGCTTCATATCCTGGAGCATGGCCCCCGCCAGGTGACACCATCTTTAGATGATGGTAGCCGTTGTAGCCTATGGGCTAGAGGGCCTGAGTCAGCTTCAGATGGAATAGCTAAGCTGCTCGCAAGCAGCTTAGCTATTCCGTCTGTACAGATATGGTAATGCAGCAGGAGGAATCACGTCCCCTGCTGCATTACGTATCCGAGCTGCGTTGTCCAACGCAGCATCGGATACTCTGCGGACCATCTGCCGGCTAAGGTGACCCATGGGGTCAAGCAGCTGGCCATCGCAGCTGCTAGGAAGAGGCCTGGAAATCTCTGTCAGCCGACGGAGATCCTGTCCTCTTCCCTCCCCCTCAACGGCAGCGACAGGCCTCCGTTTCAGGAAACGGAGCTCATCGCTGCCCCCTCCCCGCCCCCAAATGGCAGCAGACTATCAATCACTGACAGTCTGCTGACAGTTTACGTGTGGGCTCACAGACCTGTACATGCGCAGAACGGGTCTGGCGCCTGCGTAGATTCCTGAACATAGGGAATCTGCTTTCAGCAGCGCACTAAGGCCCAGAGGGCCCGATTCAGACCCAGACGCTAAGAATCGTTCGCTCGTAGTTGCCGATGGTTCGCATTGTGCGCATGTGTATTCATCGCAGTGCACGTGCGCGTACCACTGTGAAAGATCGGAAAGCGTTTGCTAGCCGAGCATAGACAGCCCACCAGAGTGAGTGACAGGAGAAGCCGTTTGTGGTTGGTAACAGGGGCTGGCCACTAGAAACGGGGGGAGTGTAGATGTGAACGCAGGCATGCCTGACCAAAATAACGACGTTTCAGAGGCGTGCGTAATTAACAGGCAGCGTCACCTGGATGTATTTCACACTGAAGTGATCGCAGTGCTTGAGGCAGGGTATAGTCTACCTCAAGTGCTGCGTTCGCTTCCGATGATGCCCGATGTACCGATGGTTACATAGACTTCCTGGAGATGACGTGCTCAAGTGGGCATCTTAAGACAGGCTGGTGGGCGTCTGCATACACAGAGCGATCGCACGCAAAACATAGTGGGCGTGCTTATGCCTTGCTGTGCTATCGCCTGCCCTGCCGTCACTTTGCATATGCTGGGAGCGAGCGTACGCATCTAACGACCGGGTCTGAATCGAGCCAAGAGTCCAGGACAGTTACTGGGAGAGGGATCCCACTCTGGCCCATAGCAACCAATCAGCATCTACCTATCATTTTATAGGGTCTACTTGATAAATGCTTCCTCAATGGGCAACTTCTCCACTGGTCTACTAGCACTTCTCCATGCTTTTCACTGGTTGATACATCAACTCCGTGTAATCAGCGATTTCACTGTAATTTTCTATTCCATAAATAGGGAGAAGAGAAAAAAAGGTATTTTCTCCAGCTGAAATGCTGGAGCCCTAAACCCGACACAAATACAATGACAATTACAGCCTTTATCGTGTCTTCAAACTGTTTGCATGCAATCATTCCAACAGATTACAGGGAAAATTACAGCAGCGATGCTACATCCATAAAGAGGGACAATTGTAACCTGTTAAATCAAGAATGAATGTGCAGAAAAGATTGTAATCTGATTTTAATTCATGGCTTCGTGTGATTGCTGAATATTTCCTACATAAAATAACCTTATTGGAAGACAATGAGAGGCCGTGCGCAGCAGGAGCTACGGTGAGTGTATTCATCCATCTTCCTGCAAACCCAAGAGGGCACACTACAAACTCATCTGTGAGAACCTAACAGTAGTTATTTTTCCCTGCCAAGTCCTACTGTAATGAGTAAAGAGACGTAGGGGCCCATTTATCATTGATCGCTTTTGCAATGCGATCAGGGCATGCCACTAACGCCCCTGATCGCATTGCAAAAAGCGATCTCTTCGGCCGGATGTATCATCCGGGACATGCAGGGACACGGCCTGCAAAAGGAGCCCGTCCCTGCGATGTCTCCAGAGAGCGTCTGGCCACTATAGGGGGTGGTGCACATACGCAGTCCCGTGGACTGCACATGCACATCCGCTATAGCTGCGGAGGGTTCTGGCGGCAGAGTGCCATTCCAGGCACCCAGCAAGACCCATGCAGGTGCTGTGGGGCAGAGACTCGCACACCCTTAGTTACAGCCCTGACACAACTACCTCTGCTGTCTGTGACTTCCTGACTGGCGGGGGGTTTAATGAAGACTAGGAGGAAACATAAAGACATAGCTACAGTATATATACAGAGGCGTATCTATAATGGGTGCAGGGTGTGCGGGGAACATGGGCCCCTGGGTCCAGGGGGGCCCTGCATCACACACCCTGCACCCATGATAGTACTTACATCTCCGGAGTCCCACGTCGGCGTGTTGGTCCGGCGCTGTAAAATTATTGGAAAATGCCCGTGGCGGCCATTTTTCCGTCGTTTGCGCATGCGCAGTACAGGGAAAATGGCCGCCACGCTCCATTTTCCCGGTGATATGTGCATACATTATAGACTCCGGCGCTGGCTGCGCACAGCTCAGTGTGCGCTGCCGGGCGGAGAGGAGAGGGGCCGTGTTGGAGACTGCACACGAGCCCCCTCCTCTCTAGAAACGCACCTGTATATAAAGTAATAATAGTGTGCATCTACACTGACACAGGATGAATGGGATGTAGTTATGAGACTGGCAGCCTCTAAATCCCGACAGCTGAAGCCAGACAAGGGACTTAAGATAGGCGTTGAAATACCGACGCCTCTCTTAACCCCGATGCCGGAACACAGGACCCCTGCCCAAATCAGGTAAGTCCGGGACATCTTTAGTGTTAGCCGAAGGGGGAGAGGGTTAGGTTTAAGTTACATAGCAGGGTTAGCAGTAGTTTTTTTTTTGGGGGGGGGCGGTTAGGGTTAGGCACCCCTAGGGGTGAGGGCTAGGATTAGACACCATGGGGGGGTTTAGGGTTAGGCACCCCTAGGGGTGAGAGTTAGGTTTAGGCACTAAGGGGGGAGGGTTAGGTTTAGGCATTAACGGGGAGGGTTAGGTATAGGGTGTGGAGGGTTAGGGTGAGGGGTGGGGAGGGTTAGAGTTAGGCTACAAGAAGGGAGGGTTAGGGGGAGAAGGAGGGAGGGTAAGTATACTTACCCAACGCCTGTCGGGATACCAACCATCGATATGCCGCTGTCGGTATTGTGACAGGAGGCATTACATACCGATTCCGGATGAATAATTATTCAACATCAACATTAATAGATGTATTGTACAACATTCCTTTTAAATGTATCTGATGCATAATAATGATGTTTAAGCCGCTCATCTCTATTTTTAAGTATATGGTCACCGGCTTTTTTTTTTTTTTTTTAAGTGTCAACAACAATTACCTTCTGCAGTGACTTTACTACACTTAGCAAATCAAACTGCTGATGTGCGAAGTACCTCTCCCCTGGGTCTGTCACCACTTCACTGATTGCCATTGTTATCTGACTCAGCTGAGATGTCACAGAGAGATGGGTGGTTAGGGGGAGCGGACGGGACACCCGAGGAGTAAAGTGCAGAGCATATGCTGCTGCTGTGACATCACCTTTACGTTTACGATTAAGCGCATGTATCTATGGACCTGCGCTTAGCTCTGCTAGTCCATAAATGCCCTAAAAATATCCCCGGTGGAAAGGGTGTTTTTTTTTCTTTTTTATTAGATCTACCCTGAGAACATGGCTACGTCGCTGCTGCCAGTGAGACAGCTTACGTTTTATATTTATTATATAATCTCCCACCGTGTCCGTCTAGGGCAGGCGCAGTGCAGGCATGGAACTTGCTTGCCCCCTGCTGACAGCTTCACCCCTACAGGCAATAATGAGGAAGCAAGGAACGCCTGGAGACGATCCCATCCTAACCAAGCACACCCCATTTATACAGTGATCTCATATGGGGGGAGGGTTAGGTCTAGACTATAGAGCGCTGATGGACCTGTGACATCACACCCACATGACCCGGCCAGAAAGGGGGAGGGGCGGGGATGCTAACGGGGGACCAATAGTGTACACTCGCCATGCTTCGGGCACGGTGGCTGGCTACACTCACCACAAATATTTCTTCCCCCACTATGCCCTAGTGGATGGTAACGCAGGAGCGGTCCAGCCTCCTGCAGTGGTCGCGTGGTGGATACGTCACAGAGGTCCTTTAGCCACATAGGAAATAGCAGCAACCATGGGGGGAGGGGGGTTATCACAGAGAAGAGCCCTATTAATGGTTATAAAGGTTATTTTATCCAGCGATATACCATATTGGTGCGAGGATTAGCTCCTCCCCTTCCACCACTTCTGCGCACAGTGAGCAGCACAGGTACAAATGCCGCTACTACTAATGCCATTTACGGCTAAGGATGGGGAAACGGTGGGTGATGCAGCATACTCACTTTAGCCGCACGGATTCTCGCATTAGCGTAAGGTAGTAAATCTGGCTTCCCGCAAATACAGCCACTTTGCATCAGAATCAGGCCCAATGGCAGCATTACATAGACTCCGCTGCGCAGAGATCGCCATCACCAATGCACAGGCTGCGGTTAATGGCAGGGGAGAAATTAAATATCCAGCCAAGATGTGTAGAATCTATGTTCACGACACCAAGTAGGCAGAATTCTGTCCAACAATCGCTACCTGCAGTTGGTCGGCGCGTACAGCCTACATGAGCACCGCGACTAACCGCGCACATTTATTAAACTACAACACAGTATTTTCCTACAATGCATACATTTAGCTGTTTTCCCCTCTTATCATTCCCTAAAAACGGAAACAAAACAGATAATTGCCCGGCGAGTTCTGGTAAGAGAAAGTATACTATGATCATTGTACATATCAAGATTGCAGCAGATTTATGTACTGTGCAATCATTGCCATCCCTGAGCCCACTGGTCAGTATAATCCCATACAGGAACGGCCTGCTAGTTACCAGACTATGAACAGATGGCGGTGACGGGTCCTGGCACAACCTCGTGTCAGCATTCAGAATTATGTCATGTTTTCTTTTCCTTTGGAACCAAAGTCATCCTGCGGAGCCACTTAGTGTGGGACTATTTTTAGCCGATTATACTTACTCGTAGATTATTTAATATCGGCTCACAATGAGCCTCTGTAATTATATCAACCTGCTCTGCACAGTAGTTGTGGTTTTTTCGGCACTGGCCTATGTCTGATATTATCCGTAACGATATGAACCAATTACATAAAGTGCAAAAGTAGAAGATGGTCTTCCCAAAAGTTATGTTTGTGATCAATGCATTCTGATGAATATCCTGTTTCCTTACTTGTAACATTTATACATCAAATATATTTACAATTCATTAATTTCCTTTTGTAGGACTTACATCATACTATACAGTTACAGTACATCATACTATACGGGAAGCAATTGGGAAGCCGACTGCCTAAATACCGGCAGCCGGCTTCCCGACTGTCTTATCCCGGCATGGGTGAAATGCCGGGCGTCTAGATGTAGACACCCGCATTTCCCCGATGCCGGGCGCCGCGAGCGGACAGCCGCGGGGGGGAAGGGTTAGGTTTAGGGTTCCCGGGGGGGACTTAGGATTAGGCACCCCCCGGAAGGGTTAGGGTTAGGCTAGGGGGAGGAAGGGTTAGGGTTAGGCACCCCCGGGGGGGACTTAGGGTTAGGCACCCCCCCGAGGAACTTAGGTTTAGGCAGCGGGGAAGGGGGTGGTTAGGTTTAGGCACTTAGAGGGGGGATTAGGGTTAGGCACTTGGGGGGGAAGTTAGGGTTAGGCACCCCTAAGGAGGGTTAGGGGGTATAGGTTAGGTTAGTCTACACTTACCTATCCACGATCGGGATTTCCAGCGCTGTCGGGCTTCCGCTGCTTCTAACTCTGCTCCTGTCGGGCTGCTGCGGCCGGCGGTATATCATACTCATTCCTACTATACAGTTACAGTACATTATACTATACAGTTACAGTACATTATATACAATACAGTTATACTATACAGTTACAGTACATTACACAATACAGTTACAGTACATTATACAATACAGTTTCAGTACATTATACAAAACAGTTATACTATAAAGTTACAGTACATTATACTATACAGTTACAGTACATTATACTATACAGTTACAGAAACAATTGTTAACCTTCGACCAAAGAAAGGTTTCACGCTGTTTAGATGTTCTATATACAAAGCTGTGGGCTATAGGCCTTATGTAATAGATGGCAAGATGCAGGCAGATGAGGGATTTCATATTTTTAAAGCGGCAGTAATTAAACGGCAACACCAGGTTGCTTTTGCCTTTTAAATTATTGCTGCTTTAAAAATATGGGAAGACTCAGCATAATCACGGATGTGTCTGCATTGAGCAGGTTATTACATAAGGCCCTGTAACTTCATTATAAATGCCTAGGTTATCAAGCTACCCACTGACAGGCAAGAATTTTCTTGATACAGGTTGAGTCTCCCATATCCAAATATTCCGAAATACGGAATATTCCGAAATACGGAATATTTTTAGCATGAATGAAATAGTGAAAACTTTGATTTTTGATGGTTCAATGTACACAAACTTTAAGGCACAAAATTATTAAAAATAAAGTATAAAATGACCTATAGGCTGTGTGTATAAGGTGTATATGACACATAAATGAATTTCATGTATGTACACAAACTTTGTTCGAGCCACAAAATTATTGAAAATATTGTATAAAATTACCTTCAGGCTGTGTGTATAAGGTGTATATAAATCATAAATGCATTCTGTGTTTAGATTTGGGCCCTATTCCTAAGACATTCAATATGGTATGCAATTATTCCAAAATACGGAATATTCCGATATCCAAAATACCCCTGGTCCCAAGCATTTTGGTATTGGGAGACTCAACCTGTACAAGTAATTTTCTATACAATTGTCAGGCAACTGGAACATATAGTATGTGAGCCGAGATGATCAAAATGATCCAGGGCGGGATGCACCAACATCAGAAATGTGGTCAAGCCCCCCAAAAATGCAATTTTGGGGAGTTTGACCACATTTCTCATATGCTCCGGCCGGTAATGCCATCTTTAGATGGAACCCTCAAGTGCTTCCGGGTCATGTGACCGGACTCGATCGGCGGTGGAGGCGGCTGCCCTGGTGGTGAATCGGTTCAGCAATGTGTTGTAACAGGGTGTATTGAGTCCAACGCGTTTCATCCCTGGTGGGGCCTTCCTCTGGGAGATTGTGCTTTTGAATTCATTTTATTCAAAAACATTAGTGGCGCTGAAACGCCAGAACCGAACGACTGGACGGGCAAAGCTATAAGTTAACCCTTAGGCCAATATCACTGAGGCAGCTGAGGGTACTGTAGCTACCCGGCATGGACCAAATTGTTTTTCTTTCTTACATTGGGGCTGATTGAGAGATGGACACGAATGCTGTTGTTGCTGCGAATATGTACACAGCGGCTGTGGGAAAATACGCAAATGTCGCAGCTGCCGATATTTGTACTGAGACACCAACCGGCAGCTTTGCAAATCCAAAATACTGTGTACAAACGACAAAGACGTAACATCGGTTGTACGGAGTCGCAGGCTGAGACGCCCACGAAAACGGTGGCAACAAGTCTGCACTTGGGTCGAGACCGTAGAAAATAAGGGACAGTAACTAGTATATACTGTAGGACTGGTCATTCCTGCGCCATGGAGCGAAATATTATTCTCCGCTGACGTATGTGTATTGCAGCCATTAAGGACACATAGGAGCCGCAGAGTGCAGACAACATACAAATAACTAACATGAGATTGGTGTGTTTGATAATGAGATGAAAACAATGTGATATACTGTACGTACAGTATAGCTGCACATCCACTAATAGTCATCTGGAGCCAGGGGTACATTACAGGAGAAATCCACATTGCTGTACGCTGGATACAGATGTACAACTCTACGGCTTCCGCCGATGCACTGTAGTAATGTCCATGTTAATCAATAGTCTGTACGGATCATTAGTGATTACTGGCGGACTCCGGCCCACTGGAGCATATTCTGTACATCGCTGCAGTTCTGGGATAGGAGTCCATTAATATGGATTTCCTCAGGCCACTGCGGCTTGTGAACCCCTGACATGGGGACTGTTGTTATCATGGCGTAATAAAAGCATGTCCTGGGGACATACATGTGTGTCTCTAATGAGACAGACAGGCAAAGCTGGAGAAACACAGACACAAACACAGATGGGCAGAGAGAAGGTCATTGTAAAGCCTCAAAGGCTGCTACTATATGTGTGCATGTTACTGTATGTATGCTACTGTATGTATGTTACTATATGTATGTTACTATATGTATGCTACTATATGTATGTTACTGTATGTATGCTACTGTATGTATGCTACTGTATGTATGTTACTATATGTATGCTACTATATGTATGTTACTGTATGTATGCTACTGTATGTATGCTACTGTATGTATGTTACTATATGTATGCTACTGTATGTATGCTACTATATGTATGCTACTGTATGTATGTTACTATATGTATGCTATTGTATGTAACATACTGTATGTATGCTACTGTATGTATGTTACTATATGTATGCAAGTTACTATATGTATGCTACTGTATGTATGCTACTGTATGTATGCTACTGTATGTATGCTACTATATGTATGTTACTGTATGTATGTTACTATATGTATGTTACTGTATGTATGCTACTGTATGTATGTTACTATATGTATGCTACTATATGTATGTTACTGTATGTATGTTACTATATGTATGTTACTGTATGTATGCTACTGTATGTATGTTACTGCATGTATGCTACTGTATGTATGCTACTATATGTATGCTACTGTATGTATGCTACTGTATATATGTTACTATATGTATGCTACTGTATGTATGCTACTGTATGTATGCTACTATATGTATGCTACTGTATGTATGCTACTGTATGTATGTTACTGTATGTATGTTACTATATGTATGTTACTGTATGTATGCTACTGTATGTATGTTACTGTATGTATGCTACTGTATGTATGCTACTATATGTATGCTACTGTATGTATGCTACTGTATATATGTTACTATATGTATGCTACTGTATGTATGCTACTGTATGTATGCTATTGTATGTAACATACTGTATGTATGCTACTGTATGTATGTTACTATATGTATGTTACTGTATGTATGCTACTGTATGTATGTTACTGTATGTATGCTACTATATGTATGCTACTGTATGTATGCTACTATATGTATGCTACTGTATGTATGCTACTATATGTATGTTACTGTATGTATGTTACTGTATGTATGTTACTGTATGTATGCTACTGTATATATGTTACTATATGTATGCTACTGTATGTATGCTACTATATGTATGCTACTGTATGTATGTTACTGTATGTATGTTACTGTATGTATGCTACTATATGTATGCTACTGTATGTATGCTACTGTATGTATGTTACTGTATGTATGCTACTGTATATATGTTACTATATGTATGCTACTGTATGTATGTTACTGTATGTATGCTACTGTATGTATGTTACTATATGTATGCTACTGTATGTATGTTACTGTATGTATGCTACTGTATATATGTTACTATATGTATGCTACTGTATGTATGCTACTGTATGTATGCTACTATATGTATGCTACTGTATGTATGCTACTGTATGTATGCTATTGTATGTAACATACTGTATGTATGCTACTGTATGTATGTTACTGTATGTATGTTACTATATGTATGTTACTGTATGTATGCTACTGTATGTATGCTACTATATGTATGCTACTGTATGTATGCTACTGTATGTATGTTACTGTATGTATGTTACTGTATGTATGCTACTGTATATATGTTACTATATGTATGCTACTGTATGTATGCTACTATATGTATGCTACTGTATGTATGTTACTGTATGTATGTTACTGTATGTATGCTACTGTATGTATGCTACTATATGTATGCTACTGTATGTATGCTACTGTATGTATGTTACTGTATGTATGTTACTGTATGTATGCTACTGTATATATGTTACTATATGTATGCTACTGTATGTATGTTACTGTATGTATGCTACTGTATGTATGCTACTATATGTATGCTACTGTATGTATGCTACTGTATGTATGTTACTGTATGTATGCTACTGTATGTATGCTACTGTATGTATGTTACTGTATGTATGTTACTGTATGTATGTTACTATATGTATGCTATTGTATGTAACATACTGTATGTATGCTACTGTATGTATGCTACTGTATGTATGCTACTGTATGTATGTTACTGTATGTATGCTACTGTATATATGTTACTATATGTATGCTACTGTATGTATGCTACTATATGTATGCTACTGTATGTATGTTACTGTATGTATGTTACTGTATGTATGCTACTGTATGTATGCTACTATATGTATGCTACTGTATGTATGCTACTGTATGTATGTTACTGTATGTATGCTACTGTATATATGTTACTATATGTATGCTACTGTATGTATGTTACTGTATGTATGCTACTGTATGTATGTTACTATATGTATGCTACTGTATGTATGCTACTGTATGTATGCTACTGTATGTATGTTACTGTATGTATGTTACTGTATGTATGTTACTATATGTATGCTATTGTATGTAACATACTGTATGTATGCTACTGTATGTATGCTACTGTATGCATGCTACTGTATGTATGCTACTGTATGTATACTACTATATGTATGTTACTGTATGTATGCTACTGTATGTATGTTACTATATGTATGTTACTGTATGTATGCTACTGTATGTATGTTACTGTATGTATGCTACTATATGTATGTTACTGTATGTATGCTACTGTATGTATGCTACTGTATGTATGTTACTGTATGTATGCTACTGTATGTATGCTACTGTATGTATGTTACTGTATGTATGTTACTGTATGTATGCTACTGTATATATGTTACTTTATGTATGCTACTGTATGTATGTTACTGTATGTATGCTACTGTATGTATGTTACTGTATGTATGTTACTGTATGTATGCTACTATATGTATGCTACTGTATGTATGCTACTGTATGTATGCTACTGTATGTATGTTACTGTATGTATGCTACTGTATGTATGTTACTATATGTATGCTACTGTATGTATGTTACTGTATGTATGCTACTATATGTATGTTACTGTATGTATGCTACTGTATGTATGCTACTGTATGTATGTTACTGTATGTATGCTACTGTATGTATGCTACTGTATGTATGTTACTGTATGTATGCTACTGTATATATGTTACTATATGTATGCTATTGTATGTAACATACTGTATGTATGCTACTGTATGTATGCTACTATATGTATGCAAGTTACTATATGTATGCTACTATATGTATGTTACTATATGTATGCTACTGTATGCATGCTACTGTATGTATGCTACTGTATGTATGCTACTATATGTATGTTACTATATGTATGCTACTATATGTATGCTACTGTATGTATGTTACTGTATGTATGCTACTGTATGTATGTTACTGTATGTATGTTACTGTATGTATGCTACTATATGTATGTTACTGTATGTATGCTACTGTATGTATGTTACTGTATGTATGCTACTGTATGTATGTTACTGTATGTATGTTACTGTATGTATGCTACTGTATATATGTTACTATATGTATGCTACTGTATGTATGTTACTGTATGTATGCTACTATATGTAAGTTACTGTATGTATGCTACTGTATGTATGTTACTATATGTATGCTACTGTATGTATGCTACTGTATGTATGTTACTGTATGTATGCTACTGTATATATGTTACTATATGTATGCTATTGTATGTAACATACTGTATGTATGCTACTGTATGTATGCTACTATATGTATGCAAGTTACTATATGTATGCTACTATATGTATGTTACTATATGTATGCTACTGTATGTATGCTACTGTATGTATGCTACTATATGTATGTTACTATATGTATGCTACTATATGTATGCTACTGTATGCATGCAAGTTACTGTATGTTACTATATGTATGCTACTGTATGTATGCTACTGTATGTATGTTACTATATGTATGCTACTGTATGTATGTTACTATATGTATGCTACTGTATGTATGCTACTGTATGTATGCTACTGTATGTATGTTACTATATGTATGCTACTGTATGTATGTTACTGTATGTATGCTACTGTATGTATGTTACTATATGTATGTACTATATGCATGCAAGTTACTACTGTATGTTACTATATGTATGTTACTATATGTATGCTACTGTATGCATGCTACTGTATGTATGTTACTATATGTATGTACTATATGCATGCAAGTTACTACTGTATGTTACTATATGTATGTTACTATATGTATGCTACTGTATGCATGCAAGTTACTGTATGTATGTTACTATATGGATGTACTATATGCATGCAAGTTACTACTGTATGTATGTTACTATATGTATGTACTATATGCATGCAAGTTACTGTATGTATGTTACTATATGTATGCTACTATATGTATGTTACTATATGTATGTTACTATATGTATGTACTATATGCATGCAAGTTACTACTGTATGCTACTATATGTATGCAAGTTACTGTATTTATGTTACTATATGTATGTTACTATATGCATGTTACTATATGTATGCAAGTTACTACTGTATGTATGTTACTATATGTATGTTACTATATGTATGTTACTATATGTATGCAACTATATGTATGCAACTATATGTATGTTACTATATGTATGCAACTATATGTATGCAACTGTATGTATGCATCTTACTCTATGCATGCTACTGTATGTATGTTAGTATATGTATGTTACTATATGTATGCTACTGTATGTGTGCTACTGTATGTTACTGTATGTATGTTAGTATATGTATGCTACTGTATATATGCATGTTACTGTATGTATGTTATGTACTGTATGCAACTGTATGTATGCTATGTATGCTAATGTATGTATGTTACTATATGTATGCACTGTATCCTGTTTGTATGCTACTATATGCATGCAAGTTACTGTATGTTACTATATGTATGCTACTGTATGTATGCTACTGTATGTATGTTACTATATGTATGCTACTGTATGTATGTTACTATATGTATGCTACTGTATGTATGCTACTGTATGTATGCTACTGTATGTATGTTACTATATGTATGCTACTGTATGTATGTTACTGTATGCATGCTACTGTATGTATGTTACTATATGTATGTACTATATGCATGCAAGTTACTACTGTATGTTACTATATGTATGTTACTATATGTATGCTACTGTATGCATGCTACTGTATGTATGTTACTATATGTATGTACTATATGCATGCAAGTTACTACTGTATGTTACTATATGTATGTTACTATATGTATGCTACTGTATGCATGCAAGTTACTGTATGTATGTTACTATATGGATGTACTATATGCATGCAAGTTACTACTGTATGTATGTTACTATATGTATGTACTATATGCATGCAAGTTACTGTATGTATGTTACTATATGTATGCTACTATATGTATGTTACTATATGTATGTACTATATGCATGCAAGTTACTACTGTATGCTACTATATGTATGCAAGTTACTGTATTTATGTTACTATATGTATGTTACTATATGCATGTTACTATATGTATGCAAGTTACTACTGTATGTATGTTACTATATGTATGTTACTATATGTATGTTACTATATGTATGCAACTATATGTATGCAACTATATGTATGTTACTATATGTATGCAACTATATGTATGCAACTGTATGTATGCATCTTACTCTATGCATGCTACTGTATGTATGTTAGTATATGTATGTTACTATATGTATGCTACTGTATGTGTGCTACTGTATGTGTGCATGCTACTGTATGTTACTGTATGTATGTTAGTATATGTATGCTACTGTATATATGCATGTTACTGTATGTATGCATGCTACTGTATGTATGTTATGTACTGTATGCAACTGTATGTATGCTATGTATGCTAATGTATGTATGTTACTATATGTATGTCACTGTATCCTGTTTGTATGCTAATGTATGTATGTTACTATATGTATGCTACTGTATTTATGCTACTGTATGTATGTTATTGTATGTATGATATGCATGAATGCTACTGTATGTATGTTACTATATGTATGCTACTGTATGTATGCTATGTTACTGTATGTATGCTATGCATGTATTTTACTGTATGTATGCTATTGTATGTATGTTACTGTATGTATGCAATATATGCTACTGTATGAATTCTACTGTATGTTATGTATGCTACTGTATGTATGCATGCTATGTGTGCTGCTGTATGTATGTATGTATGTATGAATGCTATGTGTGTGCTGCTGTATGTATGTATGTATGTATGTATGCATGCTATGTGTGTGCTGCTGTATGTATGAATGCTGCTATATGTATGCTACTTATGCATTCTGTTGTATGTACAATATGCTACTGTATGTATTCTACTAATCTATTGTATGTATTTATGCTACGTATAAATGCTGCTGTATGTATGTATGGATCTATCTATGCTATGCATGTACAGTATCAGGGCCGTAACTAGGGTAGTGTGGCCGGTGCCATTGCACATGGCACCACAGGTCAGGGGGCGCTGTTTGGGCTGTCAAATTTCTGTTTATTATCATTCTTGCTTGTAGCTTCCCCTTATTTCATCCCCAGCATCTCCTGTCCTCTCCTATCTCTTCCCTGGCCCTTCCCCATGAGGCCATTCCCCTTTTTTGGGTGCATTATGTCCCTTTAAAAAAATAGGGGGGCGCCAATGCTCTTTCTGGTACAGGGCACCAAAAAGTCTAGTTACGGCTCTGTACAGTATGCTACTATGTGTGCTGCTGCAATATGTATGTATGTATGCTATGTATGTGTGCTGCTGCTGCTGATGTATGTATGTATGTATGCTATATATGTTGCTGTATGTATGCTATGTATGTGTGCTGCTGCTCATGTATGTATGTATGTATGCTATGTGTGTTGCTGTATGTATGTATGAATTATACTGTTTGTATAGTATGTGTGCTACTGTACAGTATGTATGCACAATATGCTACTGTATGTATGCTATGTGTGACGCTGTATGTATGCTATGTGTGACGCTGTATGTATGCTATGTGTGATGCTGTATGTATGCTATGTGTGACGCTGTATGTATGCTATGTGTGACGCTGTATGTATGCTATGTGTGATGCGTGTGACGCTGTATGTATGCTATGTGTGATGCTGTATGTATGCTATGTGTGACGCTGTATGTATGCTATGTGTGACGCTGTATGTATGCTATGTGTGATGCTGTATGTATGCTATGTGTGATGCTGTATGTATGCTATGTGTGACGCTGTATGTATGCTATGTACAGTGTTCTCCCCAGGCTGTTTATTTGCGGGTACACCACCCGGCACTTTGGGAGCCTGCAATTGGGGACAGTATCTGGGAGCTGGATAAAAAGGACCAGATCCTACAGACTTTGCAGCTTTTTCAAAATCAGACGACTGGGCCTCTAATAAGAAGAGGAGAATTAATATATAAAATGTTATTTCGAGTTTAAATCATTATAAGGTTAGGCTAGGGTTTAAAACATTTTATTATTGCGAAGGCCCCCACCCGGCTGGAAACATTTTCTGGGGAGAACACTGATGTATGTATGTATGTATGTTATGTGTGCTGCTGTATGTATGTTATGTATGAATGATACTGTATTTATGGTATGTGTGCTGCTGTACAGTATGTATGCACAATATGCTACTGTATGTAGTCTATTGTATGTATGTATGTATGCTATGTGTGCTGCTGTATGTATGCTATGTATAGTATGCTACTCTATGTATTCAATTGTATGTTTTCTATGTATATATGTATGTTACTGTATATGTTTATCCTATAAACAATATCTTCCTGCTCACTATCTATTTTGAATCCAATTATCTGTTTTATTTGAGTACCAGAGTAAAACAAATACACACGTACACTAAACCCTTAAATAAACCTGATTAAAAACTGCAATAAAATATCTAAAGGATGTTTATGCATGATATCACAATCTCAGTGAGCACTCTAATTGGTGCACTTTTGTGCTTGTTCTACATTACGCTTCAAAAGCTCAGCAGCATAAGTAGTATTGGGTGTAGTATGACATGTAGACATTTTGTTTTACAGTATTTATGCCCTAACCTTACCCTAACTGCAGCCTAGCCCTAACCCTACCCTCACCCTAACTACAGGCCTAGCCCTAACCCTACCCTCACCCTAACCCTAACTGCAGCCTAGCCCTACCCTCACCCTAACTACAGCCTAGCCCTATCCCTACCCTCACCCTAACTTCAGCCTAGCCCTAACCCTACTTTCACCCTAACTACAGCATAGTACTAAGCCTACCCTCACCCTAACTGCAGCCTAGCCCTAACCCTACCCTTACCCTAACTGCGGCCTAGCCCTAACCCTACCCTCACCCTAACTGCAGTCTAGCCCTAACCCTAGCCTCACCCTAACTACATACTAGCCCTAATCCTACCCTCACCCTAACTGCAGCCTAGCCCAAACCCTACTTTCACCCTAACTGCAGTCTAGCCCTAATTCTACCCTCACCCTAACTACAGCATAGTCCTAAACCTACCCTCACCCTAACTGTAGCCTAGCCCTAACCCTACCCTCACCGTTACTGCGGCCCAGCCCTACCCTAACCCTAACTATAGCCTAGCCCTATCCCTACCCCACCCTAACTGCAGCCTATCCCTAACCTTACCCTCACCCTAACTACAGCCTAGCCCTAACCCTACCCTCACCCTAACTGCAGTCTAGCCCTAACCTCACCCTAATTAAAGACTAGCCCTAACCATGCCCTCAACCTAACTACAACATAGCCCTAACCCTACCCTCACCCTAACTGTAGCCTAACCCTTCCCTCACCCTAACTGCAGCCTAGCCCTAACCCTACCCTCACCCTAACTACAGACTAGCCCTAACTCTACCCTCACCCTAACTACAGCCTAGCCCTAACCCTACCCTCACCCTAACTGTAGCCTAGCCCTAACCCTACCCTCACCCTTACTGCGGCCTAGCCCTACCCTAACCCTAACTACAGCCTAGCCCTAACCCTACCCCACACCCTAACTGCAGCCTATCCCTAACCTTATCCTCACCCTAACTACAGCCTAGCCCTAACCCTACCCTCACCCTAACTGCAGTCTAGCCCTAACCCTAGCCTCACCCTAACTACAGACTAGCCCTAATCCTACCCTCACCCTAACTGCAGCCTAGCCCAAACCCTACTTTCACCCTAACTGCAGTCTAGCCCTAATTCTACCCTCACCCTAACTGCAGCCTAGCCCTAACCCTACCCTCACCCTAACTGCAGCCTAGCCCTAACCCTACCCTCACCCTGATACCTAGCCCTAACCCTACCCTCACCCTAACTGACGCTTAGCCCTAACCCTACCCTCACCCTAACTGCAGTCTAGCCCAAACCCTACATTCACCCTAACTGCAGTCTAGCCCTAATTCTACCCTCACCCTAACTGCAGCCTAGCCCTAACCCTACCCTCACCCTAACTGCAGCCTAGCCCTAACCCTACCCTCACCCTGATACCTAGCCCTAACCCTACCCTCACCCTAACTGACGCTTAGCCCTAACCCTACCCTCACCCTAACTGCAGTCTAGCCCTAACCCTAGCCTCACCCAAACTACAGACTAGCCCTAACCATACCCTCACCATAACTACAGACTAGCCCTAACTCTACTCTCACCACAGCCTAGCCTTAACCCTACCCTCACCCTAACTGCAGTCTAACCCTACCCTCACCCTAACTACAGCCTAGCCCAAACCCTACTTTCACCCTCTGCAGTCTAGCCCTAATTCTACCCTCACGCTAACTGCAGCCTAACCCTAACCCTACCCTCACCCTGATACCTAGCCCTAACCTCACCCTGACGCTTAGCCCTAACCCTACCCTCACCCTAACTGACCCCTAACCCTACCCCTACCCTCACCCTAACTGATGTGTAACCCTACCATCACCCTAACTACAGCCTAGCCCTAACCCTACCCTCACCCTACCTACAGCATAGTCCTAAGCCTACCCTCACCCTAACTGCAGCCTAGCCCTAACCCTACCCTCACCCTAACCGCGGCCCAGCCCTACCCTAACCCTAACTATAGCCTAGCCCTATCCCTACCCCACCCTAACTACAGCCTATCCCTAACCTTACCCTCACCCTAACTGCAGTCTAGCCCTAACCTCACCATAACTACAGCCTAGCCCTAACCCTACCCTCACCCTAACTGCAGCCTAACCCTACCCTCACAGTAACTGCAGCCTAGCCGTAACTCTACTTTCACCCTAGCTGCAGTCTAGTCCTAATTCTACCCTCGCCCTAACTGCAGCCTAGCCCTAACCCTACCCTCACCCTAACTGCAGCCAACTCTACCCCTACCCTCACCCTAACTGATGCCTAAGCCTACCCTTACCCTCACCCTAACTGACGCCTAACCCTACCCCTACCCTAACTGACGCTTAGCCCTACCCTCACTCTAACTGATGCCTAGCCCTACCCTCACCCTAACTAACACATAGCCCTATTCCTAATTCTAAACCTTACACTGACATGCACTATCAACATTTTGACTGTTGACATTCACAATGTTGACATTTTGACATTGTGTTATTGACATTCTGAATGTCAACTTTATGGCTACATACCATAGTATTGATGTAAAAGTTCTAAAGTGACAGCTGCCAGGGTCCAATGCAAAATACTGTATAGCCAAAATACTGTATAGCCAAAATACCGTATAGCTAAAATACCGTATAGCCAGTGGGAGGGTGATAGAAGTAAAGCAGACCCCGGGAAATCACATTTCACAATTGTAAATTTGCCAAAAATAACAATGCTACAACAATAACACAGGAGTGATACATTACCATTTTCATTATACTTGGAATTCTCCATTAAAACAGCATTGTTAAATGTAAATATTTTGCGCAATTTTAATCTTTTTTTAGAAATGCATTGTATTATGAAGATAACGCATGGTATGTACTATTTTTTTAATCTGTCTATATATGTTAAGCACCTTGAGTCATATTGGAGAAAGCGCAATATATATAATTAATACTATTATTATTATTTAGAGCTAAAACAATAGATACTAGATAGATAGATATGAGGAATAGATAGATAGATAGATAGATAGATAGATAGATAGATAGATAGATCTTTTTTTTCTTGAATTAAGTGATTAATAATCCATTAAAAATGTATAACAAAAAGTTACTGCATTTTTAACCTATAATAAAAGATGTTCTGAATAAATTGGTTCTTTTCAATTATTTTATAGACGAACATGTATAATAATTTACATAATATAAACCCGAATTTCCAACAGTTGAATAATAGAATGAAACCTGTTATTATTATTTTATCATAAATTGGGAAGTTCAACATCATTACCCACCCATAACGATTCTAATTAAATACAACTATCAGGGTTTCCATGTGTAAGATAGACAGCGCTGATGGTAACAAATGCTAACGAGGCAAGAATAGGTCTGGAGTGTGTCATCTACTTTCTAAAGAGAGAATTACTAGTAGAAGGAATTAAATTATAATTAAAAAATCTGTAAAGTGAGTAATAAAATATATAACAGATGGCCAGTGACTGTGGACAACTAATTGGACAACAAAATGAGGCTAAAACAATAGCATATGAAATACAGCTGGCTCTCATAGGGCATATTAGCAGGGGGTGGGGGCAATGTCTTTATCCCATCAAGATATAATTAGGTGGGTAGTGACTCACAGGCTTGCCACTGTGTTGATTGGTAGATTCAGAGGCAAGGCTGATGATGTCACAGCAGCTCAAATGACTGCAGTCATCTGAATTTTATCCTCAAGGATGAGAGGCAGCGGGCTATAGCTACCTGTAATGAAGGTGGGAGATAATAATACATTACTTTGTAATACAGGGCCTGATTCACAGTTGTACGCTATTGCCACCGCAGCTGCCGTGCGAAAATATGCAAATGTCGCAGCGGCCGAGAGATGTATTGAGCCACCCACCGGTGTCTTTGCAAAATCTAGCGTCTGCGTAGAAAGACGCATCATCGTTCCCAGATCATTCGATGTTAGCAATCCTGAGTAACTCTGGTTGTGCGGAATGGGTGCGGGAACTGAGACACTGGAGCCATATTCCTTGCGTATGGGATTGCAGATGCAGCATGTGACACGCCCCGAAACGGTCGCAACACGCCTATGAATTTGTAGCTGGAGTTCATCGTTACCTCCCCCAAATGCTGCTAACGTCAAATGATCTGCGAGCAAATATTTTCGCCTTTGTACGCAGATGCTGGGATTTGCAGAGATGCTGGTGGGCGCCTCGATGACTATGCAGGCAGCTGCAACATTTGCATATTCCCCACATCCGCTGCGTAGGAGATCGCAGGTGTGGTGGCGTTAGTGTGGATCTCTGCAGCAGGCCCATGGTACATTAGATGAGAATGAAAAAACACATCAGCACCTAAGTGTTAGGCATATGCTACACACAGAGCCTTCAATGAGTAACGTCTAGGGCAGGGGTCTTCAACCTTGGCCCTCCAGCTGCTGTGGAACTACACATCCTAGCGTGCACTGCCACCTTTTTGATATAACAGCATACTAAAACTATGGCAGTGCATGATGGGATGTGTAGTTCCACAGCAGTAGGAGGGCCAAGGTTGAAGACCTCTAGACTCTAGGGGATGTTTGGAAACAGAAAGTAGACCCTGATGTAAATGTTGTCTAATTGGGTATTATTATCACATGTCTATCAATCACTGGTCCCCCTGTACAATTTTGAAAGACAGGAAAAGCTGCAGAGATTTTAATTCCTCTATTATACTAAACAGTCCCAAAGGAGAAATTCACCAGGAACAATAGATGTCAATCAAAATACAATATAGCAACATGGGGAGGCAGGATGCAGACACAGGCAAATTACCTGCAGTGGATAATACCCGTCTTTGTGAATCTTTCCATTCAAAGATTTGAAATAACAGACCATTAAACTACATCCAGATATAAGCAATTACTGTCCCAGCATATTGTTATAATTGGGCATTTAAATTGATATGAAAAGCTATAAAACATGCAGTTGCTTATCCATCTGATAGATGCTTCTGAAACTTGCACCCAACTGAAAATCTTTACTATAAAAATTAAAAAAAAGTATAAAGATATGAAAATGAAAGGAATAAAATGGTCTGTAATACTCAATTACAGTATACATGCAATAATGAAAGAGTACACCAGGTGGCAGTACTGAGATAGTGCCATGAAAAGGGAAATCCAGAAGACGGGATTATTATTATCATTCATTTATAAAGCAACACCAATGTATACAGCTCTGTACAGGGAATATTTGTTATATCAGTCCCTGTCCCACTGGAGCTCACAGTCTAAATTTCCTAATATACAGTACAAGCTCAGAACTGTCTCCAACTGGTTAAATTATGTGTGCGCATTTATTATGCGATGTTTAACTTTTTTTTTGTCCACTTATGTTATTTGTAGGAGAAAGATGTGTTTGATACAGAAAGTTTGTATTTAGATTTGCTCCCTTACAGCCTATATTATAGATTGGGATGCAGTTAATAACCTGGCGGACAGGATGCCAACGGTCAATAAACCAACTCCAGCATCCCGCTGCCGGGCAAAATTCAGACGCCGCTATCTCTGCACGAATCAGCCGGCATCCCAATTGTAAGAGACCGGAGGCAGGTAAGTATGAACCGGGGGAGGGGGTTAGGATTAGGCATGTCCTGGGGAGACTTAGGGTTTGGCAACCCCCAGGGTGGGTTTATGGGGGGAGCAGGGGGGGTTAGCGTTAGGCACCACCGGGTGGAGGTTAGGGTTAGGCCCCCCCCCCAGGAGAGTTATGTTTAGGGTGCAGGAATGGGGGGTAGGTATAGGCACCCCTGAGGGGACTTAGAGTGAGGCATCACCCTGGGAGTTTTAGGGTTAGGGACCAACAAGGGAGGGTTAAAAAACCTTCCTTCGTCTCAACAGCCGCAGGTATTTCAATCCTATTCCTATAGATCATCCATAGTGTATAGCTCACTACCACCGATGGTCGATGGTTATGCCTTCGATGGTGGAGAACCAATGGTTTGAACCCATCAATGGCACAGAGCCTGGCAATGTTTATTTGTTTCCAATGCTGGACCATAGAGCATAGCTTTCACCCCCCCCCCCCCCCCCACTGCGATTGGTCTGCTGCCCCTTGAGTCAGAGAGCAATTATGACCATTGGTGGGTGAAACTGTCGATGGTTCTCAATGATGTTTTCATACCATCGATGTTAGCCATCAATTGGATGGATGACGAGTATGCACACATAATTTACGCAGTGCTGGGAGAGGCTGGGGACTTCCCAGCAGCTCCAAAGCGCTGAGGAAGCCTCCAGCATGACGAGGATAGGGATATGGCACATGGTCACGCCCCCAAAACAGCATACATCAGGGGGCATGGCCTTGTGGGAACAAGGCCACGCCCTATTTTGCACGCTCACATCACCTGGCGACGCCTCTGCGTCTGAACATGGCCTGTGATTCTGCATCTGACAATGCAGCAGCTGTCACTAATAGGCCAGCAACACTCCCATAATGCGCCCACAGTAATTTTTTTTGCGTTACTTCAGGTCACCTTCCAGTCACCACCCAGGACCGCCAATGGTTCTCTCTCAACATTTCTGGGAGCATCGGTCCCGCACTCAACAGGGCATTTGTGCATAAACTTTAACGTAGTGATTTTCAACCTTTTCAACTCGAGGCACACTAAACAAGAATAAAACACACTACATTGGCCTCCACAGGAATAAAACACACTACATTGGTCTCCTCAGGAATAAAACACACTACATTGGTCTCCTCAGGAATAAAACACACTACATTGGCCCCCACAGGAATAAACCACACTACACTGGCCTCCACAGGAATAAAACACACTACATTGGCCCCCACAGGAATAAAACACACATACATTGTCCCCCACAGGAATAAAACACACTATACTGGCCTCCACAGGAATAAAACACACTACATTGGCCTCCACAGGAATAAAACACACATACATTGTCCCCCACAGGAATAAAACACACTACACTGGCCTCCACAGGAATAAAACACACTACACTGGCCTCCACGGGAATAAAACACACTACACTGGCCTCCACGGGAATAAAACACACTACATTGGCCTCCACGGGAATAAAACACACTACATTGGCCTCCTCGGGAATAAAACACACTACATTGGCCCCCACAGGAATAAACCACACTACACTGGCCTCCACAGGAATAAACCACACTACACTGGCCTCCACAGGAATAAAACACACTACATTGGCCCCCACAGGAATAAAACACACTACATTGGCCCCCACAGGAATAAAACACACTACATTGGCCTCCACAGGAATAAAACACACTACATTGGCCTCCACAGGAATAAAACACACTACATTGGCCTCCACAGGAATAAAACACACTACATTGGCCTCCACGGGAATAAAACACACTACACTGGCCTCCACGGGAATAAAACACACTACACTGGCCTCCACGGGAATAAAACACACTACACTGGCCTCCACGGGAATAAAACACACTACACTGGCCTCCACGGGAATAAAACACACTACACTGGCCTCCACGGGAATAAAACACACTACACTGGCCTCCACAGGAATAAAACACACTACACTGGCCTCCACAGGAATAAAAACACACTACATTGGCCTCCACAGGAATAAAACACACTACATTGGCCTCCACAGGAATAAAACACACATACATTGTCCCCCACAGGAATAAAACACACTACATTGGCCTCCACAGGAATAAAACACACATACATTGTCCCCCACAGGAATAAAACACACATACATTGGCCCCCACAGGAATAAAACACACTACAGTACAAGTGTGCTGAGCTGACCCCCACGGCACACTTGGCAACCGCTCGCGGCACACTATTGTAGCACAGCACAGTGGTTGAAAAACGCTGCTTTAACGGAAGATCTATCGGTAGCGATTAAACCTGCCAACAAGGGGGGAGGGATTGTCATTCAGAATTTAGCACCTTCCAAAAATGCACAAGTCACCATTAGCACCCCCTGGGAGCCCTATTATTTCTGGGATCGGTTCATTAACTTATAATTTATCACATTTTGTGGATATTCACCTACAGGGTCACGTCGTCAGTCTTACTGTATATCAAAGATACTAGTCATATACTACAAAAAATGTTAGGACTCGAGTGGACCCCAGGGTGGGAGTTGCTCACCCTGGATGTCCAAGCCCTATACACCCACATCCCTCACAGTAGAGGCGTGGAAGCAGCAAAATACTATATACACCGAAATATTAACTTGACAGAAGGAGGACGTGGTCTTGTACTTCAAGTCATTTTATTTATTTTGACGCACAACTATTTTCTTTTTCACCCCACTTATTATTTACAGGCACTGGGGACGGCCATGGGGACCAGGTTAGCGTCTAGTTACGCAAATCTCTATATGGGTCGCTTCGAGGAACTTTATATCTGGAACGGCCCATACAGAGAGAACCTGGTCCTCTACGCCCATTTTATAGATGATTTGTTTATTATTTGGAAGGGGGGCCCGGATTTAGCACTTGAGTTTGTCGATAATTTTGAACACTAACACGTTTAATTTGAAATTCACAAGATTTTCACAATCAGATAGAGGTCATGTTAAATGACTTCAGAAGACAAGGATACCCTGAAACATTACTCAAAGAAGCTGGCATAGATGCCCTTTCAATCTCTAGATGCCAACTATTGGGAGTACATGGCTCCAAGTTAAAATGGGAAGATACCAACCTAGAGAAATTAAGTATGGATCATAAAGATAAAAACCCAAAAAAAGTTAACTCCTACAAAGGGGGAATTTATCCCCTTTATATCCAAGTTCCAGGGGTGTATCTATAATGGGTACAGTGTGTGCGGGGCACCCGTGTCCAGGGGGGCCCTGCGCCGCACACCCTGCACCCATATTATTTAAAACTCAACTGTCCGTGGTCCCGCGTCGGGTGTCAGCGCTGCGCAGAACACCCGAGAATGGCCGCCGTGGCCATTTCTCCAGGGTTCTGCGCATGCGCAGTAGACTCTGGGCACACTCTAGTGCCCAGAGTCTACTACTTCTGCGGTGGCTGGCCAGCCGTGTCAATCGGCTGCCAGCCGCCTGGGAGAGAGGAGGGGGCCCTGCACGGGGAATGCACACCGGTCCCCTCCTCTCTTAAGACGCCTCTGTCAAGTTCAATACAAAATCGGGTAAAATAAAAAATATAATATAATTAGAGCATATTGAAACAAGGGGCCTGATTCAGACCCACTCGCGAGCGGCTGTCCGCTCACAAGTGGGTCGATGTTCTGGACTGAGCATGCGCACGACGGAGGGAGCTCCATCGTGCGCATGCGCCAGACGCGACGAGCGAAGGAAAGTCCTTCGCTCGTTGTGTCTGATCAAAGGGGGCGTGCTGTCGATGTTGATTGACAGCACGCCCCCTTTGGTAGGCGTGCCGGGGGCATGCCTCCCTGACGGGGCGTTCCCACGGGAACGCCTCCCGTCAGAAGCCGGCCCACTGACATCACTAGTGATGTCAGTGGGAGTGATTTTGGCTCTGATAGAGCCAAAATCACTCCGGAGCTTGCGGTTGAAAACCTCAACCGCAGGCTCCGGCTCGCAGTTTCGATGGTCAAGACCATCGCGGCCATCAAACTGCACGCTCGTATAGCCTGTGGGTGGTGACCCACAGCTATACGAGCGTCCAGGAGGACGCTCCATTTTCATGGAGGCCGGCCCTCATTCAGAGCGTGCGCTCTGCTCAGAGCGTACGGCTCTGAATGAGGGCCAAGGTCCGATTCTATCAGAATGTATTCAGGATAATCCTAATATTATCTTTAGAAAAAAATCTATATCTGAAAAGTATATTGGCCCCTGGTGAACTTAAACAACAAGAAAAAGAAAGGAGTCCACATCCTGTACGTGGCTGAGCTCCGGACCCCCGGGATGTCCTACGTGTGGGAGACAGACTTGCCTTACATGCAAACACATTCAAATTACAAGATATAAATATACTGTACTGTCAGGTTCTGGGTCTGGTGCTCACAGAGGTAGAACATTTTGAAGGAAAGAAAAGAGGAGGGGATAGGTTTAAAGTAACGGCTATGTCTGGGTGAGTCATCATGGATTTTTACATTAGATTCATTACATCCCAAGGGTCTTAATGTAGTTTTGGATTATTCATATGTTAATAACTCCCCAATCCGTTATAACTATCTCCCCCCTTTTTCCATTTTTGATACACACATATGATTTACATGATGATGTATAATCTGGCTTCACATTCCCTCACTCCCCTGTGTGTGTGTATGTATATATATATATATATATATATATATATATAGATAGAGAGAGAGAGAGAGAGAGAGAGAAGTCTTGAGCTGCCCATCCACTAGGCGATTAAACTGAGCGATTAAACTGAGCCATTACGATTACATCGTAATCGTGCAATCGCTCAGTAATCGGCTGCCAATCGGGCAATAAAATGTTAAAAAACGACCAGCGATACACGCGCCCGCTGGTCGTTTTTAACGTCTATCATCGCCCGAACATGACGGTCAACCTGACGACCGCCATCAGGTTGCCATGTTCGGGGATGATTGATCTGCATACACTGAACGTCTGAACGTTTAGTGTATGCAGTTCACCCCTAGGGGGACGATGGCATGATTACTATGTCGCAATTGTGCCATCGTCCCCGCATCTAGTAGTGGATGGGCACCTTTAGAGAAGCCTGCTTTATTGCAATCAATCAATCACATATCATTATCATTATTATACCTTCTGTTATCTGAAGTCCATTATATCTATTGATTTATTTTGGTGGTTAGTATGTCAGCTTAGCTACTGACTTTATTGGACGAGTTTATTGTCCGTTCAATGGGACATAATAGTCATTGTATAAATATAACATAAATTTTAAACCTACATAAGCACCAAGATTTGTGAGAACGGAATAGCTTCATTTTCTCTTAGTAGCCAATAATCTCTCAATTGCATGAACATCAGAATTGCGTGCCCCTTAGCCAATGATAACACGGCCCTTTATCCACCCTTACTGTCTGCATAGAATAGTGCTCTCTCCTGCCAGCTGTGCATTATTCATGTCATTACGGATGCATTATGGATGAGCATTTTTAGCACAATTTCCGTAGCTTCGCACTTACACTTTGGCCTCTCTCCACTAGCTGTGAACCCAGTCACTCCAGCGAGAGCTTAACAGATAAAATGAGTATATTATAAACCCACAAAAGTAATGAATATTGAATAAGATAAAAGACAGAACATCTTGGGTGAATAGAGAGATCCCGCAGAGCCCTCTGTATATTAACTTATTACAAATTGCAGAGCAGGTGGGAAAAAAAAAAATGACCAGCAGTCCCGCATAATACAACACGTCTCATGTAAACGTGGGGAACTAGTAACGTGTTATTATACATTCATCTGTAAAGCTTTTACATAGGATTTAATTGACTTTAATAAGAGTAGGAAAAACTGACGAAGCAGATTCTGTGCGTTCCACCGAGGCGAGCGGAAGGTTAGCACGGAGGCTTTCTTTTCACTACCAACAAAAGGTTTTTCTAAATAAAGCCATTTATGCCGTCTAAAAAGGACTCCGTCAATAATACCCTATTATTCCTTGTTGGCAAACAGCAGAGAAAGTTAAGGGAATGGGAAAGAAAAGAGATAACTATCAAATGCACCCACCTGGGGGTCCAGGGCCGGTATCTACGTAGGGACCTGGGATTGAAGGGCAAATGCTCCCTCCTGTGCCCCTCCCCTTCCCCAGGACCAAGGCCGTAGAAAGCCGGCCCGGAGGGGGGGGGGGCTGCAGACATGAGGGAGGGAGGGAGGGAGGGAGGGGGCAGCGGTGTTGGACCCGGGTTCCCGCTGAGCCTCTCCAGCAAGCTCGGCTTTGGTTGATCCCGGAGCGTGACATCTAAGTGGGATGATTCGCTGCATTGACAAAGCCCAGACACATCATTAGAAACATGTGGGTTCTCGGCTTGCTCTTGGAGGGGTTAAGCAAGTTACATAAGATGGAATTTCAGCAGGGCAGACCAGAGTAATCACCGGGCCTGTGCTGCCGCTTCTTGGGGTCCCCCTAGGCTGCGCGTGTAACAGAGGTGGTGCACAAAATATATCAACGGATCTCTGTGCCGCTCTTCTGCAGCTTCCATTGAAAGACTACTCGTGTACAAGCCCTTTGCTGTTACCCTGAGAGCTGCAGCAGCAGCAATGCCCAGTTTAGATTATGTTGTCAGCATTAGACAGCAGATGAATATGTAATACTGTTGGGAAATCATCTTCTTATCATATTGTTTAAAGAGCAACCAAATAAAAAAACATGCAAAATGACGAGCCGCCATCGTACGTATCAGATTTGGCCGGTTTATCCCTTTAAGTATGTTTGCCATGCATTAGCTGGTATTGTTAAAAGTCACAGGAAAACCTGCCACGCACACCGGATAGGTCAACTTGTTTTGCTTCCCAGCTGAGACGTAAAGTGGAGTTTGAACTTGTGAAGGTTCCACTCGGCCTACGACAATCACACTGTGATTCATTGAGCAGTTTTATTTTATAATTGGAGCCTTTATGCGGTGCACTGCCATTAAACTCCTGCCCCCACGCTGTGTTCTCACATGAAATGTCTGCAGACTAATGTCACATCTATATGAGGGAGAAAATGGAGAGAGAATAGGCACAGCTTTCCCTGTAAAGCGAACATTGAATAGTCCTGCAGTCGATTGTTTCTGCAAATGCTACTGCACAATACAGACATTAAGGCGTTGTTCCCCTTCCACCCACAAAAGTATCACACCCCTGACATATGGGGACATACTCACACTTATGCAATTTAAAGCTGAACTACCACCAAGTAGAAGGTGATTGCACTGGACCACCCACCCCCACCTATCCAGGGTCCCCCAGGTAGCTGCGTTTTCTGGGGCTCTGTGGGTTCCATAATATAAAACCAGCAAATCAATTTAATTTGTCATCTTAAAATGGCAGCAGGAGGGAGGGGGGTGTGTTTGGGAAGAGCCAATCACAAGCTGCTGTCTCATGATAAGAGCCAGAAGAAGTAAAATGGCCGCTCATGCAATCACTTTACTTCCTGGTTCGGACCCGCAAGCGGCACTGAGAACACAGGACCCGATTCAGATGCGTTCGCTCGTAGCTTGGCGATTTTCACATTCTGCGCATGAGTACGCATCTCAATGCGCATGCGCGATCCAGTGCAAGAGATCGGGAAGCGTTCGCTCGCTGTGCATAGATAACAACGGGGGAGTGGAGGTGCGAACGCAGGCGTGCCTGAGCGTCTCAACGCCGTTTCAGAGGTCGTGCATACTTAACAGGCAGCGTCATAGTACACATCACCTGGTTGTATTTCACACTGAAGTGATCGCAGTGCTTGTGGTAAGGAATGGTCTGCCACAAGCGCTGCGATCGCATCCGATGTTACCCGATGTACCGATGGTTGCATACACTTCCTGGAAGTGTATGCATCCATCGGTACATCGGATGCAATCGCAGCGCTTGAGGTTGACCAAACTCTGCCGCAAGCACTGCGAGCACTTCAATGTAAAAACAAGGCAGGTGACATGTACTATGACGCTGTCTTATAATTATGCACGACCTCTGAAACGGCGTTGTGATGCTCAGGCACGCCTGCGTTTGCACCTGCACTCCCCCAAATTTAATGGCCAGCCCATTACCACCTACAAATGGCTTCCCCTGTCACTCACCCTGCTGGGCTGTCACTGCGCTGTCTATCTATTGTGAACTTTCGCTAAGGTATACACATGCGCACAATGCATACACACTGCATACCATCGGCAGCAGCGAGAGTATGCATCTTAGCGAGCGGCTCTGAATCAGGCCCTGAGTCCTGGCTTAGATCACTTTGGAGTTCCAAGTCGAACTGAGGGCCTGATTCAGACCCGCTCACGAGCGCTGAATGCTCACAAGCCGGTCGATGGTGCCCTAGTGCACATGCGCATGACGGAGGGAGCTCCGTCGTGCGCATGTGCGAGACCCGGGGAGCGACGGGGAAGCCGTCGCTCCAGGTCTCGCACCAAAGGGGGCGTGATGTTGATTGACAGCACGCCCCCTTTGGTGGGCGTGCTGGGGGTGTGGCTGCCAGACGGAGGCGTTCCCATGGGAACGCCTACCATCTGGGTCCGGCCCCACTGACATCACTAGTGATGTCAGTGGGAGTGATTTTGGCTCTGATAGAGCCAAAATCACTCCAGGGCTTGCAGCAGCGAGACCCTACCGCAGGGTCTCGTCGTAAGCCCGATGGTCTTGACCATTGCGACCATCATCATAACCCACAGCTATGCGAGCGTCCAAGAGGCCGCTCCAAGTTTAGGTAGGAGGGCCCTGATTCAGAGCGAGCGCTCTGGTTAGAGCGTCCGGCTCTGAATCAGGCCCTGAGTCCTGGCTTAGATCACTTTGGAGTAGAGTAGAACTGAGTCCTGACTCTGGTCTTCTCACCAAGTTCGGAACTCGGATCTAAAAACCAGGTCATTCATGATTTGAATGGCATTTATGTCCCTTACTCGTCATTTCAGGTGGTCGCAAGCGAATGAAAATAAATGTTACTGATGTTAATAATACTAAGGGAACAAAAACAGGTCTAAGTTACATTATTTTACCTGTTTTATCAATTGTTAAAGAAATCCAAAACACCGCTATGATTCAGAACCAAAACCAAAACACTGGGGTCTGCGCACATCTTTATAATGTCAACACCAGAAATGATATCTAGTGTATTACTTGTATTATTGTGTAATACTGAATTCCATATTTTATTGTATATAACTACAAAAAAACGGTACATAACTAATGCACATATTTCCTCAGACTAGAATACATTTTTAACTCCAAGTTAACTTTTTTATTTTTATTTTATTTTTTATTATTACAGTATAGATGTTTTTGCTCATGAAAACTCGCTCAAATCCATAAAGCAAACTGCTTAGCGCCATAAAGTGGTCATTTGGAAATTTGTGTATTTGATGCATTTGTCTTGTAGTTTGGGTTACTTTTAGGGAGGATGCTATTATCCGTAATGTGCAGCCGGACTGCACATATTAAAGCTTATTACGGTAAAGAATCTCCGTTCTGGGTACCGGTAAGGGATACAAGGAAAACGAGCAGAGATACAGCGCCACGTGGTTCCTTCATGGACCGCTTCGGAGGCGCGCCAAAACACATTGTGAAGAATGGAATCGTCCCCTTTTCTCCTTAATTTTACACTTTCTTAGAAAGTTATACCAGTTTCTCCTGGTCTTTTGAAAAGTTTAAAATAGGGGTTAATTTGTAACTAAGGGACATTCTGGCTGCAAGTTAGCACAGCAGGGAGGGGGGGGTGAGGAAGGCATGGTGTTGCATAGGTGGGTGGTGCTGGGGGAACGCCGACATGAGTGACATCATCGTTGCCACTTCCCCGCTATACAATGCCAATATTAAGTGTCCGGTTTAGGCCCATATTCAATTTGAGCTGAGCCGCGATCATTTTTTCGCCTTCCGGACTTTTCACCTACATTGCATGTTTTGCAGGCGGAAAAGTATCGCGCGCATGCCTAAGTATCGCCGTATTCAATTTGAAAGTAGGCGAAAACGGGACCCGGCGAAACTTAAACAAGTGGAAAGTACTGTCACTTTTGGGGAATTCAGCCTGACACCCCCCAGAAGATGCTCTGACATGGGGGTTAGCTATGGTACCCTCCGATTTGGCTTGCTGAAGGTATTTGGTGTTTTTAAACTGGCTCAATAGCTGCTAAATAGCGTTTTTCTATACGTGGTGCAGAATAGTATTCAGGTGGGGTTTTTTTGCAGAAAATAACTTATCCCAGCAAATTTGGGGTACTTAAAAATGGGGGTCAGCATAGTTTAAAGTTGCTAAAGTTAATCGTGAAAAATCGACCTGCCACAAGCCCCTGCAATCAAAAAACACTTGGGGCATACTTGGGGACTCCCCTAGAGTCTAGTTCGCTAGTTTTTAACTTTGTCCCCTAATATTTTTGTTTTTTGCCCCTAAATTCAAAGTGATTTTTTTGGAGTGCTCTTCAGTCTTTTTTAAAATAATTTTGGTACAGATTACCTTTGGGGAACTGTCTGAATGCTGCACGGGGATTCCCGCAACATTGCACCCCAAAACCCCAATTCTGCAATTTTTTCCGCCTTCTATTCATAGGCGAAACTTTTCCGCCTATTACATTGCATTGACTTTCCGCCTAGGCCAAAAGTCTTCCAAATCGAATACGGAGTAAAATCAAAACAGGCGAAAATTACGTCATTGCCAAAAAGTTTTCGCCAAAAACACGTGAAAACGGCTTTTCGCTCCAAATTGAATACGGGCCTTACTCGGGGAAGTGGGCAGTGCCGGGCAGACGGGGGGCACTGCTGGATACTTGTATGCCTTTCCTTGCAGCCAGGAGCAGTGCACGATTTTCGGGAGCCTCCCGGACGTTATGGGATGGTAGGAAAGTACGCTATTGGGCTGAGTTAAGGTGGCCATACATCAGACCCTGGATTTTGCGATGCGATGGGAAGTGCCGGCGTTTCCGAGTGGAAACGCCGACCTCCCACCATCGATGTTCTGCGATCCGTCGCCGGATCGCAGACATTTTCCATGTTAAATGTTGGCAATTTGACGATCGCGATCATGTTTTGATTGCTATCGTCAAATCGGGAAAATCCAACATGTTGGATTTCTGCGATCCCGCGATGCAGCATCGCGGGATCGCGGCAATCCATCTCAGATGGATGGGGCCCATTAGAGGTAAAGTAAAAAAAGAGCTCTGCATCTTGGTAAAGAATGTTGCACTGCAGGGATGGTGGGCAGATGTAAAATGTGCAGCTAGATATAGACTTGGGAGCAGTGAGTCCAAACTGAAAACATAAATTACAGTGTAAGATTAAAGCTGCGCGCCATTTGGGGGCTACATGCAGAAACAGCCGGTATTTACCCTGCATGCAAAAAAGTTTAAACAAAATATATTTGCCCTCCCCCCCTTGCAATGAATCATAGTTTGTTCCATATGCAGAGTTACTTCCTCTTTTTCTTCACTTCCTTCTTGCATCTGCTGCTTTTTTTTTTTTTTTTAAACAATTTCATTAAGGAAAAGCATCTATTATTTTTCCTACTAATAAATGATGGTGCCTCTCGGGTAGGAGTTAAAATAATAATCCTTGTTTGTATAAAGAGCGGAGGCAGGAGGGATTGGAATGGCTCAGACTCCTGACGGCAAAGTGTTACACTGTCCGTGACAGCTCGTCTTAGCAAGTGATTCCAGCATCAGATGTGTCCGTCAGGACGTGCCGGCCATAATTGCACCACTAATTGTCGCTGATTGCAAATAAGCAGCGTGTTTGAGAGGAAATCATTATCTGACTCCAACGAGTAAATCTGGAATGGCTCTTTTTTGATGCCAACTCATTTGGTGACATCAACGTGATAACAGCTCTTGATGCAAATGTCTGAGAGACATCACTCTAGATAAATGCCATGAAACCATGCTCTGGGGTTTGCCAAGCTCCAGCATTGGATGGGAGACGTGTGGCTGGAGTATATTATCAGGCTGGCTGGATGCGGCCACCGTTTGTGTGTTGAAGGCTAAAGACCAGAGACAGTGAGAGAGGCTCATTTGCCACGAATAAAACTGAAAGACCATTTAATTTCTCCAGCAATGATTATGTAATAAATTAGGGGGGTCTGTTTATTTATTTTTATTTTTTAATTATTGCAGAAGAGATCCCAGGCTAAAAAGTTGTTATCGCTCATAATGAAGTAAAGAGTTGGCACAGTATCCAAGCTGCAGTTACAATTTGAAAATATGAGTCCTAATATTCTGGACCGGTCATTCGCCGGGTCTCTGGCTATTATGCCCGTCGTTTTCTGGGTCCCTATCTATTGTGCCCATCGTTGCATGTTTTATTTTCCTCTTTCTATCCCCACCTTCCCATCTCTGTCCTTCAACACCCCCCCCCCCCCCCATCTGTTTCTCTCTATAATCTCTGTCCCCGATGTCCTCCCTGTCTGTCTTTCTCTTCTCTTTCCCACCGGCCACTGACTTGTTTCTTTTTCTTGTATATCTGTCCCTCCCATTTATGTCCTCATTGCCTTTCTCATCTGTTACCCATTAGTCTCTCTATCTCTCTCAGATCTGTGCTCCCCCTCCCCATCTACTTCTCTCATTTATGCCCCCCATCTTGCTCTCTCTCCTCTTTCCCCATCGCTCACATTTCACGTTCTCTATAATCTCTGTCCCTCCTAACCCCCTATCCATCTCATCACTGCCCCATCTGTCTCTCTCTCTCTCTCTCTCTCTCTTATCTCTGTCCCCCTTCCCATTCTGTCTCTCTCTGTCTCTCGTCAGTCCCCATCAGAGCCACCATCAGAGTACGGTTGCTGCTATTTCCTATGTGGCTAGAGGACCTCTGTGACGTACCCACCACGTGACCGATGCAGGAGGCTGGACCGCTCCTGTGTTACCATCCACTAGGGCATAAAGAGGGGGAATAAATATTTGTGGCGAGCGCAGCGAGCCACCGTGCCTGAAGCGTGGAGAGCGCAGCGAGCCCGCTTTAGCATCCCCGCCCCTCCCCGTTTCAGGCCGGGGCACATGGGTGTGACGTCACAGGTCCATCAGCGCTGTATAGTTTAGACTTAACCATCAGAGTACTGCAGTCCCGGGCCCATACAGAAAAGTAGCCACTCTCTGCTGCTGCGAAAGAAGATATCTATATAGAAATGTCCTCAACAAAATGGCCACCGCCATTGAGGAGACAAAACAACCAACAATATGGATGAACATACTTGGGAACACAAGGAAGCATCAGATTTAAAATTAGTCAGACAGAAGGCAACATTATGTCTGCAGGATCGACAGACCAACTAGCACACTGCAAAACACCGGCTGACAGCTGTGAGGCAGGGCTAAGGTATATATATTAGTGAAACGGGGGTGGCTGTATATACAGTATGTGTGTGTGTGTGAGAGAGGGAAGTAGATGGGGCAGGCATGGTGTATACAGATATGCCCATATTGTTGCCGGTGGCGCGGCGAATCGACATAGACGTGCGCCTGCAAGCGGATACGCGCACTGTGTACGTGACCGCGCCTCCATAGGAATGCATGGTGCGATCGCCACCTCGCCATAGCGTATGCAGGCACGGGGAATCGCATGGCGCGATGTGTGCGCTAATTTATGGCGCGATCAGCCACAATGTATGTGTGAGAGGGAGGTGGCTGGGACAGGGCTGGGTATATGTGTGTGAGAGGGAGGTGGCTGGGACAGGGCTGGGTATATGTGTGTGAGAGGGAGGTGGCTGGGACAGGGCTGGGTATATGTGTGTGAGAGGGAGGTGGCTGGGGCAGGGCTGGGTATATGTGTGTGAGAGGGAGGTGGCTGAGACAGGGCTGGGTATATGTGTGTGAGAGGGAGGTGGCTGGGACAGGGCTGGGTATATATGTGTGAGAGGGAGGTGGCTGAGACAGGGCTGGGTATATATGTGTGAGAGGGAGGTGTCTGGGACAGGGCTGGGTATACAGTGTGTGTGAGAGGGAGGTGTCTGGGACAGGGCTGGGTATATGTGTGTGAGAGGGAGGTGGCTGGGGCAGGGCTGGGTATATGTGTGTGAGAGGGAGGTGGCTGGGGCAGGGCTGGGTATATGTGTGAGAGGGAGGTGGCTGGGACAGGGCTGGGTATATGTGTGTGAGAGGGAGGTGGCTGGGACAGCCCTGGGTATATATGTGTGTGAGAGGGAGGTGGCTGGGGCAGGGCTGGGTATATGTGTGTGAGAGGGAGGTGGCTGGGGCAGGGCTGGGTATATGTGTGTGAGAGGGAGGTGGCTGGGCTGGGCTGGGTATATGTGTGTGAGAGGGAGGTGGCTGGGACAGCCCTGGGTATATATGTGTGTGAGAGGGAGGTGGCTGGGACAGGGCTGGGTATATGTGTGTGAGAGGGAGGTGGCTGGGACAGGGCTGGGTATATGTGTGTGAGAGGGAGGTGGCTGGGACAGGGCTGGGTATATGTGTGAGAGGGAGGTGTCTGGGACAGGGCTGGGTATATGTGTGTGAGAGGGAGGTGTCTGGGACAGGGCTGGGTATACAGTGTGTGTGAGAGGGAGGTGTCTGGGACAGGGCTGGGTATACAGTGGGAGGTGTCTGGGACAGGGCTGGGTATATGTGTGTGAGAGGGAGGTGGCTGGGGCAGGGCTGGGTATATGTGTGTGAGAGGGAGGTGGCTGGGACAGGGCTGGGTATATGTGTGTGAGAGGGAGGTGGCTGAGGCAGGGCTGGGTATATGTGTGTGAGAGGGAGGTGGCTGGGACAGCCCTGGGTATATATGTGTGTGAGAGGGAGGTGGCTGGGACAGGGCTGGGTATATGTGTGTGAGAGGGAGGTGGCTGGGACAGGGCTGGGTATATGTGTGTGAGAGGGAGGTGGCTGGGACAGGGCTGGGTATATGTGTGAGAGGGAGGTGTCTGGGACAGGGCTGGGTATATGTGTGTGAGAGGGAGGTGTCTGGGACAGGGCTGGGTATACAGTGTGTGTGAGAGGGAGGTGTCTGGGACAGGGCTGGGTATACAGTGGGAGGTGTCTGGGACAGGGCTGGGTATATGTGTGTGAGAGGGAGGTGGCTGGGGCAGGGCTGGGTATATGTGTGTGAGAGGGAGGTGGCTGGGACAGGGCTGGGTATATGTGTGTGAGAGGGAGGTGGCTGAGGCAGGGCTGGGTATATGTGTGTGAGAGGGAGGTGGCTGGGACAGGTGGGAGGGAGGTGGCTGGGATGGGTATATGTGTGTGAGATATATGTGTGTGAGAGGGAGGTGGCTGGGACAGGGCTAGGTATATGTGTGTGAGAGGGAGGTGGCTGGGACAGGGCTGGGTATATGTGTGTGAGAGGGAGGTGGCTGGGACAGGGCTGGGTATATGTGTGTGAGAGGGAGGTGGCTGGGACAGGGCTGGGTATATGTGTGTGAGAGGGAGGTGGCTGAGGCAGGGCTGGGTATATGTGTGTGAGAGGGAGGTGGCTGGGACAGGTGGGAGGGAGGTGGCTGGGATGGGTATATGTGTGTGAGATATATGTGTGTGAGAGGGAGGTGGCTGGGACAGGGCTAGGTATATGTGTGTGAGAGGGAGGTGGCTGGGACAGGGCTGGGTATATGTGTGTGAGAGGGAGGTGGCTGGGACAGGGCTGGGTATATGTGTGTGAGAGGGAGGTGGCTGGGACAGGGCTGGGTATATGTGTGTGAGAGGGAGGGGGGGAGCTGCCTATTTTGTCAGTTCTGGGCCCCACAATCTCTGATGGCAGCCCTGGTCTCTAACCCTGTTTGTCTCTATCTCTCATTTATTTCTCCCTTGTTTTTCACATCTATGCCCCACACCAGTCTCTCTCTCATATCTCTGTCCACCCTACACCCTCATCTGTGTCACGCTCTGCCATCTGTCACGCATATGTTCACTTCCCTACTTGTTTCTCTCTCATCTCTCCCCCTCATCTTTCTCATACTGTATATGCAGGGGCGTTTCTAGAGAGGAGGGGGCCCGTGAGCAGTCTCCATCACAGGCCCCCTCCTTTCCCCCCGGCAGCCGGCAGCGCACTGAGCGGTGTGCGGCCAGGACCAGAGTTATAGACTCTGGGCACTAGAGTGTGCCCAGAGTCTATAATGAATGCACAGGTCACTGGGAAAATGGGCGTGGCGGTCATTTTCCAGTCGTTTTACAGCGCCCCCTGCGCCGACGTGGGACTCCGGAGAGGTAAGTAATATTATGGGTGCAGGGTGTGCGGTGCGGGGCCCCCATGGACCCGTGCTCCCCGCACACCCTGCACCCATTATAGATATGCCCCTGTGTATATGTCACCCACCAGTCTCTCTCTCTCTCATCTGTGTACCCTCTACCGCCATCTGCCTCTCTCTCCTCTTGGTCCTCCATCCGCCATCTGTATCTTTCTCTCTCTATTATCTCTGCCCCCATCAACTCCCTCTCATCTCTGCCCCCCACATGTCTATTCCTCATTTGTATCCCCCTCCCATGTCTCTCTTATTGCTGCCCCCCACCCCTCCATGGTACATCCCTCCATACAGCACTTGTGTCTGTCAGGCAGGTAGTGTAGTGGGAGTGGTGAAGGAAGGGGGTGTGGCCTCCCTCCAGCTCTGACTGCGCAACTACTACAGGAGCACACTAGCAGATTGCATAATGGATAGAATAAGCCCTTTCAGTACTATACAAACTTGGTTTTTAAACTTTACACAGAGCACCGCCCTGTAGACAATCTGTTGCAGCCTTGTTTGCACCTCTTAAAAGCAAAAGAGGGTGCCCTGGTCTGGTGTGAAGAGCAACATGGATAACCTACTTTTTTTTTTTAGGAACAATAGGCATCCCAACAGGAAGATAAAGCATGTATTTCTAAAGCGAACCATCCTCACACTATAGGCTAATAATACACTCTATTCCCCATAGTCCACAAGAACAAAATACAGGTTAGCTGATTGTCAGTGTATACATAAAAATCCTATTGCCACTGTCATCACTTTAAACCATTGGGAAGAGGCAGCATGGCTCTAACTGCTAGTCTGTCAGAGACGTCTCATAGCTTATGCAAGGAAATCTAATATTGTGTACAAAAGAAAGACAATAAACACTTATTTTAAGAACCGTCCGCATCATTGCACCACGCGTTTCACATTGACCTGTCCGACTCCTTATAAAATCCTTATATTATGCATGCCAATAATAAGACATATTATAACTCTGAGGGGCAAAAAAGAATATACACTCTCCCAGTCCATTCATGGCCACTATCACGTAGAAACGGCACGACAGCCGAGAAGATGTCACCCCAAATGCGCTTCTGACTTATCTCCTCACTCTTCTCCTTCTTATAATAGTATTGTTATTTATATAGCACTTTTCTCCCAACAGGACTCAAAGGGCCTGATTCAGACCCACTCGCAAGCGGCTGTCCGTTCGCAAGTGGGTCGATGGTGTGCACTGAGCATGCGCACGACGGAGGGAGCTCCGTCGTGCGCATGCGCCAGACGCGACGAGCGAAGGACTTTCCTTCGCTTGTTGTGTCTGATCAAAGGGGGCGTGCTGTCGATGTTGATTGACAGCACGCCCCCTTTGGTGGGCGTGCCTCCCTGACGGGGGCGTTCCCAAGGGAACGCCTACCGTCAGAAGCCGGCCCACTGACATCACTAGTGATGTCAGTGGGAGTGATTTTGGCTCTGATAGAGCCAAAATCACTCCGGGCCTTGCGGTTCAGAAACTCAACCGCAGGCTCCGTCTCGCAGTGGCGATGGTCGCGATGGTCAAGACCATCGCGGCCATCAACCTGCACGCACGTATAGGAGGACGCTCCATAATTATGGAGGACGGCCCTCATTCAGAGCGTGTGCTCTGCTCAGAGCGTACGGCTCTGAATAAGGGCCAAAGTGCTTTACATTTGCAATTAAAACACAAAATAGAAAATAAGCTAAACACAAAAGAAAAACATTTGTGAAGGGACATTAGTGAAATGCGTGAGTACACGTTTTACATCACAGCAGCCCAGCACACGCTGCTGTGTGCTGGGCTGCACTGGGAGACTGCTCACGGCTGCTAAGCAGCAGCTGCAGCCATCTCCTATGCCTGTGGGGGGAGCAATCACACTGATCGTGCCCCCCACTGGCTATGCGCCAGGGGCCTGCCGTGTTAGGCCATGCCCCCTATTACCTGGGCCCGGCGTGGCTCTTGGCGTGCCTCCGTCCACTTAACCACCTCCCTGTTACCACCGAGGAATGCCCAGTACATTTTCAAAACATGAGACTGTGCATCTCCCATGCAACTCAATCGCGATTGCAATTCTGTACTCACGGAATCTTAGATGCATGCACAGAAGAGAAGAAATTGTTCCGCTGCATCTGACTCTGAATCAGGCCTTTGTGCAAAATATCATATATTGAGTTTAATGACAAATTAAAAAAAACAAAACAGTATGAACCCATTAGAGGGGAGGAGGAACACCAGCGCCCTGGGATAACTGCATTATTCAAGTGGCGTAATAAGGATTTCTTGTATTTTGAGAGGAGTAAAGGGGACAGATGAAACCGGCAAAATACAGACGGGACCGATCCCCTAGAATCTTAGTAGAAAGGGAAGAAGGCTGGGGTATTGCCACCATATGTGAAATGGGGTACACAGAGCATTAGAAAAGTGCCAGAACGTGTTAGGACACCAAACTCCATTTTGCAGGGAGTAGCTGGGCATCTGTGCCATCAGGATAGCAGCTTGCATTGACTTTCCACCACACAGGAACTAGGGGGGTCATTCAGACCCGCTCGCGAGCAAAGGACGCTCGCAAGTGGGTCGATGTTGCCCCACTGCGCATGCGCACGACGGAGGGAGCTCCGCCGCGCGCATGCGCGAGACCCGGATAGCAATGGGCTCTCCGTCGCTCCGGGTCTCGCACCAAAGGGGGCGTGCTGTCGATGTTGATTGACAGCACGCCCCCTTTGGTGGGCGTGCCGGGGGCATGGCTGCCAGACGGAGGCGTTCCCATGGGAACGCCTAACGTCTGAAGCCGGCCCCACTGACATCACTAGTGATGTCAGTGGGAGTGATTTTGGCTCCGATAGAGCCAAAATCACTCCTGGGCTTGCGGCAGCGAGACCCTACCGCAGGGTCTTGTTGCAAGCCCGATGGTCGCGATGGTCAAAGACCATCGCGACCATCTTTTTGGCCGCTCGCATATGCTGTGGGTGGTCACCCACAGCTATGCGAGTGGCCAGGAGGCCGCTCCTTTTTCAAGTAGGAGGGCACTGATTCAGAGCAAGCGCTCTGGTCAGAGCGTTCAGCTCTGAATCAGGCCCTAGGTGAGCTAGCGTGAGCTAAGCAGAATATTTCTTTCCACTTTATCTTCCCACAAATCCTCACTAATCTCTCATTGGGCTCTATTTATTAACATTATTTTGACTAAAATAAAGTGAAAAAGGGTGTTTTCACACCCTTTTCACATTATTTTAGTATCACCTAGTTATTACAGGGCAATTGGAGTAGAATTCGTAAAATTCTACTCCAACCCCTAAGTATCACTTATTTTTAGTAAGCAGATCGCATTTCCCATAACTGTAATGGGAAATGTGATCCGACCAGAGTTACTAAAAATAAATTGTGAAAAAATATCGGGGAAAGCCCTGTGATAATAACGCCATTATCCAACGCGTTATCCAAGGTCTCCCCCGGTTACCGGACTCCTGCTCCGCTCTAACGGGGTGAGCAGAGCCGGGAGTCGGTCCCAGTAATCCTCTGTGTGGTCTAAACAGACCGCAAGCTGATTACTGTAAAAAAAAAAAAAAATTACTTACCTGACTCCATTGACCGGTGATCGGGCCTCCGGTGATGACTCCCCTCCGGTCAGCTGGTCTCCCATGCTGCACTGCTGCCCAGTCATCAGGTGATCGGGTCCCAGTGCAGTATGGGAGATCACCTGACCGGAGGCATGGAAGACATCACCGGAGGCCAGGATCATGCAGGTAAGTGCTATTAAGGAGGGAGGGGGGGGTCGCGGGGGTCCGCGATCGTGGGGGGCGGGGCTTAGCACCAGGGGGGAGGGGTAGCAGCTGCGGCTGGTCGGCGCATGCACGGGCACTTTGTCCAGATATTTTTTCCGAAAATACTGTGACTAGTGTTCGGATGGGATTCGCAGGGACAGAACTTTGGCCCTCATTCAGAGCCACTCGCTAGCGGCAGTACGCTCGTTCCGAGCGATGTTCGCACATCTGCGCATGCGTACGGATCGTTATACGCATGCGCGAACCAGTCAGTGCGGCCGAAATTCATGTGCTCGCAATATAGCGAATGCCTGCTATTTTGAGTGACAGAATGAGGCGTATGTGGGTGGTAACAGGGGAAGGTGCTTGAAAATGGGGAGTGGAGATCCGAACGCAGGCGTGCTTAAAGGTCAAAACGGGCGTTTTATGGGTGTGCATAATTAATACAGCAGCGTCATTGACCACGTCACTGGGTTATTTTATAGCCAGAACTGCTCGCAAGATTGTGGTAGCAAAAACCAACCACAAGAATAGCGAGCAGTTCATACGCTGTACGATGTACTCGATTAATCTAATAAATAGCGGACATGACGTATGGTGCGTGCGGCCAGGGGGCGTTTTTATCAAAAAAACGAGCGTATGTTTTGCTCGCTCGTTCAGACTTAGAGGTGGGAACAGACTGCAATTTGCGAACGGATCATTTGAATAGCCACCCCTTGTTTTTGAACGAACGACCGCAAATAGCGAACGGCTCTGAATCAGGCCCTTTATCGCAAGCTCTGTCTCTGCAAGGGATTTGTAGTAAATCCCTGTGATACTGCCTGAATTCGCAATGCGAATTCAGTCATTAATATCACACTACAATCTGCATTCAATATGTGGATTGTAGTAAATAGAGCCCACATTGTCATGTTTTAGTAAATTATGGAAGAGCTAAACTAGCATCTGCTGACAGGAGATTGTATAGCGTGAATCAGGGAACTAGAGCTGGCACAGAGGTGCTTGAAAGGTGAAGGCGCCTTCTGTAAAACGTCAGAAGTACCGAGAGATTGTAGGAAATGAGGGACCTGCAAATATCGCCATTTGTCACCCAGAGGCAAATTCAATTTGTCACACACAACCTCAAGGGACGCAATTTTGCCCTCACTCACCAGCTGTCCAAGCACATCAAACCAATGTCGGACTGCTCCAATCACCTGAATCAGGCCCTAATTGTGACTATAGCATTTTAAGTCACACTTAGGGCCGTATTCAATTAGCCGCCAAAAGTGCCGTTTGTAGAAAAGTTTTGCCGATTTGAACTTTTCACCTGTTTTCAACTTCTCTCCATATTTAATTGCAAAGAGTTTTCACCTAAGTGGAAAAAAAAAATAGGAGAAAAGTTTTCTCTATGTATAGGCAGACGAATTGGAAGTGCAAAATCACTATTTTGGGGTGCAAATGTGGGGATTTGGCAATGAATCCTTTGGACACCCGCCTAATGACTAATCAGTCCAAAAACATTTAAAAAAATTTTTATTTAGAAAACCCCAAAAATTTTTGGGGCAAAAAAAAAAAAAGTGCTGGATAATGGTTAAAAAGTGTGTTGGTATTTTGGGGGGCTATATGGATGGGACAGGTGTTTTGGGGATTGCATGAGGCTGCTGCAGGTGTATTTTTAAGATGGTTGAACTCTTCACTTTAGAGACTTCAAAATATGCTACTACCTATTTTTATGTACCCCAAATTTCTCCTCGGTACTTATTTTTCTAAAAAAAAAAAAAACTGCTTTCCATAATTTTTCAGCACTTATGCATATAAGCATATAACAGCCAATTCTGACACTTTAAAAACACAAAACACTTTTATTAGGGCTATTAGAACACTTTTACATTGATTTCTAATGTTAGTGCTGCTTTTTCAGGGGTACAGACTGATTTCCCCAAAATCTAAGGCACTTTTCGCCAGTTTCACTTTTCGACGATTTCGCCTGTTTGCCTTTTCACGTCTTTTGGAATTGAATACGGAGATAAGCGGGAGCGTGCACGGATAAAGTATTGCCTAAAAATACGCGACCCGGGTTTTCGTGGCTAATTGAATACGGGCCTTAGACGCAGAACATTTATTTGATAAAAAGTAGGGGTGAGCGGGTTCGGATTTCTGAAATCCGAACCCCCCCCAAGCCCCCCCGATCCGAGGCCGATCCGAGTCAGGCTCGACTTTTCCCGCCTTACTCGGATCTGAAATCGAGGCAAAACGTCATCATCCCGCCTTCCGGGTCTCGCGGGTTTTGGATCCTATATAAGGTACCCGCGTCGGCGCCATTTTCTCACTCGGCTGTGGACAGTGAAGAGGAAGGGTGGGAGTTAGGGCTGGCTGGGCTGTGTAGTGTAGTGTAGTGTAGTGCAGAGTAGTGTTGTGCTGTGCTGTGCTGCTGTTGTCCATAGGGGCTGTGTCCACTACTTCAAAGTCCATAGGGGCTGGCTGTGTTGTGCTGTGCTGCTGTTGTTAATAGGAGCTGTGTCCACTACTTCAAAGTCCATAGGGGCTGGCTGGCCTGTGTTGTGCAGTCAGTTGTCCATAGGTGCTGTGTCCACTCCAAAGTCCTGTGCAGTGTCCCAGTCCTAAAGGGGTGCTGTAGTGTTGTCCAGGGGGTGCTCTGTCCGTCAGGGGTGCTCCCCCCAAGTGCTAAAAAAAAAATATTTTTTCTGTGTTTGTGAATTGTGTGCGCAGTAGCCGCACGTGCATCAACAAAGTAGTGCCAAGCGTGCGCCTGTGTCATAAGTAAAGGGCCGGCTGGCTTGACCGTTAAAGGGTGCTGTAACCCCCAAAGTACACTCCAGTCCAAACCAAATAAAAAAATATTTTCTGTTTGTGAATTGTGTGCGCAGTAGCCGCACGTGCATCAACAAAGTAGTGCCAAGCGTGCGCCTGTGTCATAAGTAAAGGGCCGGCTGGCTTGACCATTAAAGGGTGCTGTAACCCCCAAAGTACACTCCAGTCCAAACCAAATAAAAAAATATTTTCTGTGTTTGTGAATTGTGTGCGCAGTAGCCACACGTGCATCAACAAAGTAGTGCCAAGCGTGCGCCTGTGTCATAAGTAAAGGGCCGGCTGGCTTGACCGTTAAAGGGTGCTGTAACCCCCAAAGTACACTCCAGTCCAAACCAAATAAAAAAATATTTTCTGTGTTTGTGAATTGTGTGCACAGTAGCCGCACGTGCATCAACAAAGTAGTGCCAAGCGTGCGCCTGTGTCATAAGTAAAGGGCCGGCTGGCTTGACCATTAAAGGGTGCTGTAACCCCCAAAGTACACTCCAGTCCAAACCAAATAAAAAAATATTTTCTGTGTTTGTGAATTGTGTGCGCAGTAGCCACACGTGCATCAACAAAAGGAGCAGCGCCAAGCGTGCGCCTGTGTCCCATAAGTAAAGAGCCGGCTGGCTCATTTCTTAAAGGGTGGTGTAACCCACAAAGTGCACTACTCTCCAGCAAAAATAAAAAAATATTTTCTGTGTTTGTGTGCGCCTTAGCCGCACGTATATATCAAATCGATATAACATAAATGGAGGACCAAACTTTCTCCGATAAAAATAAAATAGAGAAAGATCAAGAACCACTTCCTCCTAGTGCTGAAGCTGCTGCCACTAGTCATGACATAGACGATAACATGCAATCAACGTCGTCTGCCAAGGCCGATGCCCAATGTCATAGTAGAGGGCACATACAATCCCAAATGGCAAAGTTCAGGAAAATGACCTTGAAAAAAACATTTAAATCATCTGAAGAGAAACGTAAACTTGCCAATATGCCATTTACGACACGGAGTGGCAAGGAATGGCTAAGGTCTTTCCCTATGTTCATGACTAGTGGTTCAGCTTCACATGACGATGGAAGCCCTCCTCCCACTAAAAAAATCAAAAGAGTTAAGCTGGCAAAAGCACAGCGAAGAACTGTGCGTTCTAAGAAGATATCACAAATCCCCAAGGAGAGTCCAAGTGTGGTGGTGGTTGCGATGCCTGACCTTCCCAGGACTGGACGGGAAGAGGTGGCTCTTTCCACCATTTGCACGCCCCCTGCAAGTGCTGAAAGGAGCACCCACAGTCCACTTGCTGATATGCAAATTGAAGATGTCACTGTTGAAGTACAACAGGATGTGGATACTGGTGTAGCTGGCGCTGAGGAGGAAGTTGGCGAGGAGGATTCTGATGGTGATGTGGTTTGTTTAAATCAGGCTCCGGGGGAGACAGTTGTTGTCCGTGGGATGAAAAAGCCCATCACGGTCATGCCTGGGCAGAAGACCAAACATTCCACCTCTTTGGTCTGGCAATATTTCTATCCAAATCCGGACAACAACTGTCTTGCCATATGTACCATATGTAAAGGTGGAATAAGTAGGGGTAGGGACGTTAACCACCTAGGAACATCCTCCCTTATACGGCACCTGCAGCGCATTCATAAAAAGTTACTGTCAAGTTCAGAAACTTTGGCTAAGACCGTAAGCAGTACAGGGACACCTAAATCCCGTTGTCCTGTTGTATCCAAGCGCCTGCAAACCACACCGTCAACTCCCTCCTCGTCAATTTCCTCCTTAGTCAGGATCGGAAGTAGTCCTGCAGGCCATGTCACTGGCATGACTGACTCTCCTATCTGGGATTCCTCCGGAGGATACTGCATTGCTACGCCTCCTGCTGCCGCTGCTGCTGTTGCTGCTGCTGGGAGTCGTTCATCATCCCAGAGAGGAAGTAGGAACACCACTACTTTTACTAAACAATTGCCCCTCCAACAGTCCTTAGCGAGGAGGATGAAGTACGACAGCAGTCATCCTGAAGCAAAACGTATAACTGAGGCCTTGACTGCTATGTTGGTGTTAGACGTGCGTCCGGTATTCTGGGATTTAGACAATTGATGGAGGTAGTGTGTCCCCGGTTCCAAATCCCGTCTAGATTCCACTTCACTAGGCAGGCGATACCGAGACTGTACAGAAACGTCAGAAAAATTGTCCTCAGTGTCCTGAAAAATGCCTTTGTACCCAATGTCCACTTAACCACGGACATGTGGACAAGTGGAACAGGGCAGACTAAGGACTATATGACTGTGACAGCTCACTGGGTAGATGTATCACCTTACGCAGCAACAGCAGCAGCGTCACCAGTAGCAGCATCTCAGAAACACCAGCTCGTTCCAAGGCAGGCTACGCTGTGTATCACCGGTTTCAGTAAGAGGCACACCGCCGACAACCTCTTAGAGAAACTGTGGGAAATCATCGCCCAGTGGCTTACCCCACATAGACTCTCCTGGGGATTTGTGATATCTGACAACGCCACCAATATTGTGCGGGCATTACATCTGGGCAAATTCCAGCGCGTCCCATGTTTTGCTCACACAATAAACTTGGTGGTGCAGAATTTTCTGAAAAGCGACAGGGGCGTGCAGGAGACGCTTTGGGTGGGCCGAAAAATTTCTGGCCACTTTCGCCATTCAGCGACTGCGTGCCGAAGACTGGAGCGCCAGCAAACACTCTTGAACCTGCCCCGCCATCACCTGAAGCAAGAGGTTGTGACGCGGTGGGACTCAACCCTCTATATGCTTCAGAGGATGGAGGAGCAGCAAAAGGCCATACAAGCCTATACATCCACCTATGACATAGGCAAAGGAGGGGGTATGCACCTGACTCAAGCGCAGTGGAGAATGATTTCCGTGTTGTGCAAGGTTCTCCAGCCCTTCGAACTTGCCACACGTGAAGTCAGTTCAGACACTGCCAGCTTGAGTCAGGTCATTCCCCTCATCAGGCTTTTGCAGAAGCAGCTGGAGAAAGTGAAGGAGGAGCTAAGACGGAGCGATTCCGCTCGGCATGTGGGACTTGTGGATGAAGCCCTTCATTCGCTTTGCCAGGATTCCAGGGTGGTCAATCTGTTGAAATCAGACCACTACATTTTGGCCACCGTGCTCGATCCTAGGTTTAAAGCATATGTGGTGTCTCTCTTTCCGGCCGACACAAGCCTGCAGAGGTGCAAAGACCTGCTGGTGAACACACTGTCAGCTGAAGCGGAACGTGACACGTCAACAGCTCCTTCATTTTCTCCCGCAACTGGGGCTGCCAGGAAAAAACTTAGCTATCCTAAGCAACCCGCTGGCGGTGATGCAGGGCAGGCAGGACCAAGTTTGGACATCTGGTCCGGACCGAAGGACCTGGCAACAATTTCTGACATGTCTACTGTCACTACATATGATACTGTCACCATTGACAGAATGGTGGAGGATTACATCGGTGACAGCATCCAAGTAGGCATGTCAGACAGTCCATACCTGTACTGGCAGGAAAAAGAGGCAATTTGGAGGCCCCTGTACAAACTGGCTCTATTTTACCTGAGTTGCCCCCCCTCCAGTGTGTACTCCGAAAGAGTGTTTAGTGCAGCCGGGAACCTTGTCAACGAAAGGCTTAGGAGGTTGCTTCCACAAAATGTGGAGAAGATGTTCATCAAAATGAATTATCAACTCTTCCAGGGAGACCAGCCTCCAGAACGTACAGAGGGACCTGTGGTGGTGGATTCCAGTGGGGACGAGTTAATACTCTGTGAGGATGAGGATGTACACAACACTGAAGAGGGTGAGGAATCGGGGGGTGAGGAGGATGAGGACGACATCTTGCCTCCGTAGAGCCAGTTTGTGCAGGGACAGATTAATTGCCAGCTTGTTTTGTGGGGGCCCAAACGAACCAATCATTTCAGCCACAGTCGTGTGGCAGACCCTGGCGCTGATATGATTGCTTTGTTAAAGTGTGCATGTCCTGTTTATACAACATAAGGGTGGGTGGGAGGGCCCAAGGACAATTCCAACTTGCACCTCTTTTTTTTCTTTGCATTATGTACAGTTTGGGGCCTAGTTTTTCAAACTGCCATCCTGTCTGCCACTGCAGTGTCACTCCTAGATGGGTCACGTGTTTGTGCCGCCCACTCGTGTCGCTTAGCATAGTCATCCAGCTACCTCGGTGCAACCTTTTGGACATAAAAACACTATTGTGAGGTGTTCAGAATAGACTAGAAATTAGTGGAAATGAAGGTTATTGAGGTTAATAATAGCATAGGAGCAGAAAAACCAACACATTCTGTGATTTTAGCTGTTTTTATGCTTTTTAAAAAAAAAATACAGATCCAAAACACAAAACCCAGAACCCAAAACACGGAAGGGTGGTTTTGGCAAAACCAATCCAGATCCAAAACACGAAGAAAGATCCAGATCCAAAACCAAAACACAAAACACGAAAAGGGGCCGGTGCACACCCCTAATAAAAAGTGTAACTATGGTCTACTCTAGTCTACACTAACCTTACAGTACATATTTATTTTGAAATTGATTATTCAATATAATAAGAATACCCAAATTACATTCTGTAATGAACAGAAATCTATTACATATACAGTATAGTTGTGATTGATCAAGATGTCTTATCAATCACTTTACCACAATTATTCTTGCTTCAAGGGACCCTATGGTGCTGATTCTAAGTCCGATGTCCTGATCAACCATTTTAGATTTTCGGGCACTTTGATGTTTTCTCAATTAAATTCTGTTTGATATAACATGCTGACTCCCACCTCATTAACCACTTAACTGGAGAATTTTTTTCCCCCAAAAAATGCTCAGAAATTGTCACGTTTTTTATGACTGAATTGGGTCAAGAATATCTATTTAAAACTTTTTTTTTTCCATTTCTTTTATTCATCAGAGCAATAATACATTACACATCATATATCAAAAGATGAAATAAATAACAAATAAATAGAATAAAGAGTTGTTAAAAGGTATATGTATAAAAATAATAGTGTATTAATAAAAAAAAAAATGTATATTAAAAAGACAAGAGCCACAAATGTCACATTATAGCCAGAACAATCTAAACATGGCAGGTACACCCCCTTGAGCAAAAAATAAATAAATAAATTGCCGGTTAAATTAACAAAAAAAAAAAAGGGTGGCCCAAAAAGAGACAGAGCCCAACTCAGCCTGTAGAAAATACAAAGAAATATGTGGATCGTCCTATAAAGTCTGGGTTTCATACCAAGAAGTACTACGAAAGCATCTATTTAAAACGTATCCAACACTATCTTATTTAAAAAAAAAAAAATATATATATATATATATATATATTTTTTTTTTATTATTATTTTTTTTTTTTGAAACACATAACATTAACATCAATATTTAGTATATCGGTTATAGATATATTGGACCATCGATGTTTGGGACATTCAGGGCCGCCGGCGCTTCCATTAGGCAGCTGCCTAAGGGCACCTGGACCTGAGGGGTTGCCCGCTGAGGCTGCCTTGGAGAGGGGACATGGTCTTGCCTCTCTCCCGGAAGTAACTCCTGCCGGCTGAGAGACCTGGGAAAACCTGCCTAACCCAGCGGCGAGCGCCTATCTACACCCGCTTCCTCACCCCTGAAAAACAAAACAGCAAGAGCCAAAACACACTGCGGCAGCTGGGTCTGGCACCGGTGACGTAATTGTGACACTGGCCGGCTCGTAGTGCCGCTCCTCCTCCAGCCTACCCAAGGGAAGCGGGGGGGGGGGGGGACACAATCCTGTAACACTGGCTGCTCCTAGAGGACATCGCTGTCTCAGCGATGGACATATTGAGGTCTGCTTAAGAACACAAGTAGGCTGGGGAGATATACAAGGAAATTGGGTGCCATTTGTAAATATATATATGTGTGTGTATGTATATTTCTATGTGTATGTTGTGTATATATAGCTATATGTGTATATTTATAATATATTTATATGTGTGAGTGTATGTATGTGTTTGTGTGTTTTAATACGACGTTTTGGGGTTTCCCCCTTCCTTAGGACAGACTGTGTCCTGAGGAAGGGGGAAACGCCGAAACATTGAATTAAAACTAAGCATGGAGTCTTGGAGTGCCACCTTGCTGTTTAGAGGTGGATAGTAATGCAGTAGCATTAATTTATGCTAATGCTGCAGTATACCCACCGGCTACGGAACCCGCAAATGTTGCTTTTAGTTGTTTTTGACGCATTTTTTTGGGAGGGGGTGGAATTCTGAGATGCCACCTCCACTTTTTTTTTGGTGGGGGGCAGAAGTTTTGCCTAGGGTGCCTAGAAGTCTTTCACCGGCCCTGGGAACATTGCGGCCATCGCGACTTTGATTTCCCCAGATACTTACTGGGGGGCTGAGGGGTGGTGAATTTACATTTCCCTGGCGGCTGCTCCTCCCTACACGCCCACGTCACTTCCATGACAGTCGCGCAAGTCAAGGCGGTTCCATGCTCTCGCATTGTCGCTGCCCAAAATACCCCATGTTTTGTGCCAGCTCAGAATAGGACGGAGAGACGTAAAAATGCGTGAGAAAAACTCACTGTATGCGTCCGTGACCAGGGATCTATCGGACTTAGAATCAGCACCATAGGGTCCCTTGTAGCAAGAATAATTGTGGTAAAGTTTTCGAGACAATTTTCAAAAGGACAAGGGGGTCGGATTAGAGCTATCACTTCATTTCCAAGTTCAGCTGTGAATGTGCTGCCATGATACACGTATGGGCAGGCGCAGAAAATGCATGGCGGTGGAGGGCAGATGTAACGTGTAGAGAGCTTTAGATTTCGGCGGTGGCGTGTCTTAGCGCAGATCTAACTTGCAGTGTAAGAATAAAGCTGTGCAGCATTTGTGCCCTAAATGCAGAAGCAGCCGGTATTTACCCCACATGCAAAAAATAATACATGTATTTGCCCCCCTTGCATTGCAGCATGGTTTGTTCCATGCTGCAATGTTCAATGCTGCAATGTTTCTTATTTTGCTTTGTTCCCAAATCAGAATGGGCCCCATGGTAAATAGCCACGGTACTTAAATCAGAATCGATTTGATTCCCGGCAGCGCCTGGCCGTCATCAGCAGAGTTCCCAGCAGCGGAAGCCCGACAGCGCTGGAAATCCTGATCGTGGATAGGTAAGTACTTACTAACCTAACCCCCTAACCCTCCTTAGGGGTGCCTAACCCTAACCTCCCCCCCAAGTGCCTAACCCTAATCCTCCCTCTAAGTGCCTAACCCTAACCGCCCCTTTCCCCGCTGCCCAAACCTAAGTCCCCCGGGGGGGTGCCTAATTCTAAATCCCCCCCGAGGGTGCCTAACTCTAACCCTCCCTCCCCCTAGCCTAACCCTAACCCTCCCGTGGGGGTGCCTAACCCTAATTCCCCCCGGGTGACCTAAACCTAACCCTCCCCCCCCGCGGCTGTCCGCTCGCGGCGCCCGGCGTCGGGAAAATGTCAGGCGTCTACATCTAGACGCCCGGCATTTCATCCCTCGCCAGGATATGACAGTTGGGAAGCTTCCCGATTGTATACCCTTAAATCATACGGAAACTACTGTTTTCACATGCTCTTGAGAGCCGAGGGTCTTGGTAAATAGGCCCCATAATCCCTATAACAGTAAATGTGGACCTGCCGTAGATTTTACCATTGCACTTCAAACTACTGTATGTTAAATAGGTTCTTCCATTAAAAAAAAAACAACGTGTAGCTCATTACACACTGACTTATGATGCCAGCGTCAGAGTAAATGTATCTGTACGGATGGAGTGGTACGCGGGCACAGCATGGTGCAGAGTTACTTGCTATTTGGAAATAATAAGATGGATCCGAAGGGCTGAATTTCCGTTCCGCTACAGCTAAACTGTAATGTGCGGTTTGTTATGAGGATAATGCTAGGTTTCACTGTAATATGCTATCACATCCAGCACATTAATTTACGGAATCTCAGAGAAACAGGAGAGCGCAATGGAAAATGCGCACGCCAAGTACATGGGAACCGCCGTCCCCTGAGAGGTCCACAAGAGTCATCTGGCTGCGCCTCACCAGTTTAGAGAGTGAAAACCATTGGTAACTACATACAATTCCGGGCCAAATCAGTGGCCCCCGAACAGTGGCGTCACAAGGACGGTGGCGGGACGCCAAGGGGTGACACCAAAGCCGACTCCTCCTCAGTGACAGGAGCCGGGTGCTGCACTAGTAGCCGGCACAGACTAGTTCCCTGGAGTCTACTGAACCTGTCAGTACGCCGCACCACCAGTCAGCAGAGCGCGATGAGGACCATGGGGGGCACCTGGGGGGTTATGTGTCTGGGCAGAGACTGTGGACCTGATTCTGAATCACATCCAATGCTGATGTCCGCAGAGCTGAGCCTCTTTATGCTACTGCTCGTGCGCAAAAAAAAACCTAGCAGCTCCTACGCCGCATGTGTTGCACTGTGTGTACGCGCAGAGGCGCAGCTGTGACGGAGACGCACAATATTACAAATGTTTCAGCCGTTCCTTGGTGGTGAATGCGTATGTGGCTATTTCGATGCACGAAGATGGTCTGTCTTATGGGCGTCTTATGGGGCGTGTCGCTGAATTGGTTGCGCACTCAGGCGCGCAATCGCTCACATTAAAGGCCGTACTCTGATGGATAATCTGCATCTAGCATGGGGCTGGTGCCAGTTTTGATGGTGCGACCGATGGTGGTGTCTAAAGACGGACCAGGCATTATTACAGCATCTACAGATGCTCAGAGCGGGCGTCTCAGTCCTTGCGCAGCCATACGCAGGGATGTGCACCAGGGAAGGGCAGCAATCGCATGAAGTCGCAGACGGGCGACTCCCCAAAGATGCAGGAGCGTCAGACTTAGAATCAGACCCTATATGTGAGACAGTATGGCATATATGTAGCAGAACATGGCGATGTGCTGTATGTACTGGGCAATGGACTGACTTACTATATGCATGCTACCTATCTGCCGTTATGCTGCAAGAGGAACTCTCAGCCTTTCAGCCAAACCCTACAAATCAATTATCGCTGTTTCTCACTGCATCGCTCTCGTCATCTTTAGATGGCGAGAGCAATGCGGTCCCCATTGCCGGCAATAGCCTTTCCGGCTTCAGCAAAGCCTTACAGGCACTGCCGGGTCCCCGTTGGGTTACAGATGCTGACCATTGCGCATGCACAAGACATAACTGTCCATCTTTGGCAGCGATAGGCTGTCAGCAGCTGAGCTGGGGACCACGCCAATGAGGAAGACGTCAATGGACCTTGCAGGCAAGGTAAGTAATGATGAATACCAGTGGCATATTCACTGGTATCACTGCGATACTAAACAAAACATGCCGCTTGTATTTAATTTAATTAATAAAGTGTGAAATTACAATGAGATAGGGAAATGAAGGACTGTTACCTTTTAGTGTGCAATTTATTAAAAGGCTTCAAATTTTGTTTAAACAAAAGAAAAAAAAATGTTTTTAAACTTTTATTATTTTAGGGTGCAGCTGACAACATCCGGTAAGTACAGTAATATACGCTGACACTCAAAAATACACATTCTTCCCTTTAAATATCTAGATATAATTAAAACACTTAAAAAAAAAAATTTAATAACAAAAATATTTATTTTTTTGTACTTTTATAATTTTGGGGTGAAACTGAAAAGCCTGCAACACCCATTAAGTACAGTAATACGCACTGCATCTTAAAAACACAAAGTATTCCCTTTAAATATTTAAATTGAATGAAAACACTTTAGTATTTTTTTTTATTTTTTTTTACCACAATTAAAATCTTTTCAACGTTTATTATTTTGGGGGGCAGCTGACAAGCCTGCAACACTCAGAAAGTACAGTAATACTCTCAAAAACACACAATCTACCCCTAGAAAGATCTAAATTGAATTATTTATAAAAGACTTACCATTTATTTTTAAAACAGAACAAATTGGGGTGCAGCTGATGGGGTCGCAACACCCAGTAAGTACAGTAATATATGCTGCTTCTCAAACACACAGTCTTCCCTTTAAATATCTAAATTCATTTAAAACACTTCTTATTTTTGCTGAACTAAGGCCCTGCTTCAGAGCCGGACGCAAGTCGCTGCTCGTTCACATCCGAGCGATGTTTGCCCAACTGCGCATGTGTATGGATCGTTATACGCATGCGCGTACAACTCAGTGCGGCCGAAATTCATGTGCTCGCAAAATAGCGAATGCCTGATAATTTGAGTGACAGAAAGAGGCGTATGTGGGTGGTAACAGGGGAAGGTGCTTGAAAACGGGGAGTAGAGATCTGATCGCAGGCGTGCTTAAAGGTCAAAACGGGCGTTTTTTGGGTGTGCATATTTAAAATAGCAGCGTCATTGACCACGTCACTGGGTTATTTTAGAGCCAGAACTGCTCGCAAAATTGTGGTAGCAAACACCAGCCCCAAGAATAGCGAGCAGTTCATACCCTGGTCGATGTACTCGATTAATCTAATAAATAGCGGACATGACGTAGGATGCGAGCGGCCAGGGGGCGTATTTTTTCAAAAAACGAACGCAAGTTTTGTTCGCTCGTTCAGACATAGAGGCGTGAACAGACCGCAAACAGCGAACGGTTCATTTGAATAGCCACCCCTTGTTTTAGAACGAACGACCGCAAATAGCGAGTGGCTCTGAATGAGGGCCTAAGTTTGCAATTACATTAATGTATCTGTCCCTAATGCACAATATATACTGCAATGTAGATGATAGATACCCTTGTGAAAAACAATTGTACTGTAAGTGCAGCTCACTTAAAAACACAGGAACAGCCTGTATTGCTGATTGCTTGGTAGTGTCTGACCCTCACAGACAATTAGATTAAAGATTACTTCTTTTAATATTTTTTTTAGGGGGGGGGGGGGGCGTCAAGTAATTTTTATTGGTATTTAAAAAAAAAAGTAACATACCATAACCAATAATATAATAAATAGTAAATAAGACATATGGGCGTCAAGTAGCGCCTATATCGGCATATTATACATACAGTATAAATAATTTTTTTTTATATGTACTGCAGTGCAGATGATAAAAGAAACAATGTGCAAAACAATAGTAAGTGCAGCTTACATTTTTCCACCCTCTCCAGCCCCCTACAACTCCCGGTGTAAAGAAGACAGCTAAAGCACAACTACAGCCCACACCCCTCTCCATGCACTTTCCTGTGTATAATGGTGCCTGGAACCAGGAGAGAAAGGACTTACAGTATATGCAACCCAAAACATGCCAGATCCGACATTTCCGAGAAACTTAAGTTTTGCCTCGTTTTGATAATCGAATTTGGAGGTGGGAACCCTAACCAGGTCTTGGATCCACTCGGAAAACCTAAATACAGTTCTGTCGGATTCTCCCGGATCTGTAATGTATACAGGCAGCTATATTTCGGTAACACAGTTCATTCAGGGCATAGGTGCTAGAAGGGAGGGAGCAAGGGAAGCTCGCACACCCCCAACCATTTAAAAGGCGGCCGTGTGCAGTCAGGGGCTGTGCTTTATAACAATAAGCTGCACGTGTACCGCACATTTAACCTCCTCCTCCGTACAATGCAGGAGCCGTGCAGTCTATTTCTATAAAACACAGCCTCTGACTGCCGCTGCTCCACTACGGTGGTCAGGCGGCGGCACTTATGTGCTCTGCAACAGGTAAGTTGGAGGGGAGGGGGCGCCACCAAAATTAAAAAGTCACATTTTAAGAGAGTTTGAGCCAATTTACCATTGGAGTTGCTGAAAATATATATGTTGAGCGTTGACCCATTGTGACAAGTAGCTCCACCAATTTTAATCACCATCCAGCCTCAGTCACAGCGACAAGGCAGACATAAATATAACTGAAATGCAATCACCATCCAGACATTTTTTCTTGCTAATTATCTTGAGTGTTTTTATTAAACACCCACAGCCAACTTCCCAGACTGTTTGCGTGCACTCTGCCTGAGGTAGACGCCATGCCCTAGAGAAGAACTATCCATCCGTCAAGAAGTTGTTTTCCAGTTCTGTATATTGAATTTACAACCTACAGATGGATTCTATAACCCCCAATCTCATTTTGCAGTCACGAAGTTATACAGTAGATGACACAAATATACTGCATGTATATAGAATCGATATGACATCTGATTGTTTAGGATGCCTAAGGGGCATATTTATCACAATCTGCATCTCAGATGTGAATGGGATGTGATAATATCGCCCAAATTCTCAATGCGATATTTGAATATATCGCAAAGTTGTATCTAACATCGCACGCAAGGACAGAGCTGGCAAGAAAGTTCTGTCTCCTCGAATCCTCTCCCCGCACATCTCAGCGCAACAAATACCCTGAAAGTGTGACTGCGCAGGCGCCGCTGTCGGCTAATGCTAATAAGCCCCCATCCCCATACAGAACATACAAACATTTTAAAAATGTGAGTTATTATTATATATGGTATTTACAGAGTCTGTCACAAAATGGCTACAAGGAGCTGTATACATCCTGGAGTGTGAGCAGCTGTGTGTCGTCACCATTTGCTCCTGCTTTTCAGTCAGTCAGGTAATGCACCAATCAGCATCAATGGTGCATGCGCAATCAGCCAATCGAAAGCAGCTTACTGGTGCTGGCAAGTGGTGACCGCTCGCATCATCACTGCATCTGTATCTAGGGGTGTATTAAGGGAGGAGGGGACCCGTGTTCACTCACCGCCAGGGGCCCCTCCTCTCTCCCCGGCTACTGTCAGCAAACTGACAGCAGCAGTAGACTCCGGGCACTAGAGTGTGCCCAGAGTGTACTGCGCATGCGCAGGTCACCGGGAAAATGGCGCGACCGCCATTTTCCCTGTGTTTTCCTACTGCACATGCGCAAGACGCCGGGAAAATGTCCGTGGCGGCCATATTCCAGGCATTTTCAGCTGCGCTACTCAGTGGGACATTGGAGAGGTAAGTATATAAAAAATAGTATGGGTGCAGGGTGTGGACCCAGGGGCCAGTGTGCACCCATTATAAATATACACCCATTATAAATGCACGCACACCCTGCCCCCATTCTAAATATACGCCCCTGTCTGTATCTTCCCTTGAACGCCTGCTAATAATACAGCCTATCAGGCAGGTGCTGGGCTGCATGTGATCGCACTTGTGCTTAGGCACATAAGGGTGCTGCAGGTTTTCACACAGTGCAATTTCATGCAAGATACCCCTACACACACTGGCTTACTGCTGTCTCTGCATCACCCCCTGTGTGTCTCTGGCAGTCCATTTATTCTTCAGCAGCAAACATCTATTTAGTAAAATGAAGATTACAAGGAGAAAGAGTTTGAAGAAAGACTACCAGCAGTGCCTGAAAGTGCGACTTGGCGCTGAGCCACACAGACTGCCATGGATTTCAGATACCGCTACAGAATCGTGCGCAGGAAATGATTATGGAAAATACATTTTGCGACTGAAAGCTTCTTCTCTGAAGCTGATCAAATGTAAATGTCACTTTCCTCATCTCTCTAAAATGCTCCCAGATTAAATAAATAAACCCACCAGCGCTAAGAGACATCCCAGCACGATACCGATAATGGAACGCCAAGTGGCGGCAACATTGATTTAATGACAAAGACTTCTGACTGCGGAGATGTCTGCAACATACTGTAGAAACTCCAGCTAATTTTGAGTGACACCCCAGTATATTGATGGAATACTTTGAGTGCGGACACTGCTGTGAAATGTATAATTAATATATATATATATATATATATATATATATACACACACACACACATACAGTACTATGCAAAAAAATATACAGTACTTTTAGGCAGGTGTGGAAAAAATGCTGCAAAGTAAAGGTGCGTATCCACTATGGGACCTTACTGAGCGATTGCACGATTAAGACATCGTAATTTTGCAAACTCTCAGTAATTGGCCGCAAATCTGGCATTTAAGTGTCAAAAACTACAGGCAATGCGCGTGCCCGCTGGTCGTTTTTGACATCTATCATCGCCGTACATGCTGGTCAATCTGACGATCATGTCAGGTTCAGCATGTATGGGGATGATGGATGTGCCTACACTGAATGACTGAACGTTCAGTGTAGGCTCATCACAGACAATTTCGTAATCATGCTCTCATCTATTAGTGGATGCACATCTTTAGAATGCTTTTAAAAGTTGAAGTGTTAATGGTTTATTTGTATCAATTAACAAAATGCAAAGTGAATGAACAGAAGATAAATCTAAATCAAATCAATATTTGGTGTGATCACCTTTTGCCTTCACAACAGCATCAGTTCTTCTAGGTACACTTGCACACAATCGGGAATCTTGTAGGATTATAGGGCCTGATTCAGACCAGCTCGCAAGCGGGTCGATGGTGGCCCAGTGCGCACGCGCCAGCCCCGGAGCGAGCGCAAAAAGTGCTCGCTCAGGGACTCACTACAAAAGGGGCGGCTGTCGATGTTGATCGACAGCTCGCCCCATTTTGTAGGCGTGACGTGGGGGTGGCTTCACAAACGGAGGCGTTCCCATGAGAACACTTGCCGTTTGTGGGCGGCCCCGCTGACATCACCAGTGATGTCAGTGGGAGAGCTTCCGGCTCTGTTAGCTTGCGGCCACGAGACCCTACCACAAGGGTCTCATCGCAAGCCCGATGGCCGTGATGGTCTTGACCATCGTGACCATCACGATGGCCGCTCGCAATAGCTGTGGGTGGTAACCCACAGCTATGTGAGCGGCCATGAGGCCCCAACTAAAAAAACCTGCGCCCGCCCTGATTCAGAGCGAACGCTCGCTTTTTGTGAGTGCCTCTGAATCAGGCCCATAGTCAGGTGTATGATTAAGCAATCATACCAAACAGGTGATAATGATCATCATTTTCATATGTAGGTTGAAACACAGCCATTAACTGAAAGAGAAACAGCTGTGTAGGAGGCTTAAAACTGGGTGAGGAACAGCCAACTCCTACTACAAAGGTGAAGTTGTGGAAGACAGAGCTATGATACGAGCGGAACTTATCTCTATGCTTCATCTGCAACTTTATACTGTACACACTTCATACCAATCCCTTTGTACTAATCTAGTGTCCCTGGTACGGTATTATACAGTCATTATGTCACTATTCAGAATGGGCGAGGATGAGGGTTAAAGCTCCTGTACCCTGCTGTTAGTATTAGGTTTGGGATTAGGGTTAGTATCTTATTAGGGTTAGGACGCAAAACGTCCATGTTCCCATTCTGAATATCGACATTCAGACCATGTCGACGCTATTTGGTTCGACACCCCCCTGGTATACTGTGAGCAACTTTGTATGCAGCTATGATGTGAATAACACATGAATGTATGAATCGCTACAGGTGACATAGCGTCTAATATGGGGTAAAATGCTAGGTTACTGGGGGCACATCTGCTTAGTAAAAGGAGCAGGGATTACATTTGTGCACGTTTTTGAATACAGATCAAGCATTCATTGCAGGTAATGTTTAGCATTGGGGGTCCCACTGGGAGGACCCCCACCTAACTTACATAAATAGTGGAACAAGCAAGCAAGGGTGTAGAGGCCTAACATGTGCTATAGCAATCAGGGTCATATCTATAATGGGTGCAGGGTGTGTGGTGCACACGGGCCCCTGGGTCCAGGAGGGCCGACACCGCACACCCTGCACCCATTTCGTTAACACTTACCTCTCTCGGTGGTAGCATCACTTTTTCAAATCACCTAGAAAATGGCCGCCATAGCCATTTTTCCACCATTTTGTGCATGTGCAGTAGATAAATCACCAGGAAAATGGCTTCCACACCATTTCCCCGCTGACCTGCGCAATAGACTCTGGCAGACTAGTGTCGGCCGCATGGTAGAGAGGAGAGGACCCCAGACGGAGATTGTACACAGGCCCCCTCCTCTCTGAGGGCCTGATTCAGACCCGCTCGCAAATGGGTCGATGGCTGTGCATTGCGCACGGGCGGCATAACCACAAAACGTTTCTCAATTCAGCGGGAGATTTTTATTTGAATGCTCCTGAGTGATCGATCACCTTCATTAGCAATCATTGGATGCGGCTACATCATTGTGTTCGGCGACTGCAGAATGATTTTGACTGAGCACAATCAGGTGGTAATCTACAGCGGGACAAAGGGAGGGGATGACAGGGGCTGACAGCATCTCCTAAATACATTAATGAGATATATTCACCCTGGGTGGTAATTAATGCTGCTGTCAGACATAGATCACTTCTGCAGTGAAGTCCTGCTGGAATACTACTATTCTCCAAGCCCCTAATATATAGTATTATGGCTCTGTCCGTGCAAATAACCAGGGATCCTACAGGCGTACGGTAGTTGGCTAAAAAAAACGAAAACATACGGCCTGTCAGACGCATCCCGCGGATTTTATCATACTGTGCACGCGCCTAAGACATCAGCAACAGCCATTCGCTTATTGATTCGTGGACTGATTAGCCTGCCGCCGGACCACACTTTACGTTATATAGTATATGCATTTCTGGGCAGTAACCAGGTGGTGAACTCTTATGTCTTATGGGAGTGTTATAGGAGTGTGGTGGACGTGTAAGCTGACTTCTGCACTAGATCGTAATTCTTATGGGAGTGTTATAGGAGGGTGGTGGACGTGTAAGCTGACTTCTGCACTAGATCGTAATTCTTATGGGAGTGTTATAGGAGGGTGGTGGACGTGTAAGCTGACTTCTGCACTAGATGGTAACTCTTATGGGAGTGTTATAGGAGTGTGGTGGACGTGTAAGCTGACTTCTGCACTAGATGGTAACTCTTATGGGAGTGTTATAGGAGTGACGTGGACGTGTAAGCTGACTTCTGCACTAGATGGTAACTCTTATGGGAGTGTTATAGGAGTGTGGTGGACGTGTAAGCTGACTTCTGCACTAGATCGTAATTCTTATGGGAGTGTTATAGGAGTGTGGTGGACGTGTAAGCTGACTTCTGCACTAGATGGTAACTCTTATGGGAGTGTTATAGGAGTGACGTGGACGTGTAAGCTGACTTCTGCACTAGATGGTAACTCTTATGGTTGTGTTATAGGAGTGTGGTCAACGTGTAAGCTGACTTCTGCACTAGATGGTAACTCTTATGGGAGTGTTATAGGAGTGTGGTGGACGTGTAAGCTGACTTCTGCACTAGATCGTAATTCTTATGGGAGTGTTATAGGAGGGTGGTGGACGTGTAAGCTGACTTCTGCACTAGATCGTAATTCTTATGGGAGTGTTATAGGAGGGTGGTGGACGTGTAAGCTGACTTCTGCACTAGATGGTAACTCTTATGGGAGTGTTATAGGAGTGTGGTGGACGTGTAAGCTGACTTCTGCACTAGATGGTAACTCTTATGGGAGTGTTATAGGAGTGACGTGGACGTGTAAGCTGACTTCTGCACTAGATGGTAACTCTTATGGGAGTGTTATAGGAGTGTGGTGGACGTGTAAGCTGACTTCTGCACTAGATCGTAATTCTTATGGGAGTGTTATAGGAGTGTGGTGGACGTGTAAGCTGACTTCTGCACTAGATGGTAACTCTTATGGGAGTGTTATAGGAGTGACGTGGACGTGTAAGCTGACTTCTGCACTAGATGGTAACTCTTATGGTTGTGTTATAGGAGTGTGGTCAACGTGTAAGCTGACTTCTGCACTAGATGGTAACTCTTATGGGAGTGTTATAGGAGTGACGTGGACGTGTAAGCTGACTTCTGCACTAGATGGTAACTCTTATGGGAGTGTTATAGGAGTGTGGTGGACGTGTAAGCTGACTTCTGCACTAGATCGTAATTCTTATGGGAGTGTTATAGGAGTGTGGTGGACGTGTAAGCTGACTTCTGCACTAGATGGTAACTCTTATGGGAGTGTTATAGGAGTGACGTGGACGTGTAAGCTGACTTCTGCACTAGATGGTAACTCTTATGGTTGTGTTATAGGAGTGTGGTCAACGTGTAAGCTGACTTCTGCACTAGATGGTAACTCTTATGGGAGTGTTATAGGAGTGTGGTGGACGTGTAAGCTGACTTCTGCACTAGATCGTAATTCTTATGGGAGTGTTATAGGAGGGTGGTGGACGTGTAAGCTGACTTCTGCACTAGATCGTAATTCTTATGGGAGTGTTATAGGAGGGTGGTGGACGTGTAAGCTGACTTCTGCACTAGATGGTAACTCTTATGGGAGTGTTATAGGAGTGTGGTGGACGTGTAAGCTGACTTCTGCACTAGATGGTAACTCTTATGGGAGTGTTATAGGAGTGACGTGGACGTGTAAGCTGACTTCTGCACTAGATGGTAACTCTTATGGGAGTGTTATAGGAGTGTGGTGGACGTGTAAGCTGACTTCTGCACTAGATCGTAATTCTTATGGGAGTGTTATAGGAGTGTGGTGGACGTGTAAGCTGACTTCTGCACTAGATGGTAACTCTTATGGGAGTGTTATAGGAGTGACGTGGACGTGTAAGCTGACTTCTGCACTAGATGGTAACTCTTATGGTTGTGTTATAGGAGTGTGGTCAACGTGTAAGCTGACTTCTGCACTAGATGGTAACTCTTATGGGAGTGTTATAGGAGTGTGGTGGACGTGTAAGCTGACTTCTGCACTAGATGGTAACGCTTATGGGAGTGTTATAGGAGTGTGGTGCACGTGTAAGCTGACTATTGCACTAGATGGTAACTCTTATGGGAGTGTTATAGGAGTGTCGTGGACGTGTAAGCTGACTTCTGCACTAGATGGTAACTCTTATGGGAGTGTTATAGGAGTGTGGTGGACGTGTAAGCTGACTTCTGCACTAGATCGTAATTCTTATGGGAGTGTTATAGGAGTGTGGTGGACGTGTAAGCTGACTTCTGCACTAGATGGTAACTCTTATGGGAGTGTTATAGGAGTGACGTGGACGTGTAAGCTGACTTCTGCACTAGATGGTAACTCTTATGGTTGTGTTATAGGAGTGTGGTCAACGTGTAAGCTGACTTCTGCACTAGATGGTAACTCTTATGGGAGTGTTATAGGAGTGACGTGGACGTGTAAGCTGACTTCTGCACTAGATGGTAACTCTTATGGGAGTGTTATAGGAGTGTGGTGGACGTGTAAGCTGACTTCTGCACTAGATCGTAATTCTTATGGGAGTGTTATAGGAGTGTGGTGGACGTGTAAGCTGACTTCTGCACTAGATGGTAACTCTTATGGGAGTGTTATAGGAGTGACGTGGACGTGTAAGCTGACTTCTGCACTAGATGGTAACTCTTATGGTTGTGTTATAGGAGTGTGGTCAACGTGTAAGCTGACTTCTGCACTAGATGGTAACTCTTATGGGAGTGTTATAGGAGTGTGGTGGACGTGTAAGCTGACTTCTGCACTAGATCGTAATTCTTATGGGAGTGTTATAGGAGGGTGGTGGACGTGTAAGCTGACTTCTGCACTAGATCGTAATTCTTATGGGAGTGTTATAGGAGGGTGGTGGACGTGTAAGCTGACTTCTGCACTAGATGGTAACTCTTATGGGAGTGTTATAGGAGTGTGGTGGACGTGTAAGCTGACTTCTGCACTAGATGGTAACTCTTATGGGAGTGTTATAGGAGTGACGTGGACGTGTAAGCTGACTTCTGCACTAGATGGTAACTCTTATGGTTGTGTTATAGGAGTGTGGTCAACGTGTAAGCTGACTTCTGCACTAGATGGTAACTCTTATGGGAGTGTTATAGGAGTGACGTGGACGTGTAAGCTGACTTCTGCACTAGATGGTAACTCTTATGGGAGTGTTATAGGAGTGTGGTGGACGTGTAAGCTGACTTCTGCACTAGATCGTAATTCTTATGGGAGTGTTATAGGAGTGTGGTGGACGTGTAAGCTGACTTCTGCACTAGATGGTAACTCTTATGGGAGTGTTATAGGAGTGACGTGGACGTGTAAGCTGACTTCTGCACTAGATGGTAACTCTTATGGTTGTGTTATAGGAGTGTGGTCAACGTGTAAGCTGACTTCTGCACTAGATGGTAACTCTTATGGGAGTGTTATAGGAGTGTGGTGGACGTGTAAGCTGACTTCTGCACTAGATCGTAATTCTTATGGGAGTGTTATAGGAGGGTGGTGGACGTGTAAGCTGACTTCTGCACTAGATCGTAATTCTTATGGGAGTGTTATAGGAGGGTGGTGGACGTGTAAGCTGACTTCTGCACTAGATGGTAACTCTTATGGGAGTGTTATAGGAGTGTGGTGGACGTGTAAGCTGACTTCTGCACTAGATGGTAACTCTTATGGGAGTGTTATAGGAGTGACGTGGACGTGTAAGCTGACTTCTGCACTAGATGGTAACTCTTATGGGAGTGTTATAGGAGTGTGGTGGACGTGTAAGCTGACTTCTGCACTAGATCGTAATTCTTATGGGAGTGTTATAGGAGTGTGGTGGACGTGTAAGCTGACTTCTGCACTAGATGGTAACTCTTATGGGAGTGTTATAGGAGTGACGTGGACGTGTAAGCTGACTTCTGCACTAGATGGTAACTCTTATGGTTGTGTTATAGGAGTGTGGTCAACGTGTAAGCTGACTTCTGCACTAGATGGTAACTCTTATGGGAGTGTTATAGGAGTGTGGTGGACGTGTAAGCTGACTTCTGCACTAGATGGTAACGCTTATGGGAGTGTTATAGGAGTGTGGTGCACGTGTAAGCTGACTATTGCACTAGATGGTAACTCTTATGGGAGTGTTATAGGAGTGTCGTGGACGTGTAAGCTGACTTCTGCACTAGATGGTAACTCTTATGGGAGTGTTATAGGAGTGTGGTGGACGTGTAAGCTGACTTCTGCACTAGATGGTAACTCTTATGGTTGTGTTATAGGAGTGTGGTGGACGTGTAAGCTGACTTCTGCACTAGATGGTAACTCTTATGGGAGTGTCATAGACATGTAAGCTGACTTCTGCACTAGATGGTAACTCTTATGGGAGTGTTATAGGAGTGTGGTGGACGTGTAAGCTGACTTCTGCACTAGATGGTAACTCTTATGGGAGTGTTATAGGAGTGTGGTGGACGTGTAAGCTGACTTCTGCACTAGATGGTAACTCTTATGGGAGTGTTATAGGAGTGTCGTGGACGTGTAAGCTGACTTCTGCACTAGATGGTAACTCTTATGGGAGTGTTATAGGAGTGTGGTGGACGTGTAAGCTGACTTCTGCACTAGATGGTAACTCTTATGGGAGTGTTATAGGAGTGTGGTGGACCTGTAAGCTGACTATTGCACTAGATGGTAACTCTTATGGGAGTGTGGTGGACGTGTAAGCTGACTTCTGCACTAGATGGTAACTCTTATGGGAGTGTTATAGGAGTGTGGTGGACGTGTAAGCTGACTTCTGCACTAGATGGTAACTTTTATGGGAGTGTTATAGGAGTGTGGTGGACGTGTAAGCTGACTTCTGCACTAGATGGTAACTCTTATGGGAGTGTTATAGGAGGGTGGTGGACGTGTAAGCTGACTTCTGCACTAGATGGTAACTCTTATGGGAGTGTTATAGGAGGGTGGTGGACGTGTAAGCTGACTTCTGCACTAGATGGTAACTCTTATGGGAGTGTTATAGGAGTGTGGTGGACATGTAAGCTGACTTCTGCACTAGATGGTAACTCTTATGGGAGTGTTATAGGAGGGTGGTGGACGTGTAAGCTGACTTCTGCACTAGATGGTAACTCTTATGGGAGTGTTATAGGAGTGACGTGGACGTGTAAGCTGACTTCTGCACTAGATGGTAACTCTTATGGGAGTGTTATAGGAGTGTGGTGGACGTGTAAGCTGACTTCTGCACTAGATGGTAACTCTTATGGGAGTGCTATAGGAGTGTGGTGGACGTGTAAGCTGACTTCTGCACTAGATGGTAACTCTTATGGTTGTGTTATAGGAGTGTGGTGGACGTGTAAGCTGACTTCTGCACTAGATGGTAACTCTTATGGGAGTGTTATAGGAGTGTGGTGCACGTGTAAGCTGACTATTGCACTAGATGGTAACTCTTATGGGAGTGTTATAGGAGTGTGGTGGACGTGTAAGCTGACTTCTGCACTAGATGGTAACTCTTATGGTTGTGTTATAGGAGTGTGGTGGACGTGTAAGCTGACTTCTGCACTAGATGGTAACTCTTATGGGAGTGTTATAGGAGTGTCATAGACATGTAAGCTGACTTCTGCACTAGATGGTAACGCTTATGGGAGTGTTATAGGAGTGTGGTGGACGTGTAAGCTGACTTTTGCACTAGATGGTAACTCTTATGGGAGTGTTATAGTAGTGATGTGGACGTGTAAGCTGACTTTTGCACTAGATGGTAACTCTTATGGGAGTGTTATAGGAGTGTGGTGGACGTATAAGCTGACTTCTGCACTAGATGGTAACTCTTATGGGAGTGTTATAGGAGTGTGGTGGACGTGTAAGCTGACTTCTGCACTAGATGGTAACTCTTATGGGAGTGTCGTGGATGTGTAAGCTGACTTTTGTACTAGATGATAACTCTTATGGGAGTGTTATAGGAGTGACGTGGACGTGTAAACTTACTTTTGCACTCAATCGTAGCACGCGGACGGGGATGGGACGTCTGTATCAGCCAAATCTTTTGCAACCAGGCTGGTGTAAGCCCGGAAACTGATGGCTGAGGCTGCGGACATTAGAACAGTGAGTGGGATAGGCTTCCACATACAGCTGCATGGGTTTATTGTATACAAATGCAGATTCTCGCGTTGGCATAAACTAGTACGCATCTGTACGGAAAAGCAACCGCAGGCGCGATGGACTCCGAATCAGGCCCATAGAGAGCAATTTCCACGTCTTCGCCCACAACTGGGGCACTTGGACTTCCTCTGCTTCGCCCTCTACAATAAGGGCCTGAAGCACAGTTACAAGTATGCCCATTGGCGGAGGTTATCTTGTGCATTTCATGCCCTAGAGCTGAGCATACGCAAGTGCGGGAGATGCAAACGTAACACAATTCAATCGCTTCTCATCTTACGCCATAGGAGGCTTAATGCACTGTAACACGGTGTTCCTGGACAGGCAATGTTCAGCACGGGCGCGTATATGCACTGCGGGTTATTCAGATGTAAAATGTTTCTAGGCGTTTCATTTGTATAAGCCATTGCTGGTCTACATTGATGATGATTACTAGTAGTAAGAACATACAGCCGTTTTCAGTCTAACTCCTCATCAGGTTCTGAAAGGTTACTGCCAGCGACAAACTACTGATGATAACCTAGCAATGGCTTCCTCATACCTTTGCAGGGAGAAGCTGAGTGCTGCTGTGTTACCAGCTTTGCTCTCTCCATCTCGGGACATCTACTGTACATCAATTCCCGGCCTGGCCGGGGGGAAATCACCTGTAACCGGTATTCACACAATACACCAAGTCGTAGCGAGCAGAGGACATGTTAAAAATCATAGTTGCCGCTAAAGGCTGATGTAGATTTTGATGCATATCGCGCCAAAAAGGCGAGCGGAAAAAGACGTGTTTTGCACAGCTTTATAGAGCCAGGTACATGTCAAAATGCGTCCAGCCCTGCAAGGGTAGCATATGTGCCAGTCTGACACCAGGAGAAATACAATATGCGATAGTTATGCGCCAGGAGGAAACAGTAGTATATGCGCCATTTGTGTGATTGTAAATGCTAACATTAGAGTATGCAATCAGACACAGTGTAGTCACATACTGTACATAGGTGTCTGGAGTCCCTGGACAGTGGGCCTGATTCAGACCCGGTCGCAAGCGCTAAGCGCTCGCAACCGGGTCGATGGTGGCTCAGAGCGCATGCGCGAGACCCGGATAGCGACGGGTAATCCGGTCTCGTACCAAAGGGGGTGTGCTGTCGATGTTGAGTGACAGCACGCCCCCTTTGGTGGGCGGGCCGGGGGAGTGACTGCCCAAACGGAGGCGTTCCCATGTGAACGCCTCCGTTTGGGGCCGGCCCCACTGACATCACTCGTGATGTCAGTGGGAGAGATTTCGGCTCTGTTAGAGACAAAATCTCTCTGGGGCTTGCGGCAACGAGACCCTACCACAAGGGTCTCCTCGCAAGCCCGATGGTCGCGATGGTCTTGACCATCGCGACCATCTTCCTTGCCACTCGCTATAGCTGTGGGTGGTCACCCACAGCTATGCGAGCGGCCAGGAGGCCGCTCTAAAAAACAAGAAGGCCGGCCCTGATTCAGAGCGAGCGGCTCTGAATCAGGGCCAGTGTTATTAATAAATACATTTCTTTTTACCATGTCAACAAAAACAAATAAATAAAAAAAAAAAGTACTAATTAATATGAATCAAATTAATACAAGCATTCATTGCATTCTGCATTAAAAAAATCAAATGGGAATCTGCTTTCCTGCATACTGCAAATATCAAATAAATAATGCAAATAGATTGCAGAGGCCACACTAATAATAGTAATAGTATCCAAGGGAGAAACTACTTGCATGTATTAAATAGTAAGAGCTAGATTGTTTTAGACTTCAGTGGTGAGACTTCAATGAGTTACATTAATGGTTCTCACCATTGAAGTCAGTGGTGAGAACCGCTCATTGGCTGAGAGGCGGAAGGCTCGCCTCTCTCAGCCAATGAGCGCTCAGCACCGGGAGTTCCATAGTGAAATCCCGCGTCTGAGCGGTCATTCGGGTAGTACCATCCTTAGAGGACGGTACTTAGTTTGCGGGTCCGGGTATTTCCTTTTTTTTGTTTTGCCCAGACCGGGGGTGCCTACATGGAACGAAGGGGACGTGATCCACGCATAGGAGCAGGTGAGTATGGAATTTTTTTTTTTACAGGTACCCTATGGATATTCTACTGGACAAGTGGACGTGATGGACTTCAGGGATACATAGGTGAGTATGTGAGATAGTGTGTGTACATGTGTGTGTGCATGCATGTTTTTAATAAAGTTTGACTTTCTACGGTGTGTGCGTTCTGTGTTTTTTTAATAATGCCTTTGCTGTGGAACTACAGGAGGTAACAGCGGTCCCGTAATGCCCCGCATGCTGATATTTGTGGTTCTCCACGTACCTTGCTGGGACCTGTAATTCCACAGCAAAAGACAATATGTTTAACTATTTCAAATGCACCACCCTACATAATCAACCCACCGGCCAGGGGTGGCGGGGATAGCTCCACGCTATCAGCGTGGGGTGACCTGGAGAGGGGGACCACTTTATTGGGGGGCTTCCCCAATTCCCCAGGGATCTCCGGTCTCGGCTGAATAGCGGTCATGGGTAATGCTTTGGCTGGGGGACGCGGTGAAAGGGTTCCCCTGCCTGTGGCATTACCCCCCCCCCCCCCCCGTTAGAAAGAGCTTGATGCTGGTTATGGATAATACAGGGGACCCCTATTCTTTTTGTTCCCTGTATTTCCATAACCAGCACCGGTTCAGCTGAGCCCAGCGCTGGTTCTGCTAAATACAGGGGACCCCAACATCGTTTGTCCTCTGTATTTTCACAACCAGTACTGGGTCTCAAAAGCCCTGGGCTGGCTGTGTAAGCATCTGTGATTCATTTTTTTTTTAACACAGATGCATGCATCACGGATCTCCCTGATCCGTGCAAGCATCTGTGCACGATCTAAGGATTGGCAAATCATTAGATCGTACACGATAGATCTTGTGTCACATTGCGCAGTTTTTGCTGCATATCGTGTCCTGGAGTTCCGGGGAGGGTTCTAGGGATATTGCTCACGATATTGCATCTTGAGCACATCGTCTAGTGTGTACCCTTTACTGTGAGATCTCTAATATTATTTATAATTGTATTACTATTTATAATTTGTATGATAGTTAATCATACTTGCCGACCTTTTGGCTGCCTCCTCCGGGCGGGACTCAGCGGAGGTGGGAGAGTCTAGGGGCGGAGATGGGCTCGACGGAGGTGGGCGACTCTGAGGCGTGATGATGCAATCGCGTCACTTTAGCCCCGCCCCTATGTAATGCTGAGATTACCGCCAACGTGCGTACAGAGATTTCTATTTTTAGAAAAGTGTATTGAATTATTTAATACTGTATAAATGACTGATTCCCTGTAATCATCCTTACATCCATCCTATCCAATTCCTTCCCTAAGATTCTTCAAAAAAGATCATTCCTTTCAAAATGTCCAGTTAGTTGGGGTCTAGTCTAGGGTGGGGGGGTCTCGACTCTTTGACAACACTCTCTGGCAGCAGGAAAGGAGCAGTAACCACTGACAGCCATCCGAATAACACATAAAATGCAAGATATTCTTATGCCCTTTCTACAGAAAACTACTAAATCATACTAATTTGTTATACACACATGGATTTGTACAAGTGTATTTTGACAGTTTAAAGTAGTTAAGCTTTCACATCATTTGTCATTTTACTATAAACAGGTTAAGGCTAAGCTGTATCTTCCTACATTAGTGTGCCAGTAGCCTCACATCACTACTTTCTGCTGCTCCTTTCACTATATAACTCCCAGATTGTGACTTCCTGCTGCCTCAATTCCCCTCCTCACATCATGTCACTGCCCCATCACATGCAACCCTGTCCTCACTAACACATCACTCATCTCCTGATATGCTCTGTGCTGCTGGAGACCCTGCTCCTTCCACTATATAACTCTCATTCTGTGGCTTCCTCCCAGGGGCACCAAGAGGGGGGGTGGGTAATAATTACCCGGGCCCGGTCTGTTGAAGGGGCCCGGGTCAGTCGCCGCCCCGCCCTCCCTCTTACAACACAGCAGCCCAGCAAATGCTGCTGTGTGCTGGGCTGCAGTGGGAGACTGAACGTGGCCCCCCGCTGGCTTTGCGCTGGGCTGAGGGGCTCACATTGCCCCCCTCACCAGCGCGCAGCGCCGCTGCAAAAATAACTTTAAAAAAAATATATCCTAAGGAGGCAGCCACCCTCTCTACACCCCTGCTTCCTCCATTCCCCTCCTCACATCATGTCACTGCCCCTGTCACATGCAGCCCTGTCCTCACTAACACATCCCTCATCTCCTGATATACTCTGTGCTGCTGGGGGACCCTGCTCCTCCCACTATATAACTCTCAGTCTATGACTTCCTGCTGCCTCCATTCCCCTCCTCACATCATGTCACTGCCCCTATCACATGCAGTCCTGTCCTCACTAACACATCACTCATCTCCTGATATACTCTGTGCTGCTGGGGGACCCTGCTCCTCCCACTATATAACTCTCAGTCTGTGGTTTCCTGCTGCCTCCATTAAACAAACAAAAAAATACATTAAAATACAAATGCATTGTCCTAAATATATTATTTCCATGGACTTCTGTACATAATGTCCATGTGTTATTATGAGAAAACCCGTATGACACTTATGTATTAGGACATTCCTTTGTGATACTTGGTTCTCATTTTAATATTTATGAATTTTTTTATTTTTTTTATTAATTTCTTCTTCCATGAAATTAAATCATTAAATCATTTCCCTTAATGAAATTGTATTACATAATTGAATCAAAATACAGAATACAAAATGCACAATGAGGACGATAAAGGAAGAAGAGAAAGTTGGATTAAATTCTAATTTCTCCCCAGTATGGGGGATATGAAGTGCCCATAGAAACCACTAAGCTTCAAGCTGTCATTTATCAAGTACGTTCTATGACTAGGAATCGTGTATGGAGCTGCGATTCCTGGTATAATCTCCCCTTCCTGCAACTTCACTAGAAATTGGGTGGGATGTGGGAAACTCTCGTGGGGGTCCGGGAGACTACCTGAATAATGAGGAGTCTCCCAGACCTACCGGGAGAGTAGGCGAGTATGCTGCACTTACATCCGCTCAGTTCTGGAGCAGTGTGAACACACACAAAATACGCTCCCCAAGCATCAGGCCCTATGTGCTGCTCGTGCCCAATTAGCACATCAGCATACTTCCCAACCAGTGGTGTATCTATAATGGGCGCAGTGTGTGCGGGGCAAACGGGCCCCGCACACACTGCACCCATGTTATTTTAGACTTACCTGTCCGTGGTCCCACGTCGGGTGTCTGCGCTGCTCAGAAAAACACCGGAAAATGGCCGCCGCGCCCATTTTCCCGGTTTTCTGCGCATGCGCAGTAGACTCCGGGCACACTCTAGTGCCCGGAGTCTACTAAGGCTCCGGTGGCTGGCCAGCCGCATCAGTCGGCTGCCGGCCACCGGGGAGAGAGGAGGAGGCCCCGCACGGGGAGTGCACACGGGCCCCCTCCTCTCTTAAGACGCCCCTGCTCCCAACGCAGCGTCAGCATGCCCCATTACTAAACTATGGGGTAGGGATCATTGGTGCTGCTCCACCATACCTAAGCCTTGCTTTGTTTTACTGATCATGCAGGTCTGACAGCGCCTGCTCACAAGATGGTGGACATGCGTCATCGGGACCTCGCACTTCTGGGCCCTGTAGCGGCTGACCCCATAGCATCTGCGCTAGCTCCGCTTCAGTTGATGTCTTCAGTTCTTACTGCATCGATGTTCGGCATTTATACTGGTTACTACTGGTAAAATTGGAATTTCACTTTATAGCAAAGATATGTATTACCATAATGTGGGGGAGATGCACTAAGTCTTGGAGAGTGATAAAGTGGAGAGAGATAAAGGACCAACCCATTAGCTCCTAACTGTCATTTTACAGGATGCGTTTGTAAAATTACAGAAGCTGATTGGTTGTTACTTTTACTCTCTCTCCACTGTGGACCTTGTTCAGTGGCGGCCGTACGACCGCCTCGATGTTTTGCCGGCTCCCTCGTGCACATGCGTGAGATCCGCTATGACCGACAGCGCCGGTCGTAGCGGGTCTCTTTCCAAAGGGGGCGAGCTGTCGATGTTGATTGACAGCTCGCCCCGTTTGGAAGGCGGGCCGGGGGGGTGGCAGCCCAAACGGAGGCGTTCCCATGGGAACGCCTGCCGTTTGGGGGAGGCCCCACTGACATCACCAGAAGCTCTCCGGGGCTTACGACAAGTGAGACCCTACCCTAGGGTCTCGTCGTAAGCCCCGATGGTCGCGATGGTCTCTGACCATCGCGACCATCACCCTAGCGGTCGTTAGAGCTGTGGGTGTTAACCCACAGCCTAGCGACCGCAACAGAGGCGGGCGGACAGGATGCAAGTGGCCGCCCAGTTTCTGATCGACCGCTTGCGTCCTCCGACCACCTCTGAATGAGGCCCTGTTTACTCTCTCCAAGGCTTGATACATTCCCCCCTGGATCTACAAACTGAAATATAAAAAACACATACTGTATTTTGCTATCTGAAAACAGACAAATGAAAAGAAAACCCAGAAACGTGTTACGTCTTGGCTATCAGACTGACGGGGCTGACACACACACGTCATTAATATTAACCCTGTCAGTCACGTGTTTTGATTGCAAATCTACTGTTTCTTTCAATTTTGCGCACAGGGACGAGTAGACGATTAATCACATGTTCATTAAAAAAGAAAGTAAAGTAGGGACAAAATAAATTAGGTTAACGTCTATTATTAGCCAACGCTCTCCACTCTACATAGTACCATGACCTAGAATGTGTGTCGCCATTTCTTCCTCCCGATCAGATAGAACACCCTGTACGAGCTGTCAGTCTGACATATAGGATTATAATGTGCTTGGAGCCAGCGCTGCCCCCTGCAGGATCTTATAACGTACTCTAACATGCAGAAAAGTAGCAGCAAAACACAAACATGTTGTTGACGGCAACTTTTAAATGTATTCACCAACAAGATACAAATAGCACCGTCTCAGACTGTACTTATGGATACATTGCCTTGTGGGTCGAGGTGATGTCTATGGAACAAAAATTTCCAGATGGCACAATGGGGTATATTTACTAAAGTGCAGGTTTACAGAAGTGGAGATGTTGCTCATAGCAACTAATCAGATTCTACTTAACATTTAACGGGTGTAGTAGGTATTACCGCCGGACACATAGCCGGCGGTTAAAATCCCGACAGCGGCAGCCCTGCAAGGGTGAAAATCCCGATCGTCACTAAGGTAAGTATCGCTAACCTAATTCTACCCCCTATCCCTGACCCTCCCTTAGGAGTGCCTAACCATAACCTCCCCCCCAAGTGCCTAACCCTAATACCCCCTCTAAGTGCCTAAACCTAACCCCCCCTTCCCCGCTGCCTAAACCTAATCCCCCCTTCCCCGCTGCCTAAACCTACCCCTCCCGGGAGGGGGGGGTGCCTAACCCTAAGTCCTCCCGGGAGCCCTAAACCTAACCCCCCGCGCAGCTGCCCGCGCCCGGCATACCTTCATTCGGTACGGCAGGCGTCGGTCTTCCGACGTCTGGTTAATGACAGGCATCGAGTTTTCGACGCCTGTCATTAGTACGACGCCAGGATTAGAAAGTCTGTAAGCCGGCGGTCGGCATTTAGACCGTCGGCTTCCAAACTACATCCCCCATTTAACTAGCACCTTCTAGAAGATAATAGCTAGAATCTGATTGGTTGCTATGGGCAACAGCTCCACTTCTAAAAACTCTAACTTTAGTAAATTTACCCCTAACTATCATTTTCCAGAAGGTACTAGATCAGTGATTTTCAACCTTTTTCAACTCGAGGCACACTACACAAGATTTTAAAATTGCCAAGGCGCAGTCAGCCTGATTCAGACCCGGACACTAAGCTGCGATCGCTCACTATGGGCAATTGTTGCCCGTCTACGCATGCGTCGGAGTGCGCGTCTGCGGACCAGTCACTGCGATCGGGAATCAAGCGCTCGTAGCACAAAGACTGAGTGCTACTTTGAGTGACAGATAGCGCCGTTTGTGTGTGGTAACAGTGGAAGGTGCTTGCGACCGGGGGAGTGGTGCTGCGAACGCAGACGTGTCTGGCCGTCAAAACTGAGTTTTTATGGGTGTACATAACTAGCATGGAGGAGTCATTGTACACGTCACTTGGTTGTATTTCAGCCTGCAGTGATCGCAGTGCTTGCTGTGGGGTAGGGTCTACCTCAAGCGCTGCGTGCAGCTCCGATGGCTCTCGATGTTACCGATTAATCATACACTTCCTGGTGATGATGTGTTTTGAGAATGAAAAGTGGACATCTTTATACCGGCGTGCACTCACTCTGCCGTCGCTCTCTAAGGCATAGAGGGCGTCCTTACACCGCACAGTGCGATCGCGGAATTTGCATACCCGGCCCCTTTTGGCAGCGAGGGATTGCGGCTTAGCGTCCGGCTCTGAATCAGGCCCACTAGCCGGCAATTCGGAGTGCGCAACCTATGAAAAAAAAAACACACTACATTGGCCCCCGCAGGAGCAAAACACACTACATTGGCCCCCGCAGGAGCAAAACACACTACATTGGCCCCCGCAGGAACAAAACACACTACATTGGCCCCCGCAGGTACAAAACACACTACATTGGCCCCCACAGGAATAAAACACACTACATTGGCCCCCACAGGAACAAAACACACTATATTGGCCCCGGCAGGAATAAAACACACTACATTGGCCCCCGCAGGAATAAAACACACTACATTGGCCCCCGCAGGAATAAAACACACTACATTGGCCCCCGCAGGAACAAAACACACTACATTGGCCACCATAGGAACAAAACACACTACATTGGCCCCCGCAGGAATAAAACACACTACATTGGCCCCCGCAGGAATAAAACACACTACATTGGCCCCCGCAGGAACAAAACACACTACATTGGCCTCCGCAGGAACAAAACACACTACATTGGCCCCCGCAGGAACAAAACACACTACATTGGCCCCCGCAGGAACAAAACACACTACATTGGCCCCCGCAGGAACAAAACACACTACATTGGCCCCCGCAGGAACAAAACACACTACATTGGCCCCCGCAGGAACAAAACACACTACATTGGCCACCATAGGAACAAAACACACTACATTGGCCACCATAGGAACAAAACACACTACATTGACCACCGCAGGAACAAAACTCACTACATTGACCACCGCAGGAATAAAACACACTACATTGGCTCCCGCAGGAATAAAACAGTCACCTTCGAGGCGTGGCTTGGTGGCCCAAGATGGCGGATGCCTTTTAGTGAGCTCAGTGGCGGGTTGGGTCAGGGGGCAGGGTGCCATCTGCCCCCCGGGCCAGTACTATTTCACTCCTGGGGGGCCGCCAACTGCCTGCAGCCGACCGCTGCATGAATGCCTGGTGACTGGAGACAGGTTGTTGCAGCCGCAGCCGGCTGCCTCACCAGCGGACGTACAAGGCCCTACCCACAGAAACACCGGCGGTACCGCCCTCCTGACCGCCAGTCCACCCGCACTGAGCTGGGGCTTGCTAGTGAAGCCTTCCACTCTACACATCATATAGTGGCGCAGTGGAGTGGAAGGCTTCACTAGCAAGCCCCGGCTCTCACTGTGCCGCATAGTGTATTGGCGCCTCCGTATGATGACACCTAGGTAATGCCCCCACCAACAACACAGCCAAGCATTAGCAGGAGCCCAGCCCATTGGCTCCGTGGAGACTGCTCGACCACCTGGGTGACAGATTCTTCCTGACTCCAGTGGCAGTCCGGCTGATTAGTGTCATTTCCTGGTGGCTGCTGCTGCTGCTATGTAAGCACTTACATTAATTATATTTTTAAAGCAGCACTGTAGTGTGTGTATATATGTGTGTGTGTGGATATATATATATATATATATATATATATACACACACACACACACACACACCTTAATATAGATAAACCACCCCCAACCCTGGCTCTTCCCCCCCACCCTGGCTCTTCCCCACCTTTTGTGTGGATAGTCCCACTCCCTCTTTGCGGTCCTCCTCCATCTCCTTCCCCATCACATCCATGTCCCGACCTCCACCCCATCACGGTTCCGTCCCAACACCCCCATCCTCCCACCGCCCCCATTCTAACCCTGGAGGCCAGTCCTCTTCTCCTTAGACTGTCCTGTCTCCCTCGCAGTGGGAGCCATTGGGGTTGCACACTGAGACGTGACAACCTTACATAATTATTATGAGAATATATATATATACATACAGCAAAACCGGCACTCAGTCCTTTAGTGTATCATGCCTCGGTGCCTTCCCTCCTGGACTTAAATCTCAGCTATGTCCGGTATACAGAAAGAAATGACGGACGGCACTCACAGGACTTCACATCAGATGAATAAGGAGACACCCCTCCCTGTCTTGATTAATCACTCTTACTATTTGGGAGAAAACCTGGGGCCACTCACTTGGGCTTGCCCCCCAGCCTGAAAGTTGCCAGCCCGCCCCTGAGTGAGCTCCTCTCCGATACTCCATGCAAACTCCCTCCCGTTTGCAGCACGCTGACCCGCCTGCCTTGGCTGCTGTATAGTGCTGTCTGCAGGCTGCCTGTTGAGCTGTGTCATCTGCTCCAGGTGCGCCCCTGTCCCCGGGGACCCAGTCCCGCCAGCGGAGGCATGCTCCGGAAACCCCCCTCCAACAGCCTGTATTTCAGCTCCGGCTCCGCCCCGCTTGGAACACCCGGCGGCCGCTGCTGAGTCCAGCGCCTGGGTGGCCTTTGAGGAGCCCCTGCTGCCGCTACCCTGGCCGGCCGTGGCCGGACTCTCTCCTTGTGCCGGTGCAATTGGTCATTCATCACCCGGCGTTTGTGTACAGCCGCGGATGCGCTCCCCAGCAACGCTGTCCCCTTCCCTGTGCTGGCCCTGAACTCACCTGCTGTGGCCACAGCATCTTCAGCAGTGGGCTGCTCCCTCCCATCAAGAGCGCTCCAGCGTGGACTGATCTGGAGACAGACACGACCAGTCTCCTGGAGAAGCACAGGTGAGGAGAGGATTACTCTGCGACTCCATTGTCACTGAGAGAGCTTATATAATTATATTATCCCTGCTTGATCAAGTGTTCCAGATGGGAAGCCTGGCACTCTAAGGAGCCTTGTTGGTATTTCTGGCCTGCCCAGCTGCATGCACCGTTTTCTGGATTTCCCTGTTTATCCTGCTGCTTAAGGATTCTGGACCTCATTCAGAGGCGGTCGTCAGTTGCAAGAGGTCGCACTGAATCAGGGCAGCCGCTTGCATCCTGAACGACCGCCTCCTTGTCGATCTCTAAGCTGTTGGTTAACACCCACAGCTCTAGCGACTGACATGGGTGACGGTCGCGATGGTCAAGACCATCGCGACCATCGGGGCTTACGACCAGACCCTAAGGTTGGGTCTGGGCACTCGTAAGCCCCAGGGAGCTTCCTGCTCTGATCGAGCAGGAAGCTCCCCACTGACATCAGCAATGATGTCAGTGGGGCCGCCCCCAAACGGCAAGCGTTCCGGCGGGAACGCCTCCGTTTGGGCAGGCAAGGCCCCCTGCCCGCCTCCCAAACGGGGCGAGCTGTCACCATCGACAGCTCGCCCCGTCTGCTGCGAGACCCCTAGCGACGGAGCATCTGTCGCTAGCCGGGTCTCGCGCTTGCGCACGACGAAGCCGGCTCCGTCGTGCGCATGCCCAGTGGGGCAACATCGAGTCGGTTGCGCGTGCTCAGCGCTTGCGACCGACTCTGAATGACCCCCTATGTGTTTCTTCTATTTTTGACTGTTTGGAGCTCCACCTAGTGACCGCTGGTTCTAATTACGTCTTAGACAAGTTTTGATCTGCCTTTATTATCATTACAGATATTTTGTCTGCCGTCGCTACGGTTACAATATATCAGGGTTCACTCTGGGCCGTTGTGATTTTTATCCTCAAATGCCTATGCCGCCATTAGCTGGCTGAATGGGTATGATTCGGGGGAGGTGGGGAGAAGTCTGATCCACATTCTGACAGCTGTTCTGATTATGTCAAACCCACTATAAAATAGTGATGTGCGGGCTCTGTTTTACTCGGATCTCAAAACGGCATTTTATTGGCTATCGCCTATCATGTGTTTTGGATAGCCAATATAATAAATCCAAATTTGCGGTAAAGTGGCGATAAGAACCGAGTAAATCCGAGCCTGCACATCCCTACTATAAAATAAATATTTTCTATCTGCACCGGAATTTATCGAATGTCAAAAGGAAGGAAATCCACCCGCAACAAGAGTCAGGGTAAACCTAAAGATACCCCGTTACTCCAATCTAAGCTGGAACATTTTCTCCTGTCTGCGGGGGCTTCAGCTCCCCTCTCTCCTTGTTCCGATCCTCCTCCATTGTCTGACACAGACTATTCTATGGTATTGTCACCCCAGTCTCCTATCTCAGCTCCCAAAGGCGATTTGGCCACTATTCTTCAACGCCTGGACTCTCTTTCCACAAAGCAGGACCTATTAGCTTCTGAACAGAGGCTTCGGGACGCTTATAAGAAGGATGTCTCTGCTCTACAGGTGGATATTGCGAAAATAGCTGACCGCCTCCTGGAATTAGAGGACCGGGGGGGACAAGATGAAGGAATATCACCATGCTTTCCACCCAACGGCTATGCTTCAAGCTGCAGAATTGCGTAAAATGCATAGCAGACTGGACGGCCTGGATAATCGCGGCGGGCGTAATAATCTACGGATATGGGGTGTCCCTGAAGACATACAGACCCAAGACATTATTGGAGTGCTTACCAAATTGTTCAATGAGATTCTGGAACGTGCCCCTGACACCCAAATTATATCTGATACAGCACATAGGGCATTGAAGCCTAGGAATGGTCCAAGGGACAAGCCACGTGACATCATTTGTCGGCTCCATTATTTCACTGACAAGGAAGTTCTAAAAGTTTTATATTATTGGGTTCATTTTTTTTATTTTTGTGTTCATGTATATGTATGGAGGTGTGTGTATCTACGTACATTGGGCCTGATTCAGAGCTGAACGCTCTGACCAGAGCGCTCGCTCTGAATCAGGGCCCACCTCCATGAAAATGGAGTGGCCTCCTGGCCGCTCGCATAGCTATGGGTTACCACCCACTGCATATGCGAGCGGCCAAAAAGATGGTCGCAATGGTCTTGACTATCGGACTTGCGACGGAGACCCTGCGGTAGGGTCTCCCTGCCACAAGCCCTGGAGTGATTTTGGCTCTATCAGAGCCAAAATCACTCCCACTGACATCACTAGTGATGTCAGTGGGGCCGGCTTCAGACGGTAGGCGTTCCCATGGGAACGCCTCTGTCTGGCAGGCACGCCCACCAAAGGGGGCGTGCTGTCAATCAACATCGACAGCACGCCCCCTTTGGTGCGAGAGCCGGAGCGATGGAAAGCCCGTCGCTCCCCGGGTCTCGCGCATGCGCACGACGGAGCTCCCTCCGTCGTGCGCATGCGCAGTGGGGAACATCGACCCGCTTGCGAGCGTACTGCCGCTCGCGAGCGGGTCTGAATGACCCCCATTGTGTGTATACAGTATGTGTGGGTTTGTAAGTACTGTATGTATAGCTATGCCTTTATGTGGGTGTATGTATGTTTATACATGTATAGCAAGTTTTATAATCTAAATTTTGAGGTTTGGATCCTCTCTTCCTCCTTCTCCCTGTTACTACAACTACTATTTTCCGCCAACAGCTAGTCTGGCCATGGGAGTTTTTGGGCTCCTCATGTGTTACAGGGTAATTTTTTTTGGGGGGGAAATACCTGTATAATTGTTTTTTAATGTTATGTTTTTTTTCTCTCCTTTTCTGTTCTGTTTTATTTGTTTCTGTTTTTGCTCCTATTGTGTCACTGTTTGTTTCCCGTTTTCCCCCTTCCCACCCTGCCTTTCCAGGTCTCCACAGAAGGTGCCTTTTTTTAAAAAATTTTTCATTGCTGGTCTTGGTCCTACCAAGGTTTGTCCTTTGGTTTCCCTCTTTGAGCGGACATGGGGCCTGATTCAGAGCCGCTCGTAAGTGGCAGCTCGTTCGCTCCGAGCGATGTTTGCCCAACTGCGCATGCGTACGGATCGTTATACGCATGCGCGAACCAGTCAGTGCGGCCGAAATTCATGTGCTCGCAAAATAGCGAGTGCCTGCTAATTTGAGTGACAGGATGAGGCGTATGTGGGTGGTAACAGGGGAAGGTGCTTGAAAACGGGGAGTGGAGATCCGATCGCAGGCGTGCTTAAAGGTCAAAACGGGCGTTTTATGGGTGTGCATAATTAAAACAGTAGCGTCATTGACCACGTCACTGTTTTTTTTTTAAGCCAGAACTGCTCGCAAAATTGTGGTAGCAAAAACCAACCCCAAGAATAGCGAGCAGTTCATACGCTGGTCGATGTACTCGATTAATCTAATAAATAGCGGACATGACGTAGGATGCTAGCGGCCAGGGGGCGTAGTTTCCCAAAAAACGACCGCAAGTTTTGTTCGCTCGTTCAGACCTAGAGGCGTGAACAGACCGCAAACAGCAAACGGTTCATTTGAATAGCCACCCCTATTTTCAGGACGAGCGAGCACTAATTGCGTCCGGCTCTGAATCAGGCCCATGATGGCTACACCTGAACACTTACAATTTTCTTCTATAAATGCAAAGGGATTGAATATTCCTGAGAAACGGTCTTCTGCACTCCATGAATTTCGTAGCGAGAAGCTTGACATTGTATTTATTCAGGAAACACATTTTAAACGTGGGCATGCACCTTCACTTAAAAATTATTATTATCCATGGGTTTTCACTAGCGATAAATCCGAGGGGGAAGACCAAAGGAGTGGCTATATTAATGTCTAGACGTATACCTATTACTGAAATGGCTACCCATACTGTACTAGAAGGTCGTGCATTGATTGTTGTGAGGAAAATTTTTTATCAGTTGTATACTTTTGTTAATATTTATGCTCCTAATACGGGTAAATCTATTTATTTTTTTTGCTAAAGTTTTACAATTTGTAGAAACTGTACAAGGTATTGTTATTATAGGTGGAGATTTGAATTATTATTTTGATCCTACGCTAGACTCTTCCAGATCTACCTCTGTGTCCCTTAAATATTTGTGTAAGGTAAGAAAGCTTTTTCATGATCATCAATTGTTGGATGCCTGGAGACTACAACACCCTAATGAGAAGAATTTTACTTCTCTAACCCCCATATTGTGTACTCCCGAATAGATTATTTTTTCATGTCACATAGACCTCTTCATTTGCTTACAAGCACGGCCATTGGTTCTATTGCATGGTCAGACCATGCCCCTGTGTCCCTACTTGTCTGCATTCCAGACTCTCGGCCTAAGTGCTGGTCCTGGAAATTAAATGAACACTTAATCCAGATCCCAGAGTATAAATAAATTATTAAGAGATCTATTGAAGATTATGTGGACCTTAATAGTACCTCTGATGTTAGCAAATACTCCCTTTGGGAAGCCCATAAATGTGTGATTTGTGGGAAGCTCATACAATTAGGCTCACTAGCTAAGAAACAGAGAGAAGCTCAGAAAGAGGAGCTTCTCTTGAAAAGTCATACTTTGGAACTTTCTCATAAATCTTCTTTAGATACTGGTGTGGGAGCTGAGCTAGTTCAGACTCGGGTATCTTTGAACAAGCTACTTTCTGATAAATCCAAGTTGGCTTTCAGAAAGTGCCGTCACAAGTATTTTCAATGGGGTAACAAACCCGGTAGACTTCTGGCACGCGCTTTGAGAGAACAAAGAGCTTCGACCTTTGTTTCTAAGATTAAGAACTCTCAAGGTGATGTTAGTTTCTCTACTGGACAGATAGCTGAATCTTTTTGGGAGTACTATTCTGGTTTATATTCTCTTTCTGGGTCGGTTCCACCAGATAAGTTATCCTCACGTATTAAGGAGATAGTTGATTATTTATCTCTAATTAATTATCCGCGACTTTCAGAAGATGCCCAGTTGCTTTTAGAACAACCTATCACATTGACTGAATTGGAGACGGCGATTAAGTCTACCCCAATTGGTAAAAGCCCTGGCCCTGATGGGTTCACCATCTCTTATTTATAAATTATTTTAAGCCCATATGTCCCTTCTTCTACTTCAGGCTTTCAATGAGATTGATGATATGAAAAGTTTTTCTGCCCAAATGTTCGAGGCTCATATTACTGTTTTTCCCAAGGTAGGCGTGGACCCCATACTTTGTTCGAGCTACCGGCCAATTTCTCTACTTAATGTAGACCACAAATTATATGCAAAAGTGTTGGCGAACCATCTTAAACCTTGGTTGGCCACCTTAGTCTATAGTGATCAAGTCGGATTTGTTCCCGGAAGGGAAGCTAAAGACAACACGACAAAGGTAATTGATTTAATTTATAGGGCCATGTTATCTCAATCCCCCATGATTCTGTTATATACAGATGCCGAAAAAGCTTTTGATAGAGTAGATTGGCAATTCATGTCTGGGGTGCTTCAACATATGGGTTTGGGTCCGGTCTGCCTTGCGAGAATAATGGCCTTGTATAAAAATCCTTATGCCTGGGTCAAGGTAAATGGCGTATTATCTGCCCCATTTCCCGTTGTCTCCCCTCATTTTTATACTGACCATGGAAGCCTTGGCATGGGCTATTAGATGTAACTCTGATGTTAGGGGGGTTGAGTTGGGGTCCACGGACTATAAATTAGCTCTTTTTGCAGACTGTTTTCTGGTGATCATCTCCAACCCAGTAGTTTCGCTACCTAATTTGATTATGGAATTTAAGAAGCTTGGTGCTCTGTCAAACTTTAAAATCAATTATTCCAAATCCGCGGCCCTCTATTTAAATTCCCCAGACTCTATGATTCAATCGGCTTTGCCATTTAATTGGCATCCAGCTCATATCCAATATATGGGTGTTAAGCTTACAAAGGATGTTAAGAGTTTATTCCAGACTAATTTTCCTCCTTTATTAAGTACAGTAGGTAAAGACCTTTGGACTTGGCAACCTAAGACTTTCTCTTGGATAGGGAGAGTAAATATTGTGAAGATGAATGTTTTACCTAGAATTCTGTATTATTTACAAACACTTCCTATATGGATCCCACCATCTTTTTTTTTTTTTAGAAATTTACAGAAATTAGTGAGAGATTTTATTTGGTTTGGTAGGAAACCCAGATTCCGCCATATCTAATATAGGACTAAGGTAAACGGAGGACTCCAACTTCCTATACTATTATCAGGCGGTCCATTTAAATAGGGTCGCCAATTGGTCCAAATTTAATTCTGATAAGCAATGGGTTTTGGTGGAAGAATGTTCTAGTCCTATCCCATTAGGAGCACTACCCTGGGCCCGGATTATTCCATCGATTGACCATCCCGCTATCACCCCTACTTCGCAAATTTGTAAGAAATTGAGGACTCAAACCTTGATTTCCTCTGTCCCCTCTCCTTTGACTTCCCCTTTGCGCACCTCTGAATTCCCCCCGGGTGTAGGAGATCGTACTTTCCGACTCTGGAATTCTCTTGGGATTTTAAGGTTGGGTCAGTTGGTCCACTTAGGAGGGGTCCGTTCCTTCCCAGATTTGAGGATGGTGCTGGGTTTTCCTCAGTCGGATTATTGTTCCTACATGCAACTGATGTCCTATGTTAGGAAGATTAATATGGGTGGAATCTTGACTAGAGATTTGACTCCCTTTGAACTGCTCTGTTCCCAGAAAGAACCATTGCACCACTCCATTTCTATCATTTATAAGATCTTATAGATAAGACTTTTGTCTCTCTACCTAGATTTATAAATGCCTGGCATAACAATCTGAATATGCAGTTCACGGAACAACAATGGTTTAAGGCTTTTCAATACTCCCATATTTCGTCCCAGAGTGTATCAGTCATTGAGACACACTACGAGGTTATTACCAGATGGTATCGATGTCCTAGTGTACTGCATAAAATGTTTCCAGATGTTTCCAATTTATGTTCTAGATGCAATGGGAGTCTCTACTCTCCTCTTCATATATGGTGGCTCTGCAATTCATTGGCTTCTTTCTGGAGACAGGTCATCTAAATCACTAAGGATATTGTTGGCGAGGGGATCCCTGATGGACCGGAGTTTTGGGTTTTGAATATAATATCTTGGCCAATCTCCAAATATAAGAAATCACTTTTACGGCATATGAATAGTGCCGCTAGGGCAGTCATACCAGTTACATGGAGGTCAACATCGCCCCCAACTGTTAAAGATTGGTTGCTTTGATTAGATATGTATAAGACTATGGAAGAATGGAAGAAATCCGTCTGTCTGCAACAGATCGGTTCTCTAATTTTATGGCCACATGGTTTTATTGGCTAGAATTCAAACATTCCACCACATATAAAGTTTTAATGGTTTAATTTGGTTACTATATTGTGCTCCCCTGCTCATTGATTGCTTTCTCTGTTGGAGACGTGGAAAAAAAAAAAAACTCCTTCTTTCTGTCGTCTTCCCCTCTTTTTGTTTTATTTTGTTTCGGGTATATTTTTTGATTGGTTAATAAAAATATTATTCAAAAGATTGGATGTACTTGGTTGACTGTATATTATCTATATGTGATATATTTGTGATTATTTTTTCTATGTACATCTTTAAATAAAAGAATATATATATATATATATATATATATATATATAATATATTATATAAAAAACAACAATGACATTGGCTGGCCCCCACAAAAAAAAAAATCACATTGCTCTCCACAGAAAAAAAAAAGCAGATTGGCTCACCCCACAGGAACAGAAAAAAAAAAAAAAAATTGCTCCCACATATAAAAAAGGAGTTGGCTGGCCCCCACAGAAAAACAAAACAAAGCACATTAAAATTACACTCACAAGTGTCAACCCTGTCCTGTCCCTCCAGCTGGTGTTGCTCTTGCTCAGTCACACCACTAAGTGCAGAGCTGTGAGCAGTATGCAGGCAGGAGGGAAGGGCGGGCCGTGGGCAGGAAGGGTTGGCTGGGTGACTGGCGAGCAGGTTGGGTAACTGGCTGGCGGGAGGGTAGGTCTGGGTGACTGCCAGGATGGGCAGGCAACGCGGCGTGCGTGACCTGTGATGTCAGGCCACCGCATCTAGGCAGGTCACAGCCTGGGCGCGCCTGAGCTTCCCAGAGGAGCTAGCGTCGACATTTCATAACCGCCCTCGGAGCGGGTGATAACAAAATGTCGGCTCCTCAATGACAGGAGCTGGGTGCTGCAGTGTTACTCGGCCCCTGTCACAGAGGAGGAGCCGGCAGTGCAGGCACTAGTCTCCGGAAGGAAGTCCAGCATCTCCAGGGATGCTGGGCACACCCTGAGTGGCGCGATCGGTAGTTCCCGCAAGGCCACGCCCATTTTTTGGCAGTCCGTGCCCCCTTTTGAATGGGGGGATTTACAGTGCACACCGGATGTCCCCATACTATAGTACCATATAGTCCCCATACTATAGTACTATATAGCCCCATACTATAGTACTATATAGTCCCCATACTATAATACTATATAGTCCCCATACTATAGTACTGTATAGCCCCCGTACTATAGTACAATATAGTTCCCATACTATAGTACTATATAGCCCCCATACTATAGTATGGGGATGTATAAATTATGAAATTCATCAAGTTCCGAAAAAGCATTTTTTTTCGGAACTTGACAGTGATACTGTACGCCATTCTGAGATGACGTACAGCAGAGGGATCTGAAAAGATCCCTCCCTGTTGTGTCCTCTTACCTTCTGACGCTGCCTCCCGGCACCCCGAGCAGTCTTCCTATGAGCCAGGGGCAAGAGGGCACAGCAAAGGCGGTCAGCGGGGCCCCTACAATGGGCTGCTGGTATGACCGGAGAGTGGTGGTTCCCTTCCCGCTCAGCGTCTGATCGGGGAGGAGGGGATCCAGCAGCAACAGCATATTTGCCTAGTAGGTCCACCGCGCAGCGGCGGCGGGGGTCCTACAAAGGGCAGATCTGACCGGGGGGTGGGGGACGTACAGCCCCCGATAATCTTCACAGGTTGCAGCAGAGGGATCAGTTCAGATCAATCCCTGCTGTATCTACATACCTCCTGACACCGCAGCCCAGTCGTCAGACTCCATGCAGCCCCTCCAGCCATCCAGGCTCCGATGCTGAGGGTAGGTGATGAGGTCAAGGGGAGAAAAGAAGACACCGCTGACACCGCTGCTTGTTGGTGAGGTTTCCTGGAAAGGAAAGGACACAGCAGCACTGATGATGAGAGGGAATTATATACAGCAGTGTGGTTATCTGGGGGGGCACAGATGTCGGCAGCGGGGAGAGGGCTATAACTGTGGGCAGACGGGCACAGACACTGACGGCGGCTGGGGAAATACATAGGGACATGACAAGTGTAGGGCTAAAAATATCACTTTTCCGAAAAGCTGATTCGCAAAAAGACCAGCTTTTCGGAAGTGATACTTTTGTTAGGGAGGCATGATGAACTCCCAGCCAGTTTAAAACATAATTATCACAAGTGATAATTATGTAATGATGAATAGGCCCCTTAGAGTCTGTGGCTTGTCTGTATTGTACATGCATTTGTACAGTATGTAGCTTTCAGAATATCACAGCCTGATATCCCCTTAAACCAGGACAAGCATATTGGGGACAGGCTGGTTGGACAAACATACAGTAGGGGCAGCACAGGGGAAGTTCATGTAATTCCACCACAATTAGACCTGGACGCATCCTCATATACATACGGCTTATCTATGAGGAGCTGATGTAACAATATGCACTGATTGTGCATTGACCACTCCAGCTGATAGATCTTACAGCAATACGGTCCTGTTACAGCTTCATTACAGTTATATCAAGTTGCAGCTGTGTATGCCTATTACTAAACTGGCATTTTCTATTTAACCACCTGCGGGAAAGAACATTCATATTTTATTTTGAATGGGGTAAACGACAGATTTTTTTTTTTTTTTAATAATATTTTTTAATTTCTATTTAATTTAGCATACGTATTATGCATTTCTGCTTGCATTCAATTACACTTCATACTGAAAATGCAGCTTTCGCTTTTATTAATAATTTAAAACTGTTCTCCCCTGTGTATATTTACTGATTACCAGTTATTGATAGAGCTCACACATGTTCCGCAGCTATTTACAGAGAATAATTCCATCATTCACATCAGTCCCTGCACCATTGCAGCTGACAATCCATCACATGGACACACATAGGGTTATTTTTTGTCAGAAGCCAGTTAACCTACCAGTATATTTTTGGAGTGTGGGAGGAAACCAAAGCACCCAGAGGAAACCCAAGAAAACACAAGGAGAACATGCAAACTCCACACAGCTAGGCCCCTGGTTGAAATCAAAACTATGACCCCAATGCTGTGAGGCAGCTAGGCAATCCTTGTTGCCCAGTATGCCACTTATTTACATTATATTATGTACAAACAGGCCCGTAAAGAGAAGGGTACAAGGGGGACACTTGTACCAGGCTCTGAGATTCTAAAGCTGGGTACACACTAGACGACTTGCAAATGATGAGATGTCGTCAACGATTTCCCTTGAACTCCCGGGCAAACGATCTAGTGCATACACACTGTGCAATCTAACAAATGACCAAACGATATATCTTGCATCATTTGGTGGTTAGATCGTTAACTATATATTGTAACCATATCACCTAGTCATTTGGTAGTGCCTACACACTGCATGATCTGAGGGGAATTGTTAACGAAATTGACAGATCTTCTTGCATGTACAAAAGATCTGAAGATGTGATGGACTGCGCAGCGGGAGCGCGCATAGTGCGTACACACTTGATGATTTGAACGATTTGTCGTACCGATGAGTTGGAAACGGCCATATCTTTCAAAATATTGTCTAGTGTGAAGGGGTCTGCAGCAACCCGGTGCAGAGTGCGTGTAGTCATAACGTTGTGCCGTCAGGTAGCAGGTAGGTGTTGACTGGGCTGGAGAGATACAGCTCAGGCGGTGGCTGTGGACGCTGGGTATATAGTAGCAGGGGGGGAATGGAGCTGAAGATACAGGGGCTTGGGTGATGTTGAGAGACAGAGGCAGTGGTGAGGCTGAGAGACACAGGGGCTGGTGTGAGGCTGAGATATACAGGGGCTGGCGTGAGGCTGAGAAATACAGAGGCTGGGGAGACACGGGATGGGGCTGGGGTGAGGTTGAGAGACAGGTGGCGGTGAGGCAAAGAGACACGGGCTAGAGTGAGGCTGAGACACATGGGCTGGGGCGAGGCTGAGAGACACAGTGGCTGGGTGAGGCTGAGTGACACAGGGACTGTGGAGACAAAAGGGAATCGGCTGTGAATGACAGGGTCTGGGGTGAGGCTGTAAAACGTAGGTGCAAGGGCGAGACTGAGAGATATGCGATGAGGAGGCTGGGAGACACGGGCTGGAGTGAAGCTGACAGGCACGGGCTGGGGTGAGGCTGAGAGACACGGGCTGGGGTGAGGCTGAGAGACACAGGTGAGGGATAATGCTGCTGAGAGCATACATGCCTACTCTCCCAGAAGTAATGAGAGGCTCACGATTTTTCGGGTAACCCCCCACACCCCCGGTAGAGTAGGCATTTCTCCCGTATTCTATCCACTTCCCAGTGAAGTGGGCAGAATGGGGAGATTTTCCGCGGCGATCGCCGGTCCCCATTTCAGGGAGCGGGTCTTAATAATGTGATTCTTCACGAATCGTGTCATATAGTCCCACCCCTATTTAAATTTGCGCCAATCATGAAGGTGGCGGTGCTTAATGATGAGAACTGTCATGCCCCGTCCCCGTCGCAACCCACCTGCTCCTCCTCGCCGGGGAGGAGATAAAAAAAGTAGGCTGAGAGACGCAAAAGATGAGTGGATGGCTGGATAAAGAGAGAGACGGGGATGAAGCAGGAGAGACATAGGCGAAGATGAGTCTGGGGAGAGACGAGGGTTAAAGCTGGATGAGGTATACACATTGCACAATGCTACTGCTTTTAAGCAGGATGTATTCTCAGGATACACCCATCTGGGCATATGCAGGTTTTTTCTTCTGTGCGTCTTTTCCTACATACACTCAGGGTATACAGTACATGTGTCCACTTCTAGATAAGCCCCAGAGTGATCATTCTAGACTACTAAATCTGCTGGAATTAAAATGGGAAGAAAAGGAAACTTTATGAAGCGGATGGCCGCTCTGACACAGGTTAAGGGACATTGGCAGACAGTTGGGATCCCGGCGGTCAGAATCCCGGTGCTGGGATCCCGACAGGGTTAACACACTGACACTTGTTGGTCTCTATGCTAACCCTCCCCCTCTCCCTACCCTACCCCTCCCTCTTTGGTGCCTAACCCTAACCTCCTCCCACCCTAGTGCCTGAACCTAACCTCCTTCTTCCCGCATCCTAAACCTAACCCTCCCCCCTTAGTGACTAACCCTAACCCTCCCCCCAACACCGCTACTTACCTTTGGTATCCTGGCGGTCAGGATTTCGTCACCAGTAATGTAAGCTCCAGCATCCCGACCGCTGGGGTGCTGAATGCATCCCCCTGTGGACATAGGGCCTGATTCAGAGCCGAACACTCTGACCAGAGCGCTCGCTCTGAATCAGGGCCCTCCTCCATGAAAATGGAGCGGCCTCCTGGCCGCTCGCATAGCTGTGGGTGACCACCCACAGCTATAGCGAGCGTCCATGATGATGGTCAAGACCATTTATAGAGAGCGTCCATCGGGCTTGCGATGGAGACCCTGCGGTAGGGTCTCGCTGCCGCAACGCATGGAGTGATTTTGGCTCTATCAGAGCCAAAATCACTCCCACTGACATCACTAGTGATGTCAGTGGGGCCGGCTTCAGACGGTAGGCGTTCCCATGGGAACGCCTCTGTCTGGCAGGCATGCCCACCAAAGGGGGCGTGCTGTCAATCAACATCAACAGCACACCCCCTTTGGTGCGAGACCCGGAGCGATGGAGAGCCCGTCGCTCGCCGGGTCTCGCGCATGCGCACGACGGAGCTCCCTCCGTCATGCGCAGTGGGGGAACATCGACCCGCTTGCGAGAAAATATTTGAATCATTCATACCAGTTTCTGTCCCACTGGAGCTTACAGTCTATGAGGCTTACTTGTTGTAATTAGTAAACTATTATGACTTAATGCTGCATAATGTGACAATAAGGCATGATTTTTTTCCTTCCCATTTATCAAAGTGCTCTTGTTGGGACAGCATCTTAGTTGAGACCATGGGGGTCATTCAGACCCACTCGTGAGCGGCAGTAAGCTCGCAAGTGGGTCGATTGTCCCCACTGCGCATGCGCACGACGGAGGGAGCTCCGTCGTGCGCATGCGCGAGACCCGGCGAGCGAAGGACTTTCCATCGCTCCGGGTCTCGCACCAAAGGGGGCGTGCTGTCGATGTTGATTGACAGCACGCCCCCTTTGGTGGGCGTTCCGGGGGCGTTCCTGCCAGACGGAGGCGTTCCTATGGGAACGCCTACCGTCTGAAGCCGGCCCCACTGACATCACTAGTGATGTCAGTGGGAGTGATTTTGGCTCTGATAGAGCCAAAATCACTCCTGGCCTTGCGGTTGAGAAACCCGACCACAGGGTTTCACTCGCAAGTCCGATGGTCAAGACCATCGCGACCATCTTTTTGGCCGCTCGCATATGCTGTGGGTGGTCACCCACAGCTATACGAGCGTCCAGGAGGACGCTCCATTTTAATGGAGGTGGGCCCTGATTCAGAGCGAGCGCTCTGGTCAGAGCGTCCGGCTCTGAATCAGGGCCCATGTTCTGCTGAAGATCTTGACAATAAAACGATTGCTGCCGATGACAGCTGTCTGTACTGACACTGCGCATACGCTGCTACAGTGTCATTTAGTGTAAAATCTCAGGCGCAGGATGGAGGGCTGCCGGAGAAGAGCCCTTTCTGGCAATAATGCTTCAATAGACACAAAGAGGCTAACGCCATCGGAAGATGGCGTCAGCTAACGTGGGGGCTGATTAAGCAGTAGCTTTGCAATTCCGTCCTGCTAATATTCAAATGCTGCAGGAGGTGTTTGAAGTGAAGAGACGGCTCCTGTCAGCATCTGCGATCCCAGTGCTGCAAGTCGCAGACTGGGATCATCACCACGAGTGCGGCACCGGCCAGCTGAGTAAGCCTCAGCTTCAGCTTACACAGGCTGCCGGCTTGCGAGGTCAGGAAGTCTGCATCCAAGGACGCAGACCATAGCCCTGTCCCTCCCGGAAAACAGGGACGAAACGCCCCAGTTTCCGGAAATGCAGGCCACTCCCCGTACCGCCCAGCAAACGCCATAGGGGGGGGCCTGCGTGCCAACTCGCAGGACCTGTTCTTCACATGCGCACTCAGGAATCTGCGTATCACCATCTGCGTCCTCTGCTGCATCAGCCAAGTGGGCAGAAAGTCTAAGCTTTCCCACATGATGCTAAAAAAACAGTAGCTTGATAAATAGGCCCCTAAATCCTGACCACGCTGGGACGCACATGCTGGAGCCTATTTCTGTCAGAAGCCAATTAACCTACAAGTATGTTTTTGGATTGTACAGATATAGCTGGAAAGTAAGATTGGCTCAGCTTCCAGAACGCCGTCTCCCCCTGTGTGCTGGCAATCAGGACGCTCTAAAATCCAGAAGGGTACGGTTTGTTTTGTTTGTTGTGGTTTGTAAGTTGCAATATAACACATGTAAAAGAGATGGATGGGAAAATATTAAGCCTGAGAGATCATCTGACACAGTTAAACAAAAGAGATCGATCCGCACTGTCATCCGTGCATTATACAATAACTCATTAGCGCCCATTGATTACAAACTATAAAGTTAATGGATGCACCAGAGGGCACATAGCAAAGCAACGACCTTGGCATTGAGCAGGAATATTTCTGCCACAGAGTGAATGCAGAATATTATATACTCCATGATACAGCTGTAATGGAAGCAATGGGTAAGGCGCTATGATTTCTGGCTCAGTAGCTGCTCCGTGTGGCTGTAAGACTCATCTAAGGACCTTGCAAGACTCCGTGCCACAGGATGCTCAGTAGCAGGGGCATATTAAGATAGGAGGGGGCCTGTGTGTAGTCTCCGTCCGGGGCCCCCTACTCTCTATCCAGCGGCAATGAGCGCAGCAGAGTCTACAGTATTGCGTTTGCGCAGGTAATCGAGGAAGTGGCATGGCAGCCATTTTCCCGGCTATTTCCCTACTGTGCATGGCCAGCGCACCATTTTACCGGTGATTTGCACAGCGCTGCTGACGCATTATCGATACGCCCCTGCTCAGTAGCTATGCTCTACTTTGAGCCTTACACCAGAGATTGTGGGCACACAAGGTCCGTGCCCAGCGCCTTCAGTATATGTAATCACAGCTTAACAAAAACAAAACTCTCTAGTACAGACACAAAGGGCCGGATTCTGTTGGACGAGGCGGCTTCCGTGTTTACATCGGTTGCGTCTGAGATTTTATGCTAATACTAATATAAGCTCTTCCCTGGTGTACTTCAGTGCGCCTAAATGTGCAAGGACTGGGACGGCCACTTTGTGCGTCTTTAGACGGAACAGTCACGCTTTGCGCAACTTGGGCGCAGCTGTCGGAACTTGCACCAGCCCCGTGCTAGGTGCAGAATCGACGTCAGAGTATGGCGCCGAATGTGAGCGATTAAGCGTAGTTCGCAACACGTCAGCGACACGAAAACAAACTCATAAGACGGTGCATATCAGTGCGTCTGAATAACCGCCTCCCAGTCACTGTCCAGGAATGCCCAATACATTTCCAGTACATTTCTATTGACACCGCGTGCACACACATGCGCGGTATGACTTTTTAGCAACTTATGCCCCTTGTACCACCAAGCAAATAACCCGGGTTAATGCTGGGGCAACCCGATCGACGTTTGGTGTAAAAGGGTCTAAGACAAATAACCCGCCTCGAACCTGGGAAGGACCCGGGTAATCCGGCCTGTGTCACACAAAAATGCCGCTGATTGGAGCTTCAGTGAGCAGTCACCACCCACTTTTTTATGACCTCATCTTTGTGAACCTGAAAAAAGGCCATCTCTAATGACATAGACAAGTCTTACAGGTCTGACACGGGTTCAGTGTGAATAGGGCTGACCCGGGAATAACTCAGGTCCTAGCTGCGTTGTAAAAGCGGTCTGACCCGGCTATAACACAGGTTGGCACCATGTTCTAAAACCCGGGTTGGACAAAGCATATTGGTGGAAAGGTGTATGAGAGGCATGCTCAGTTGGATGATTATAAGTATTGTGTGTACGATTCAGCCTCAGGTCCATGGGCAGACGTAGCAACATCAGCAGGTTTCAGAGACGCAGAACAAGCATCATCACCTGGAATAAATATTATATCAAATCATCATTAATGAATTTCTTTGTACCATATGCATCATGTCACTCCCATTTGGATTTGGAACAGCTTCCTTTAACAGTCATAGAGGAATACAGTCTACTAGAGGGTGCAAATGTGGGGAAACCACTAAGAACCCTTGGGATAGCCCCCCCAAAGGACAACTGCGTTAAAAAATTCCAGCAAAAAATTAAGAACACCCCAAAAAAGTACTTTCATTTTGGGGCAGAAAAAGCACAAAGTGGGGGGACAACTTCAAAAACTAGCGAAATAAGGTTCTGGGGGGCTCTAAGAAGGGGCCATGTGTTTTTGGGATTGCAGGTGCTTTTAATGAGAGGAATTTCACTTTCATTAAAACTTCACTTTAGAGACATTAAAAGATTCTAGCACCCATTTTCAGGTACCCCAAATGTGCACTGCTACATTGATCCCCAATGTTTCTGCATCTTTTTGGGGGGTTCAGGCTGATTTCCCCGATTCTGACACCACTTTCCGCCTGTTGTGACTTCGCGTGTCGCAGTTTTCACGTCTTTTGGAATTGAATACGGGGAATAGCGGGGACGTGCACGATAAGTTTCTGCGGCAAAAGGAAGCGATGTAGGCGAAAAGTCCGGTAGGCGGAACTTTACCGCGGGTGCGAAACTAATTGAATACCGCCCTAAGGAGGAGATTCAATTAGCTACAATGTTCTGTTGGACCTTCTAGGATTATGGGCGTTACTCTGCAGGCTGCGCATGTGCCAAAAACCGCTAACACGGTCTGCGCATGGGGCACCCGTAGCATCCGCAGTGGAACACAGCTTAGTACGTGTCGGATCTCGAGCAACCACAATCATCTGTGAAATGGGTGTCTCCGTGGCGGCAATGGGGTGGTGACCACGCGGACACATGGGACAGTTGTGTCTTGACGTAGTGTCATGGTGGGAGTGTCGTGGTCGTGTTGCACGACTCCAGTGCTTGTTTGAGGCACAAGACTTAGTACACCCGTTTCAGACGTATCTCTTGCACCCAGAAATGGGGTGGCTGGAAAGTGCCGATACTAATGATGAGGTTGGAAAAACAGCGGGCGGTGTCATGCATAAGCCACGGGCATGTTTGTATAGACAGATGGATACTTGCATAAGGTATTAAATCTGGCTGGGCGCACTTCCGCAATTGCGAACGTTTTGCGTCTGAATTAAAAATAGGCCCCGCGTGCTTCCGCGGCTCATCCCAATGACTGATCTTAAAACAGGGTTTATTCATTTGTTTCTGCTTGTGACCTTACCAGGTTTGAGCAGAAACAAGCAAAGGCGGCTCTATCGTAATTGCCGGTTAGAGCACAGCCCATATTGCGCATAAGTATTTATTGTAGAATAATCTGTAGTAATCTGTAGGCATAAAGCAGAGCCATTGATTAAAACAATAGGAACTATACCGACCGGCCCCCAGATACAGTACTAAGCATCACATGTAATAAAACCATGGTCTTTTTAGAAACGAAAAAGTCCCAAGTGTTTACAGATCAAAGTAACAGGATATAGGATATAATGACTCAAGGATGAAGCAGTCAGCAAGTTTAGCAGCCTGAATTGATTGCAGAATCGTACAACTAAAATCTAGTAACAACTGAGGCAAAACACTGAAACGTAATGCCCGCTGAACAGTGCACACATAAACACACAAATTGATTTACGGTATTAAAGAGCAGCGTTAGTTAAAACCTTGCTGTAAACACAAGAGGGAAGATTTACTAAAGGGCGGTTCTGTAAAACCATTTTTTTTTTTTTGCTATTTTCTTAGGTAGATTCAAAACCTTTAAAAAAAAAAAAAAAACACCAGATAATTGCCGTATAGAAAAGCAGCACATTAGTAACTGTTGTCTCAAAATGTTTACATGGGTCAAGATACAAACTGTGAAATGTAACAAACTCTGGTTTAGTAACTCGCCATAAACACTGACGGAAACCAAGTGGTGGCTGTGAGCGGTGAAATGCCACATACCACACGCTGTTTCGGCTATCTGGCCAGTAAGAACATACGGTATCAGGCACACACATATAGACTATGATGGCAATCATTATTTCATTAAGCGGCAAAGACAATAAGTAATTATTTTTGGGTGCAGAATTCTTTTATGAATACATCAGCGGGGACAAAGTAAGGTATGAGTATACTAAGAGGGCAATATTATTTTTACATGATTTCATCCTTAAATAATAATTTATTCATGGCAGGGTCAACAGATTTTTCATGGCGATATAAATGGTGCCCACATCATGGCATAATCAGCAGTTTAAACCAAACACTGCTAAGGGGATATAGTGAAAATGTCAACGTTTACAATGTCGTCATCTGAAACGCTGACATTCTGCTCTGCCCATAAGTGGAGGATTAGGATTAGCATGTGGGAGGGAAGGTCTAGGGGTTAGGCACTAGGGGATGGGATAGGGTTAGGCTGCAGAAGGGGAGGGTTAGGCTGCAGGAGGGGAGGGTTATGGTTAGGCTTCAGGATGGGAGGGTTGGGTTAGGCACTGGGGGAGGGAAAGGGTTAGGCCCCAGGGGGAGGGTTAGTGTTAGGCTGCAGGAGGGGAGGGTTAGTGTTAGGCTGCAGGAGGGGAGGGTTAGTGTTAGGCTGTGGGAGGAGAAGACTAGAGTGCAGGAGGGGAGGGTTAGGCTGCAGGAGGGGAGGGTTAGGCTACAGGAGCGGAGGGTTAGGCTACAGGAGGGGAGGGTTAGGCTACAGGAGCGGAGGGTTAGGCTACAGGAGGGGAGGGTTAGGCTACAGGAGCGGAGGGTTAGGCTACAGGAGCGGAGGGTTAGGCTGCAGGAGGGGAGGGTTAGGCTACAGGAGGGAAGGGTTAGGCTATAGGAGGGGAGGGTTAGGCTACAGGAGCGGAGGGTTAGGCTATAGGAAGGGAGGGTTAGGCTGCAGGAGGTGAGGGTAAGGCTGCAGGAGGGGAGGGTTAGGCTGCAGGAGAGGAGGGTTAAGCACTAAGGGGAGGGTTAGGCACTAGGGGGAGGGATAGAGTTAGGTTACAGGAGGGGAGGGTTAAGCATTAGGGGGATGGATAGGGTTAGGCTGCAGGAGGGTTGGGTTAGGCACTAAAGGAAGGGTTAGGCTACGGGATGGGAGGTTAGGGTTAAGCACTACAAGGAAGGGTTAGGCTGTGGGGGGGGGAGGGATAGGCTGCTGGAGGGGAGGGTTAAGCACTAGGAGAAGGGTTAGGCACTAGGGGGTGGATAGGGTTAGGCTGTGGGAGGGGGTGGTTAGGCACTAGGGGAAGGACTAGGGTTAGGTTGTGGGAGGGTTAGACACTATGGTTAGGATTACGCTTTGGGAGGGGAGAGTTAGGCACTAAGGGAAGGGTCAGGATTACGCTGTGGGAGGGGAGGGTTAGGCACTAAGGGAAGGGTCAGGATTACGCTGTGGGAGGGGAGGGTTAGGCACTAAGGGAAGGGTCAGGATTACGCTGTGGGAGGGGAGGATTAGGCACTAGGGCTAGGGTTAGGCTGCAGGGTTAGATAGTGGGAGGGGAGGGTTAAGCTACAGGAGGGGAGGATCAGGCTCTGGAGGGAGGGTAGCGGAGGTTAGGAACTAGGGTGGTTAGGGTTAGCGATACTCACCACTGTATCCGCTGGAAATCTTCATCGACTGACTGACGGACCCAGAAGACATCGCTGGAGCCTGCCGGGCTCGCCAGACCATATAAGTCACCAGTAGGCCTCCAGGGACGATTTGTCCACATGCTAATCGTGTCTATAATTTCAACAGTATCCACATGATAAATGTGGTCAATGTCGACATTTCGAGCATGTCGGCATGCTTCATAGTATACCACACCCCCTCTAAGGGACCTGATATTTGAGGAACAATCCTAAAAATTCCATGAGAAAGTAGTATAGACTATTCAAGCAGGCCTGGCCAACCTGTGGCTATACAGCTGTTGTAAAACTACAAGTCCCACCATGCTTTACCAGCTGATTGGTGGGAGGGTATGCTGGGACTTATAGTTTCACTACAAAATAGTGGTTGCTCATGATCAGCCTAATAGTTTTTCACAGGTGCATGTAAAGGGACGGGGTGTACTCTAAGCTAGTAACAAAAAGGAGAAAACCTTTCCCCCCAGCGCACTACCAAAAAAAAAAAACACAGCAAAAAGACTTGAATACTACATGATAATAGAAATTCAGAGATCTTTGTTGCATATACTTGCAAATACATGGTTAAGCATCGTTAAGTTAACGTTAAGTCTTCTCTGTACCGCCGTCCCTAACGCTACATGATAATAGCACCCACTCTGGGTCATATACAGTAATTGCATACCGTTACTGGCCCTGATTCAGAGCCGGACGCTCTGATAGAGCACTCGCTCTGAATCAGGGCCAGGCTATGACCACCCACAGCTATAGCGAGCGGCCAGGAAGACCATCGCGACCATCGGACTTGCGATGAGACCCTTGTGGTAGGGTCTCGTTGCCGCAAGCCCCAGAGAGATTTCGGCTCTAACTCGTGATGTCAGTGGGGCCGCCCCCAAACTGAGGCGTTCACATGGGAACGCCTCCGTTTGGGCAGCCACTCCCCCGGTCAGCCCATCAAAGGGGGCGTGCTGTCACTCAATATTGACAGCACGCCCCCTTTGGTAGGAGACCCGGCTCCGTCGTGCGCATGTGCACTGGCCCACCATCGACCCGGTTGCGAGTGCACAGCGCTTGCGACCGGGTCTGAATCAGGCCCACTGTACACAGATATATTTAAGTTGAGAGACAACTCACCTGAAGGTATCCCAGAGATCTCTAAATAGCACTACAGGAACCAGCACACCCTCACAATGATGGTCCCATCCATGCCTCTCAGAACAAGATTATTATTGTTTCACAACAGCTGGAGAGACACAGCTTGGACAGGCCTGGGCTTTTGGAATGAGGGTTTTTGGGTAATATAGGAGCATGACTGGCCACTTTTATCCCATTTTGTTTTTCCCCATGTACTCCTATCCAGGGCCACCTAGACATCAGATGGGCCCTGGTACAGGGCATGGCCATTTGTGGGCAGAGGCCATGTCCCACTCTGCATACTGTCTACTGTGCACACTGAAGGGCCTAGCACTGTATCAATGACTGACCCGGGCCCCCTTTGGGCCAGCAGACAGAACTGGTTACCACCCACAGCTTATGCGAGTGTCCATGATGATGGTCAAGACCATCGCGACCATCGTGCTTGCGACGAGACCCTGCGGTAGGGTCTTGGTCACCGCAAGTCCTGGAGTGATTTTGGCTCTATCATAGCCAAAATCACTCCCAGTGACATCACTAGTGATGTCAGTGGGGCCGGACCCAGACGGTAGGCGTTCCCATGGGAACGCCTCCGTCTGGCAGCCACGCCCCGGGCACGCCCACCAAAGGGGGCGTGCTGTCACTCAACATCGACAGCACGCCCCCTTTGGTGCGAGACCTGGAGCGACAGCTTGGCTGTCGCTATCTGGGTCTCGCGCATGCGCACGACGGAGCTCCCTCCGTCGTGCGCATGCGCACTAGGGCAGCATCGACTCGCTTGCGAGCGCTCAGCGCTCGCGAGCGGGTCTGACTCAGGCCCTATATCCCCTATCACATGGGCACATATACACGCATTAGGGTTAATTGTTTATCAGAAGCCAATTAACCTACCAGTATATTTTGGGGGTTTGGGAAATACATTATGCAGCTCTATTTAGTAAACAAGATTAGTTTATTAAAAAAACAGTAAGGATTGGAATGCCCCCCCCCCCCCCCCCACAAATGTGTCTCACAATTTGTCACAGTGATGTCTGCCCAAATGTTTTTTGAATATTTTATTTGGCCGATGCAGCCTGACTGCTAAGTCTCGGAGGTCTTGGGCTGCTGTGTAGAGATCCCTGACATCCAGGAGAAAATATATGTTGTACGCCAGTTGCCAAGGTCGTTGGAGCATAGCCACAGCGCAACTGGGACTTATCCGGACGGTGCCGTGAGCAGAATAAGCTTATTACTATCATCAAAGCACTAATATTATAAGTGCTGTAGAGAACCCTGGGACAGATTGTGCAGGTTCCGAAAACACAACAGACATGTGAAAGTCTTTTTAAATCTACAGAAACCTGTTAATAAGAGGATAAAATAATAAATCTTATTTTGATATCTTAAGAATGAACATAACAAAACAGCATCCGGCATAAATTGTAGGGAAAAGAATGTAAATGATACGACTGTTGGTAGTGCTTTACTGCAGAAACCTTCTGGGGGAGATGGATCAAACCTTGGAGAAAGATAAAGTGGAATACAGAAGAAGTTGTCCAAAGCAACCAATCAGCTTCTTACTGTCATTTATCTAACACAGTACTCGAGATGACAGAAGCCGATTGCTTGACTTGGACAACTTTATCTCTCTCCAAGCCTTGATACATCTCCCCCTTAGTAAGGAAGATAAAGGGCAAACTTTACTAAGCGGCAGGTTCTAAACCTCGGCGGTTTGGTGGCGGTTTTGCGGCGATGTCTAAATGACAGCCCTGTTCTATTCTATACTAAAATGTGTTGGTAAAAATGCAGATGGCGAACGCAGTCATTCCCGCTATAACGTGGGCACGCCACAAATGTGCCATGGCCAAGTCCCCCCATTGCAATTCTGCACTCCTAACATTAGGAGGGATATACGTTGCTACTATGTGATACTAGTAATATACCAAGTCATATCAGCTCCGAGTCACTGGTAAATACTGTAGAGTGGGAACTCCTAACATTGGGAGGCATACATTGCTACTAAGTAATATACCAAGTCATATCAGCTCCGAGTCACTGGTAAATACTGTAGAGTGGGAACTCCTAACATTGGGAGGTATACATTGCTACTATGTAATACACCAAGTCATATCAGCTCCGAGTCACTGGTAAATACTGTAGAGTGGGAACTCCTAACATTGGGAGGTATACATTGCTACTATGTAATACACCAAGTCATATCAGCTCCGAGTCACTGGTAAATACTGTAGAGTGGGAACTCCTAACATTGGGAGGCATACATTGCTACTATGTAATACACCAAGTCATATCAGCTCCGAGTCACTGGTAAATACTGTAGAGTGGGAACTCCTAACATTGGGAGGTATACATTGCTACTATGTAATACACCAAGTCATATCAGCTCCGAGTCACTGGTAAATACTGTAGAGTGGGAACTCCTAACATTGGGAGGTATACATTGCTACTATGTAATACACCAAGTCATATCAGCTCCGAGTCACTGGTAAATACTGTAGAGTGGGAACTCCTAACATTGGGAGGCATACATTGCTACTAAGTAATACACCAAGTCATATCAGCTCCGAGTCACTGGTAAATACTGTAGAGTGGGAACTC